>ML788347.1:720095-752890 GCA_009831015.1 Picea engelmannii | reverse complement strand
TATATATATATATATATATATATATATATATATATATATATATATATTGTATTTATTTACATATCTTATTGTATGATGTTTTGCAGTTGTTATCCCCCCATAGAAAACCCTCTACATTCATGGATGCATTAGAGTCATTTTCCACCATTGATGCAGTAGTAGAGGTATCCGATTCATTTGGTGTACCACACACACATGTATGTATCACATTTGATAAATTCACCACATGATTTTTTTATTCTCTGGCATCCTCAATTATAATGTTCTTTTGTTTCTACAAGTTGCAGTACCTTATGGTGACGAGCCATGTCCACCTGGGATGGACAACTAACCACCTTCAAAGGTATCATGTGTTGAATTAAATGTTGTTTAAATGTGAAATTTGTTATATTTTTTTGGTTGAATTTTACTTTATGGAACTAATAAAAAAATTATAAATATGTATGTAGGTTTCTTCATACATTGTTGGGTCATCTATACCACCACCATTTCATTGACCACAACTACCTACATTCCACCCATAATTTTCCCATAGCTATAGGGATAGTCTAGTACTTGGCCACCTTTCCCCTGCTCTTGGGATACTTCTTTCTAGCCAAATGGTTTTACCATTCCACGTAAAACCCATGGGGGTTTATCGTTACTCACCCCCACCATACTTAATATAGCATCCATCCACAGTGGGTGCACCTGTAGGACACCCACCCTCACCATATTTTCCATGGAATCCATTCATAGTGGATGCACCCATATGCCACACACCCCCACCACCTTTCCATGTGTGCCATCCATAGTAGATGTTTCCTTGAAGTAGGTTGTACAACCAAGAACTCCACCTAACATCGACTCTCCACCATTTTTTGTGTTATTCATGTTGAGATAATTTGTTGATGATCAATTTTTATGTATCATGAATCGAATTAATTTTATGCATTTTTTTAAAATATCATGATTTGATCCTTATAACTGATGCAGGGTGGTATCGTTGAGAGATTGTGGTCACAGAGGAGGATAACACCCTTGCGATTCTCAATATCATTTGTGGTGAGTTGTCTTAGGTTGAATTACAAAGTATAATTTTGGAAGTTTATTAATTCATCGTGGAAAAAAACTTATAAGAATGTTGTTTCTTTGTCCAGTCTCCAAAGCGAAAAACCACACCCAGGTGCAAAACCAATTGAGGTAGTTCTTCAAGTAAGAGAAGAAAGATGAATTTTCGGTATTCTCTTGATAGTTGCAAGGGTGGTAGTGGTCAATGAGTGATCGATGAGTGTCATTTTGTATCTAGGGAACCATGTGGCACATTTCCATGTTAGGGCACTTGTCGTCATTTTGTATATTGGGCATAATGTGCCATTTTGTAAAAAATGTACAATTGAGAGAATGTTGAACACACACACACAAACACACACACACACACACACATTTCATGGCACGTTTTTTATGAATTGCAGTGTTTTTTTATTTGATGTTGATGAATGTAGGGTCCTTAACTAGATTTGGGTAAACATTTGGCTATTTGTTTTCTAGTTACAATAATAGGGAATCTATGACATATAAACCATTGATATTATCAATCCTTCTTTCTCCCTTATTATATCTTTTTTTTTGTTAGCTAAATATCCCCGACTTGTGGGATTGGCCTGTGGCTGAGATGCCATGACCCAGGGGCATCTAAGCCATCAAAATAACCCGGGGATCGCACCCTGCCTGGACTGCACCAACCCTTAACATGGATATATTTGAGGTGTCCCCGAGGTTTCGAACCAATGACTTCACTTACGGAGTTCCTTAACAACGTATTCCCTTACCGACTTCTCTACACCATGGGGACTTTGTCCCTTATTATATCACTCAAACCACTCAAATCAATATCTTGTAAAATCCAAGGTTAAATGTATCAAACTTAGATATATGCACATTCCCAAATTATTAAAATCATATGATACAAATGAAACATAGATATAAGTGAGACTTAATGCAAGGATTATGGGAGAACTTGATGAACCTGTAAAGATTTCAAAGAAAAATTTAAGGGATAAATTTTTCCATTTGGCCTTTTTTCCACTTAATGTATTTAAAAAAAAACACTATTAACCAATTTCCATTTTCTCCAAAATTGTTTCAACCAAATTTCTATAAGACAACATTATTTTATTTTAAAAATAGACAATAAATAAATAAACCCTGTGTAAAATCCATATAAGTTTGAATAATTTTACCAAAATTACACGAAACATTAACAATAGGAATTTTAAGAATTATTAAGATTCATTAAGGTTTCTACAATTATAAGAGAATCATATATCCAAAAAATTACCACGGTAAATATGGAGCAAATTAGTGGACATTAATATAACTAATTTTATGTCGTGTCTTAGGTCCAAATTTTGCAACATTCATAGTATTTATTTTATAACACTCTTGCATTAATTTTTTGGGATGGTTTTAGAGTCATTACTAGATTAACTGTTAATGCCAAAAACCCATTTCAACCATAACATACTAATGGAAACCTATATGGATGAATTTTCATCTTAATATGATCATAACAATGTTGAAAAGTACATTCAAACAACTTTATTGTAAATTATATAAGAAAACGATATCTTTTTCATTTTTCCATTTTCCTCTTTTTTTCATATTTCAATGGAAAGGTGAAAATTTCATTGAAGTCTTGTAAAAATTTCTATTTGAGAACGAATTTT
Organism: Picea engelmannii; assembly: GCA_009831015.1. NCBI lineage: Eukaryota > Viridiplantae > Streptophyta > Pinopsida > Pinales > Pinaceae > Picea > Picea engelmannii. The sequence goes on along the minus strand of ML788347.1, from coordinate 750,182 downwards.
CAAGTGTTTCTATAGTGGAACATTTTGGGTGCATGTTCGGTGGTACCCGACACCTAAATATTATTGTTGTTGTTTGAAAAAAGAGTTCATGATCAGTTGTACCCAACACCCACTTGTTGTGTTTATTCTTGGTAAGAGAGTGTGATTACAAGCGAGCATGAATTATTAAGGAAAGTGAGAATTAAGTTTTAAAAATGGGAAAAGGAGGAAAAATACTTCAAACAACTAATCAAGAAATTGAACTACTACAACAAGAACTTGATAATGATTTACAAGAAATAGACAGACTAAACAAACAAAATAAATCCATAATTGGCAAACTTATAGAGTTTAAGACACGAGATAATGAAATTCATCATGATTTGTTAGTTTTTCTACACATTAGAAGAAAAGTTGACATCACTAGATAAATTTTTGGATGATATTTTTAAAATTGAAGATCAAAAGGACAAATTGATAGAATCACTACAACAAGAATTAGTGGCAAAGGAGAATGTGTTGTCATCACTCGTAAATGAAGTTAAACAAATAAAACATGGGAATGTGATGTGTGATGCAATGTGTGACACATATGATTTGCTTCCAAAGTTTGATAGTTCATCTGATAATGATGATTTGATTGATAAGCATGTAGATGTATCTCTCTCATATTACGAGTATGAACAAAGTGGTCTTGGTGATGACGAAGATGATGATTATGTTTTTGTTTTTGAATATAAATATGATAATGAAGATGATGAACTTGGCTTCTTTGAAAATCATCCTAAAGGAATAGGTTAAAAAATTATGCATAAAATGGGTTTTGATGGTAAATGTTTAGGAAAGAATGGGAAAGGCATCGAAAATCCCATACAATTATATTTAAGGCCAAGAAATGAAGGCCTTGGTTATAAAGGAAACAAAATCAATGGAAAAATCAAATTTGTAAAAGAAGAATCATTGACAACAAATGAATCATCTACAAGTAGTAGTAGAAGCAATGAACCAAGAGAAATAGCCTCAACAACAAATAAAGTGTATAAGTAGGAACAATGTTTTAGTTAGTGTGGAAGAAAAGTACATGCAAAGGAAAAATGTTGGAACTTACATCCATGTAGTGTTTGTATCCTTACAAATCATGATTAACATAAGTGTTGGAACAAAGGTATATCAAATCCTCACATATAGATCCAATGTGGTTTGATAGATGTCCCTGAATGGTATACTTTTATGTTTATGTTGAAAGGATTTTATAGGGTCAAGTATTTAAATGTACAACAATATCTCTCATATAAAGTTCATGATCTAATTGGTCGTCCAAAGGCTAGTTCTCATTAAAGTCAGTTAAATATATTTAAGAAAGTGTTGTCAGTTTTTTGAGTTATTTCTTTGAGTCAAATACTTTTGTAATAGTTTGTGGTAAACCAAAAACCACTTTATAATGACAGATGCAGGTTTGTGGTCATCTGAAACCACATAATGTAATGAATGGTTCGTCATAAGATGAAACCAATTCGAATTTGTATGGTCAAAGTTGAGATGAGGAAAACCCTAGGTATGATGTAATGGTTGAAGGGTAACCCATAGAAAACCCATGGAAAGGTCAAGGGTAAGCTAAAGAAGTCCTTTATTTGAATATGATGCAGTTCAGATGATTGACTCAGATACAACTCATAAGACAATGACAACTGAAGAAACAAATGCATATGACGAAGACCAAATAATTCAGAAGATAAAATATGTGAGAAATGATGAAGACTAAGGAATAATTTCAAAGGACCAATGAAAAAGATAAAGGGGGAGTATGAGAAATAACTCCTACTTAATGAATACTCATAATTTTAATGTTTAAATGAATAAATTATATGGTTTGTAATGAAGTATAATAAATTGTAGAACTATACATATGAGTGAAATTAGGTATGGATATCACATGCAGATATTCACATAGATATTGCAGAGACAATTGTGGAGATTGTTATGCTATATTAAAAATCTTGTTGTAATCACCTCAATGCTATATTGGGAGGCCTCACAAACGTATTGTAAATGAGAAAGATGTATTATTATTATTGTACATTAATGAAAATGTGATTTTGTGAGTATATTGGTGTTCTTATGATGATTTATGTTTGTTAATATTTGTTTCTTGATGCTCTTGAAACCAACAAAAACCACACTACATTGGGTATTGTGACACCTAATTGACCTTGTCTTGTGTTTCCTTTCCTTTCCTTACATTTCCTTACCTTGTATTTCCTCACCCCTTTCCTTGTCTTGCCTTTATTTTCCTTGAACTTCCTTTCCATGTCTATCCTTTCTTTTCCTATCCTTGCCTTTCCATTCCTTGTATTATGCCTTCCTTGTCTTTCCATATCTTTCCTCTCCATGCCATGAATTTCCTTGTATTTCCTTGACTTTCGTTGCCTTTCCATGTCTTTCCTCTCCTTTATTTGTCTTGCCTTGCCTTTCCTTTCCATGTCTTTCCTTGCCTATGCTTCCCATTCCTTTCCATTTCTTTCCTTTCCATGACTTTCCTTTCCTTTCCTTTCCTGGCCTTTCCATGTCTTACCTTGCCATGTATTTCCATGCCTTTCCTTACCTTGTCTTTCCTTTTCTTTCCTTTCCTTGCATTCCATGTTTTGTCACGCCTTATCTTTCCATGCCTTGCCTTGCCATGTCTTGTCTTGCTATGCCTTGATTTTCCATGTCTTTCCTTGCATTTCCTTTCCTTTCCTTGTCTTTCCATGCCTTGTATTTCCTTGCCTTTCCTTTACTTGTTTTTCCATGCCTTGTATTTCCTTGCCTTTTCTTTCCATACCTTTCCTTACCATGTCTTTCCTTTCCTTGACTTTTACTGTCTTTCCTTTTCTTGCCTTGTATTTCCTTTCCTTGTCTTTCTTGCCTTTCCTTTAGTTAAACCTTTCCATGTATTGCCATGTATTTCCATGCCTTTCCTTTCCTTTTCTTGTGCCTCTCTATGTAACATGTCTTGCCATTCCTTCCATATTGGTAATCATAGCATGCCTTTCCATGCCTTGGAAAACACATGTTGAGACTGTCTATGTATAGGTCTTTCCACGTCTTTCCATGGATTGCATTTTCATTCTTTTCCTTTCCATGTCTAGGTTTTCCTTGCCTTACCTTTCCTTTCCTTTCCTTTCCATGTATAGAATTTCCTTTTCATGTCTAGCCTTGAATTGCATTTCCTTGCCTTGCCTTCCCATGCCTTTCCTTTCCATTCTTGTATTTCCTTGCCATGTATTTCCTTGTCTTGAATTTCCTTGGAAAGGCATGGAAAGGAAAGAAAAGACAAGACAAGGAAAGGAAAGGAAAGATAAGGCAAGGCAAGGAAAGGAGAGGTAATGATAGACATGGAAAGGAGAGTTATAGGTCTAGGTCTAAGTATAGGTCCAGGTCTAGTTCTAGTTCTAGGTCTAGCTCATGGTCTAGGTCATGGTCATGGTCTAGGTCATGGTATAGGTCTAGTTCTAGGTCTAGGTCTAGGTCATGGTCATGGTATATGTCTAGGTCTAGGTATTTCCATGTCTTTCTATGCCTTTCTTTTCCATGTATAGTCTTTCCTTTCCTTTCCGTGTATCACCTTTCCTTTCCATGTCTTTATTTTCCACACCAAACTTGTCATGCTTTTCCTTGCTGTGTCTTGCCTTTCCATGCCTACCTTTTCATGCCTTTACTTGTCTTACCTTGCCTTTTATTTCCTTTCCATTCCTTGCCTTGCCTTGTTTTTTGCCTTGCCATGTCTTTCCTTGCCATATATTGTCTTATCTTGCCTTTCCATGCCTTGCCTTGCCACGTATTTCCTTGCCATGTCTTTCCTTTCCTTTCCAACCCATTTATAGCCTTCAAGTGGAACTGAAGGGTCGATTCAGAACGTTTCCTGTATATGGAAGGTCAAGGATCATGGATCTCATGACGTGACATGGAAACCCGACACCATTTTTTAATTTTGATCACAAAACCCATTGTACACGGGATGTAGTGGTGCAACCTGCGTATACAGATGTTGTATAATAATTAGGGTGCATATATGTGGAAAAATATTGATTTTATCTCTGGGGTTTGAAAAAAAAGGAGTTCAAGTCTGCATAGGGAAATGGAAAAAGGATTTCTGAGAAAATTTGCATAAGGTGAGGAAAATTTTGCAATAACATATGCCTCCTAATGTGTGAGGTCAGAGGAGTATTTGCGATGGCCAAAATACATTATAATACCCAGAAGTGGAGTAATGGGGACCCAGCTGGAAGAACTAGTTTCTGCTGAGAATATTACAATGTACACTAACTTTGCGCACATGGCTGCCAATTTGAATTACACTGCAGATCCATGTGAAAATATACCAAAAAATTGTTCATGGCCATGAGTAGGCAATACAAAGGTGGCTACATGCCAAAGGTTGTCATAGTCACGAACAAGGCCCAGTAAAACCAGTCTCATAATCAATATGAAGATGTCGATATACAATGGAGTACAATATGAGCTCCCATGGTCACTGAAGTCACATAGGTACTGGTCCAATGAAAGATAGAAAAAACTTAGGAAAGCTGTGACTTTGAACTGATGTCTTCAATTCTTCTACATTTTCTTCCAAAGGTGCAAGTCTACATAATGTGAATAAAGGAGTTGAGTTCATACACAATGAGACTTCATTTGATTACCGGTCATTAAGGTATATTGTTAACAAACACAAAACAACCTACCGATAATGAAAGTAGGTATCAAGGCACCAAGTACATTCTTACAAGTGTGAATAATGGTGTCAGGGTCGAAAACTTGAAGAATACATAGATCAGGAGACATTAATGTATTCCCAACTGTCGATGGTGGGAGAACCTGCCACTAATGATTGCAGACCTCTAGGTGCTCATAGGACTCTATGTCGCGCTTCCAGAATAGACTGGTTGAAGTCGATGGAAGGAGACATGCTGAAAGGAGATCATTGAGGAATCTCTCATCATTCAGCACAAGGTACAAAGCAAGAGCTTCATGATTTAGAGGAAATCAGACAAAGAACTTGTTCATGAACCAATGACTCTGTGCGTCTTTCATGTGTGACAGTTGCAAGCGTTACATGAAAAATACCCTCTGAATAATAAGGAAAAGTATTGACAAAGGCGAGGAAACCACCAATAATGCTAATGGAATCCAAGACACTGTATGAATCCCAATGTGTGAATAGATTTCTTGCCATCGAACATGAGGGAAACCATCCAGTTAGCAACCAATGATGAAATGTCGACTATTGAGTTCAAGGTTACCTACCAATGAGGAAAGTAGGACCAGGGTGCATAATAGGAATACAACTTCATGTAATTCTGAGACACACTGAGGGTATGGCCGGCATGCAAAGTGAATAGTTTTGAGGGATGGATGACACAGGTTGATAGACATCCTTTGAACAAGAGCATGAGACATATGGAAGACTCTGGCAGCATAGACTCAATGATGAAACTTTGAGATGCAGGAGGCATCAATCAAACTCTCCATAGGGACTGGAAGAGTAACCAGTCGGGGGATTAAACTCTTAGTAATGAGATCGGCTTCCTAAGGTCATGCCAAACCCAAAATTTTGATGACATGTGGACTCAAAAATTTTGAGCTATGTTCAAAGGCGACACGAATGATGTCAATATAAGATAATATTATTTTCCTGCCTGTCTTTTTTTTTTTTTTCATAGTCAAATGAATGCTATAATATAGAGGAGGAAACGACTGTCGCAAGTAAGAAACTAGTTCCAACAATGGAACATACCTATTCTCAATACAAGGAGGTGCATGTGGGATATGGACACTCGGGGGAATGTTTCCTCTTAGGTATAGGGTGTCAAGATGCAAAAGATATAAAAAAAGGCTCTGCTTGGATGATTATGAAAATTGTTGAGGTGAAAGTCTTATAATGCAAAAGTGAGAACCGACAATAGGTTCAATACTGCAAGCAAGAGAATGAGATGCAATTACAAATTAATGCCCAAAAATGTTATTTTTCATAATATTAGACTACTTGGTTTGAAAAAGGGGTAAAATTACACCAAATAGACATCCTTTCGAATCCAATTTATGAGTGTGAAAGAGACAAGTTCACTCGACAATCTTTTCACCTTTTGAGAGAGTCAGAAAAGAGCTTAAATATGACTCGTTGGGATTCTTCTAGGTAGAGGTCAACATGTTTATGAGTAAGAAATCGGGTTCAAACATCAAGTCATGTATTAGCTGTAAGGGACTCTTGATCCTATGAAAAAAATCTCTGCATGGGCACCGAATGAAACAGAGGATCTAACTAGGGTACCCATGTTTGGTAAGTCTCTACCATTCAAGAATGACACTTCTAGTTCCAGATAGAAGGTTCTGTGTCGCTATTAAATGGGTTCGTACCTATGGCACATTATCTACAATCATAGGATGATGCAAGTGTGCATGATGGATTTGATACCTATCCTATATGTTGGGTGACGAAAATACCTGTCAAAAGTTATGAACGAGCGACATGGCACCGAAAAAAAACAAGAATCCCTGGATAAAACTACCAAAACTAACTCTATCCACTATCGTATTAGTCCATTAGGCCAAAATATTATACGAAACTATGTAAAGTGGGTAAAACTTTGCTATAAATAGTAAAAAAAACACAATTTTATTATACCATCTGTATTTTTTACCCAAATAGTGTATTTTGGACCAAATTTCCTACGAATTTCAACTATTGATTACAGAAGCTACGAGCGATGAAATCGACGACCATCTAGACCAGGTAATTCATCTTTCTCTCCTATTTCTTTCTAGTGTATTAAAATTTATAATTAGGCCTCCATTTTAATGTTATTTAGGGCGCAACCTAGAAACTAATATGTATGCGGGCTACAGATCATCGGGTCGCGTATACACATACCTATACACGATTGTTTTCAAAAAAACTAGCATATAAGCATCCCTATATGCAATTGTGTACACTGTAGATCACGTACATGTCCGTGGATAAGGTTTTTTAAATGTTGCTAACTCAAAAAATGGTTTTAATCTCGCAGGATGGTGCTAGAGTGGAGAGAAAGAGAGCATGAAGAGGTGGATGTTTTAGTGGAGAGAGATCGAAGGGATCAAATGTTTTTAAAACTATGTGGGCTATACAAGTTTTGGGCTCTCAAAGGTATGAGGGATCAAGTGAGACTGCTTCAGCTGCTTTTTAACTACTGGGATCCAGATACTAAGAACTTCAACTTTGATGGAAAACCATTAAGGATTGAACTTGAGGACATCTACTTCTTGACGAGATTGTTGCGTTGGGGTGAAGTGGTCAAACTCAAAGCCCGAGGAGCTAGAAGTGACATGAATATAGAGGATTACATAGCCACTCATTGCATTGTAGGGACTGAGAAGGTAGGGATCCAACTCCCAATCAGAGCGATCAACAATCTGAGTCTCGGGATTGTTGTCCTGGTGTTGAAACGGATCACAGGCTCAACCTCTTTGCACCAGGAATCAAGGCCACTTATGTTCTATTCGGTGGATTTCTTGCGACCCGTGATTTAATACTGGTGCACCTCACTTATATCCAACATTTGGAGTTAGTTGATAGACTCCAAATTGGGTAGAAAGAGGAACTTTGGGTTCGTGTCTATCCTTTGTAGTTTTTTCTTCCAGTGGGTTCTAGGCTTGGGACCTAGAGTTGATATTTTTATGCATGGACCTCACAATCCAACCATGGAACGATGGACCAAGGTGATGAGGCGGTAGGGGGGTGGTAGGGTGCCAACACCCTACAACGATGATTTTTTCTTCTGGTGGAGTCGGAAGATGATGGCTCTGGATGACTACCCTTATGTAGGGATTGACTTCAGAGGAGATCCAGACATGTTGTTACCACTAGGTTCCACCTACAAAGACATAGGTATGTCAAAGTTTTTGAATATTTCATTTTTATGTATTTTTGTATAAGAAAACAAAAATATTTTTGGATGATGTCAAGTACTAACTAAACATTATGTGACGCAGATGTAGGTCCATGACGACTGGACAGACTTCCACGACAACGGAGGAGGCACCAAGGTGATGAGGTAGTGGGATTGGACGTTGATAGAATGATTCAAAATGTGTAGGGTACCTGTCTCGTTTGACGTAGAGAATTCCTATGGTTCAGGTGGAGGATTTGTCGGAGGCTATGCAACGACAGGTGGTAGGTGTGCCCCGTGCTTGGGTATGATTGTTTCAGCATCTTGCAAAAGCCATAGTTTTCTATCATGACACTCATCTAGCGCCATAGGCATAGATGTCGTGATTATTGTATGATCGGATGTATATGTATTTTGAGGGTGTCAACCCCAATTTTGTACTATAAAATCATATTTTTTGGATAGATGAAATATATATAAAAACATTGATATTCAGATTTACTTATGTTACAATGTGTACATTGATGAAGGTGTTTTCTTTTCTTTAGTTATGTGACAAATGGCAATCTAAAAAAAAATTAGCATATGCATCAGATACATAATTATCACTTCTAGGTATGTGATGATAAGTAATAAAATAAAACCGTCGTTCCAAAAGTTGTACCCGTAAGAATCATCATAGTAGAGTAGGGTCACACTCACAATAATTGTCATTCAACTGACATACTAACTGGGACTCCAGACAAACTTCTAAAGAGAGAATACCATGTGAAATGACATCGCGCAAAATTTCTATAACGACACTATATTCAGCCACATTATTCATGGATGGCCCTAGGCAAAAGCCACCTGAAGACAACAGTAGAACCTTGGGTGAGTAAAGGACCCAAGTGGAAAAATCCAAGTTCAGTGTATGATGACTGGCCCCTTCTGTGAATCCTAAGTAGACCGAAGACTCCGTTGACATCTGTCAACCAAAATAAAACTTGATAAGTAAGCTGAAGATAAAAATAAAGGGAAAATGTATATACACTAAAATACATTAGTATACAAAGAGTTACACCCAAGATCGAGGCTCAAGTGTAATATATTTTCAAATAGAGCCCATTCCTGGGTGCAACCATCATGTTCCCTTCATAATATTCTAATTCATAGGCTCCTTTTTCTAAGACATGTTGCACGATATAGGGATCGTGCCACATGGATTTGAACTTGCCTGCCCCCAGTGGTTCTTTGGCTTGGTCATATAGAAGAACCAAGTGACCCTCAACATACTTTTGAGGACAGAAGGACTTATCATATTGGAACTTGACACACCTTTATTCTCTTCAATATCCATAGAGGTGTCTCGACATTGCTCATATATACTCCATAGGTGTACGAGGCGTTGTTCGAGATCAAAAGTGTCAGGTAGGAGCGGAATTTCCAATATAAGAGAAGGGATTTCACATTCAATAGGTAATATCGACTACACACCTTGCACTAACTGGAAAGGAGAAAAAACTGTGGAAGCAGACTGAGGTTCGACATGCCCAAAGTGTTGGGTAAAGCATGATATGCCATTCAAATTTTCTCTGGCTGACAGTTTTCTGCAAAATGGTATTGAGAGACTTGTTCACGACCTCTACTTGTCCATTTTCCTGGGGGTAGTAAGGGGAAGAATGACCATACCTAAACCCCATTTTTAATGCTAGTTCCTCAATCATTTCATTCTGAAAGTGACTACCATGATCAGTGAAAATCTCACTTGCGATTCCGAACCTAGCTATAATTTGATTGAATACGAAGAAGGAAATAGTCTTACCATAAAATTTAACTATATGCATGGCCTCGATCCACTTAGTAAAGTAGTCTACGACCACTATAATGTGTTGATGCCCCCCAGATGAAGTTGGTTGCAATCCACAAAATCCACCCCACACATGGTGAAGGGACCGACAGTAATGAATGGATAGAGAGGGGATGGATATGAGCACATTTTCTAATTGAACACCTAGCAGGGGTGACACTTCTTAACCGTTTCAATGCAATCTTTAAAAATAGATAGACAAAAATAATCGGCTCGCAAATTTTTTTGGGTTGTCGCAAGCCCGGATAGATGACCACCACAAGCCCCACTGTGGCAGTCGTTTAGAAAAGACTCAGCTTCTTCGTGAGTTAAACAATGATGAAAGATATTGTATATTAATCGGTGATAGAGAGAGTCGTTGATGATAACGTAATTATTAACTTGGTACCGTATATGTCGTCGGTCATCTCACGAGAGATGTCGAGGAAAATTCAAAGTTTGAAGATAAAAAACAATATCTCCATACCAAGGGTATGACGATGAGACAAGGAAAATGTGTTCATATGCAAATGAATCAACATGAATGACATCCTCATCTAACCGAGGGAAGACAGATATTAAATCTGCAAAAACTAGAGATTTTTTGGACTTCACAGAAGCAAAATCGAGATTGAATTATTGTAAAATAACAATCCATTTATTGTACTTTCCCTCTATGATACTCCTAGTAAGGACATATTGAAATGGATTGACATCAACAACCACAGTAGTTTTGAAAAGAAATATATAGTGTCATAATAGTTGAACTGCGTGAATGACAACCAAAGATAGATTTTCAACATGATAATACTTGAGTTCAGGGAAGACTAAGTTTAAAAAAAGATAGTAAATGACGTGCTCATGGAGATCGTCATCCTCCTAGAAAAACACCATACCAATTGTCTCTTCAGGTGCATCAACATAAATCAAGTAATCCCTACCGTAGTCTAGAGACTTCAACATAGGTGTCGATACCAAGGATTTCTTCAAAGCATTGAAGGATTCCTAGGCTCACTCATCCGAAATAAAATGAGTTTCCTTCTTCAAGAGATGCATGAAACCCTTAGTAATATTGGCATAGTTCACTATAAATCGTCATAAAAACTTAGTTTTCCCCTGCAAAACTTGAAGTTGATGAATAGTGTGCAGGGGAGGCAATTGAAGTATTGACTCAACCTTTAACATATCTACCATGATCCTAGTCTCAGAGACTAAAAATCCTAGAAGTCGACCCAACCTAACGCAAAAGATGCATTTATGAGGGTTCAAATGGATGCGATAATGGTGACATATTTCAAAAACTAGTTGAATGTGTTTATGGTGATCCACTTTCTTACGGGAGTGAGCAACAAGATCGTCGAGATAAGCTTCAAATATATGCTTGAAATCATGAAATGCAAAGGTCATAGCTCATTGGAAGGTTGCTCCGGTGTTCTTAAGGCCAAAAGGAATCTTCTAGTATGAGAATGTACCCCAAGGGAAAATAAACGTCATCTTATGTTGGTCCTCGAGCTTAATCTGAATTTGATATACCCTGAAAATTCATCCATAAAATAAAAAACTTTGTTTCCCGCACATTCATCGAGAATCTGACCGATGAAGGGTGTTGGGAAGTTGTCTTTGGGACATGCTTTATTCAGGTCATGAAAATCCATACATACGCGGATGGTTCCTTTCTTTTTATTCACAGGAACAAGATTGGACACCCATTCAGTCAAGGGAACCGAGTAGATAAAGCCAACATTAAGCAGTTTTTCTACCTCTTTCTTAATAGCAGGGGCCTTCCTAGGATTGTCAGCTCTAAGTCATTGTCAAATAGGTTTGGCATCCAGGTAGGTTCTAATCTCATGTTCGACAATCTGAGGGTTGATTCTTGGCATCTGTTCATATGACCAAGTGAACACATCGCAAAATTCTTTAAGGAGTGGTGTATATCATAATTTATTCCGACGAACAATCCACATTATTGTATACATTTTCAACCTTACCAGGAATATGAGAGATATCGATCATGATGGTAGGAGAGATACTCACCATGTTTCCTTCGGCATAAATGTCCTGTGTATCAAGTGGAACTACGGTGTGACTGACTATCTCACTCAAGGTATATCTAAAATCATCTTGTTCGATTTTGGAAAGCTCTAGGAGAAAATAAGAGTGATGATGCATATCATCCCATGGCCTTTTAGAACCATTCATGGCCTCTATGATAGCTTCATCTGAAGGTAAAGTATCATCGAGGCAATCACGTGAACAAGATGATGAAGTGGACCACATAGGCTCTAGAACATGATCCTCCTCGTTTGTCTGTGAGGTAACAAGATCTAGATCGACGAAAGAGTCAAGAACAACTTGATACACTATCTCTACTACTGATAGTGGCATGGAATTTTCATTATGTGAATGACCTTCAGAACATGAAGTCAAGGAAGCTAGGGTCCAAGTATCGTTAAAATAGGGTCCAAGGATCGTTAAAATATGAAGTTCGGAAAGGAACAAACCTATTTGACGAAGTAGATCTACTGGACATGGCATATATATGATGAACTGGTGCCATGAAGTCGAAGTTACCCATAAGGGATGAATACATTATGGCACTAATATTCTTAGTTGCTGGATGAGAATTGTCGATCACGGGGATCGACGGTTCAACAGATGTATTGGGGATAGCATACGCAAAGGACAACTAGTCGATCGTCAGGACATTCCCATCGCGAGGAAAGAAAAGAGTGTGGAAGATGGACAAAATGATTCCAGTCATAGAATAAGTCCAATTATGTCCTAGTAACAAGTTATAGTCGAGGGGCACATCAACCACCTTGACATCCACCTCTACTCTACTCCCACCTAACTAGATCAGAAAGGCAGGAAGAATATTGTGAGGGAAGAAGGAACGACTGTCAAAAGAATTCAACATGGTTAGAGACTGAGAAAGGGTCGAAGATCCGAGAGCTTTCCAATAGACTAGGGACATCACACATGTTGCAGTGCCTTCATAAAAAACAATACGTTTGATGATATAATTTGAGTAACCCACATGGATTTGGAATGCCACATGGTAAGGAAAGTGAGGCTTAACATCTATGACGTCAAACTTGATAACTTTAGAGCCACAAGGATGTAGAGCTCCTAGCATAGATAACAAGGAATTCTTTTGTGAGGGACACATATGTTGTACCTCCAGAGTCGACATCTCACAAGGAGTTTGACCCAGGTATTCAACAATAGAGTAATATTAGGTGGCTCTAGCATTAGGATTGTGGGTAGAGCGCTCGAGTACTCCTTTCGGAATACAAGGCAGGGGCTCTGGTTTTTAGATATGTAAGGGCATCTCTGAAGGAAGGGTAGACTCTAGACCAGGTATAGTCAGTGGAGAATTGTAATCACGAGACCGAGTGGCTACATTAACCTCAGATTTAACCATATTGATGCATAAATGCTCACCATCTTGCCTCGGTGGGTTTTGAATCCTACTTGCCCCATTTTAGGCATTCAAGGAGCTCGAGGCCATGTGTTGATTATGTGGAAAAGGATTAGTCATCAAAACGGGTGGTAGAGATAAAAGCCTCACAACTTCTGTAAGTTTGGGGCATAAATGGGTAAGGTGATCATCTGTACAAAGATTGCAGGGAAACTTCACCTTCCGCCTTTCTTTCTTTCCCTCACCAACATTATTATTTGACTTCTCATTATTACCATTGTCTTTGGGTTTATTATTATTCTTCCCACCCGTACGATTATTACCACATCCTTTCTTTTTATTCATCCTAGTTGTTGGTTACCATTTGGGTTGGTCAATGATTGCACATAATGTACATCCGTTGACTCAGTGGGAGTGGAGGACACAGACAAAGTTGGCCCTCCTACAGACTGGTTTGTCACCGAGTTTACAGATTTCACATTGGAAGATCCCACAATTCCATTAGCATGAGGCCCGAGATTTTGTCTAGGGTCATAGTTTGACCTCAGTGCATCTAGAAGAATCTCGTATAAGATCCCAAACTGGGCATATATAAGATCTAACTGTTGGGATTTAAAAATCGCTTCTTCCTCAGATGTAACCTCATATGTAGAAACATCCTTTGAAATATAAGGTTGTAGAGACTTAAGGAACCACTCCACCATGAATTCTAGGGGTATGCAGGTCTTGATAAACCTCTTCTGTCTACTCCACTCCTAGTTGTGATCCGAGATATGGGTGGATTTGTCCTGACGTAAGGTCAAAAAAATTTCTAAGCCAACATCATGACGAACCGACAATTGGAAGTGGTTGAGGAAGAATAAAACCATCTGATTAAAGGTTTTTGTATGTCCTGCTTGGTAGATCGATATACCATTTCACGATGAGCCTAGTGAGGGTTCATTGAAACAATCTTAATTGAATAGAATCTTCCTTAAGGGAATTCAAAGAGCACCAAAGATGAAAAGTAGTGACGTGATTACCAGGGTTCTCACAAGTTTTTCCTTCCAATTATGGAATATCTGAAGGAAGCTTGGTGGGGGCGGGGGGCCATGTTGGATCATGACACATAGGATCACTCATTAACTTAGACAATTCTGGAAGATTGAGCATAGCCAAAAAAGGGAGACGCGGTTGTGACATCTGGCCCCAAGCTCCCTAGAAATATTGTTGTTGGGGAATCACAGCCCATCCAGGGTTCTAGTAATCACCAGGGCCCTATCTGGAATTGTAATACCCTCCTCCAAACTGATTCATGAGGGTTTGGTTGGGAACCATTCCAATAGGAATGTTATGATGAGGGTTGTATAAACTACCCCCAACTGGAGTGGCTCGAGGTTGGGGGTTGCCCAAGGTATGAAACTGACCTCCTCTAGGTGTGAATCCGGAGGACAAAGGTGGATTATTCATGCCAAACCTGTTGTTTGGAATCAATACAAAGGAGGTAGGTGTATAGGATGCACCATAAGTAGTAGCTTTCCCTCCAGGTTGGTTACTCCATCCAAAGGCATTAGGACCAATATTAGACCCGAGGTTAATAGGAGGAAGGCCTCCAACTATAGGAGTTGTTTGTGGGACTTTAGTACCACCAAATGAGAATGGAGTATGTGGAGGAGCCATGCCACAACGTCCAATACTAGTATTCAGACTAGATGGTGGGATGGAGGATGAAAATTGCGATGTGAAATTTGGCATACCATAAGAAAAAGGACTAGAGGCCATAGGGATGGACTGAGTATTATAGCCCGATGAGTGACAAAGGGACTCGAAAGGGTTCGTGTCTATAGGTTGAGTATTCACTATAGGATGGACAGGGGTGATGATAGGTACCTCCGACACTACAACCATTATGGTTGAAGTGTCGAAGGGGTACCATTAACTATAGTAGGTATGGGAGTTGAAAGACTCCCTGTATATTTATGACTCGATTCATTACTCATCCTTTTATGGTAACAATTCTAGTAAGTGGAGGTGTGTGTACCACATTTGATAACTTTATGCCTTTTAGAAGGAAAAGACTAAAAATTTGGTGGTCACTGTAACAAGCGGCGAGACCTGCAGGGAAGCTGTTTTGGCTCCACGATGACTCAAGACTCGAGATACAAAACAAAAATCCTAAGGACAAATAGTAATCAAAGAGCACACCAAAAATAAAACAAAACACTAATATGCACACAAACATGATAAAGTGGATGAAAGGGGCCTCCCTCCTTAAAGTAGGTATGCCTCGCCCAAGAGGGGCCTGAGACTCCCTCCTAAAGATCGGAGGTATCAAAATCAGTTATAAGGTCCCTCGTGGGATTAACAACCAGTCATTCAGATCCCCCCAGAGAGGCAATCCTCCATAAAGGTTATGTGTTGTCTGACCCTTATCTAGCCCAGGGTACCTGCAGAATAACCCCTGCAAGTAACCTATGTAGTACCTATGTCAAGCAACTAAGAAACCATGATACAATTGATGCGTAAGAGAAAAGTCGTAAGTCAGGTCTACCATATGGGAAAGGCAACAAAGCCTGAAACCTCGAAAGCACTGCCTCTCACAGAGGTAAAGGTACTAGAAATATTCCCATATATGAATAGATCCCCAGAAATATATCTGATGTAAGAAGGTATTGGGGGGATATACCCTCAACGAACCTCATGCGACCTCATGCTTAAATATGGTGTAAGCGGAGCCTCCTGATGTCACCAATTATACAATGGATTTCACCACTCCCTTAGTGAGAAACATATGTTGGTTTAATAGCCTTGGAGAATTTTACTCACAAAATCCTATTCCAAGTCTCTAAATCCTAAACTAGTTTGTGAACCCTAGAAAATCAAGTCATTTCTAATCAATTTTAAATTATCAACGTTGCTTTTAGTGGACTTTCTTACTAAAAAAAAGCATGGTCGTGAAACTAATGATATTATGACTCAGCAAGTAAAATAAATGAATATGAATAAAATGCAAAGTCCTGACTTCAATTCCAATAAAGAATAAGCTTTTCAAATGAAATTTTCAATTTAGTTATGCAATTCCAAATAAGATGCAGTCTTTCAATACATGTACTAAGATCAATTATAAGAACCAAAAAGATCAAATGCCAACAATGTAAAATGCCTAATATATTTTTTTTTTCAATATAAAATAATGAAAATGCAAGGATTGAACATCAGCCTGATATAAAAATTCTAGTGTATTGAAATAGAGACAAACCAAGTAGGATATTAAGAAGCAAAACACCCAACCCAAGATGCAAGGACAATCAAATGAAAAAGGATGATGAGAAAGGCACCGCCTGAAAATTCAACCAAAGAAATGATTCCTATCATTCCACAAACACTTAACAGTCATAACAGAGACCCAAGAAGACTCAACAACCATCAAAACCTACCCAACAAACATCAAACTCAACAACTAAGAAAAAAAGGATGATGTACGCGACTGTTCAAGAGAAAATCATGTATATACACCTCTTGCAGAAGGAAAACACGCATATGTATGCGACTATCAGGTAAAAACCCACATATATGTGTTAAAACACTGTCAGGCTAAGGAGAAGGATAAGAAACTAGGACTCAAAATGAACAGAGGTTGGAAAGTAGTCAAACAACAAGAAACTCAATATAAACGAGAGCAATGAAAGGATAAAAAGACTCCAAACCCCAAAAAAATATTCTATCCCCAGTATGGTCGTCAATTCTATTACAAGGAAAATCTCTCTATGGCTAGGGGTAAACCAGAACAGATGGAAATGGATGCAAAAATCAAATCTAATATAAGATATTATATATAAGAAAATATTTTAATGAGACAAGATAAAGATCCTACCATGTCCAAACATTCGATGAAGTCCACCGTTGAGCACTTGACTCAAACTAATACACCTGCAACTTGTCCTCAACAACCAGGAAAAGCAAGCATATGGTGATAATATATAACGTTGGCACATTCAATATCATAATCCATCAACATTCATAACAAATATTCCCATGGAATAAAAATTCAAATATTTTCAAGATATTAATTGGATGAGAAAATAGTATTTCTATTAAAATGTAATCAGCGGAAGTGAATGAATTACAAAATTCTGTTTCGGTGTGACTCATAATCAAGAAACTAAGTCCCTTCCAGCTGGGCCTCCACCAAAGGCAAGCTCATATAAGAGAGACAATGAGGTTCTCAATCAAGTAGGGAAGAGCTTGGGGGATGAACAATGTGTTTAGACTTAAAAGGATAAAGGCATGCAGACTCAATATGAAGTGAATAATTTATCCAGAGTAACTTTTCTCTCAAAGTTGAATTCTTCTCCTCTTTTCCATAGCTCGTATTTGGCCCATTTATAGACTTCAAGTGGAACTGAAGGGCCGATTCAAAACGTTTCCAGTATATGGAAGTTCAAGGATCATGGATCTGGTGATGTGACATGGAAACTCGACACCATTTTTTAATTTTGAGCACAAAACCCGATGTACACGGGTTGTAGTGGTGCAACCTGCATATACACATGATGTATAATACTTAGGGCGCGTTATTGTGGAAAAATATTGTTTTTAGCTCTAGGATTTGCAAAAAAGGACTTCAAGTCTGCATAGGGAAATGGAAAAAGGCCTTTCAAGAAAATTTGCATAAGGTGAGGAAAATCTTGCTATAACACTCCATTATATGTTCTTAACCTTTCAATTTGATGTTCAAATTGTTTTTCTACAATGGTCTTAGGATAAAACATGTCAAAAACTTCACTCTTATGTTTTAAGAAGTAAACCCAAGTGCGTCTAGAGAAGTCATCAATGAATTTTGAGAAGTAATTTCACTTGGAGAAAGAAAGAGAAGAAAATATACCACACAAATCATTGTGAACAAGATGCAAGGGGGCCAAGGCATGCCAAGAGGCATGTTTTTCAAAACTGTCCCAATGACATTTTCCAAGAACAAAACTCACACAAACACCATCTTTGCAAGAAATGAGATGAAGATCAATCACCATATTTACATTACATAGTTGTTGCAATGAGTGATGTTTTAGAAGACCAAACTTCTCATGGCAAAATTTCCTCAAGTCGTCGCTATGAGAAACAAAAACTGTTGGAAAATATGATGACCCAAAGTTGTCAAATTTGTACAACTTGGCAATATCATCAATGATTCTGGTTTCTAGGACATGCTTAGGATATTTTAAATCCCCAATTACAACTTGGTGAGGTGTAAAATCTACTATTTTACCTTCACCTAGATGATTGATCTAATATATTGATAGAAGGTTGTAGAAAAAACTTGGAATACATAATAGATCATCGAAATTTTCATTATCTATCTGAACTATTATAGACCCGACAACACTAAGAGATCTATCATCAACAACAGATATTTGGTTGGTGTTACATTTGGAATGAAAAAAATGGATTTATCCTTAGCCATATGAGAAGATGATCCATAATCAATAAGTCAATCATTAGAAAAATAAGTAGAACTTGCATTCAAGGAGAACCCAGAAGAAAAAACATGTCCTTGAAAAGAAGATGTAGAAGAAGAGGAATCAAGATTGATGTTGTTCTTTTTCATCGTTTCTTCTAAGGATTCCATATTTTTAAAACATTCAGACTCCACTTGACCATCTCTCCCACAAAATTTGCAATTCCCATAAGTCCTCTTACTTTTGGATTTTTCTCATTATCACCATTATGAGTAGAAGCTCATTGAGAGGGTTTGGAACCTTTTTTTCTTTTTCTTTTTGTTGTGGCAAAGATGTTGCTTCTTGGGATGCTTGGATTTATCTTTCTATTAGGTCACTAATTCTTTTTTATATGTACCTGTAGTGTTGATCACTCCAAATTGTAAACTATTTTTCTCTCTAATCAGAGAATCACAAAAAGACTCTAGAGTGGGATTTTGGTGAGCTCTCCATAGAGATTCTCTAGAGGCATAAAAAATAGATATAAAGACACAAAATGAACTACCAATCTTAGAAAGAATAACATATATGAATCGATCATCCTTCAGATCTATTTTATAGTCTTTACATAAAATTCCAAGTGTTTTTAACTTAGATAAATAATCTTCAATGCAAGGAAAATCATTGGGAATTACAGTCACTAACTGATTTTCAATCTGGCAGGATCGAATCACATTGTGTTTACCAAAAACAAATTCAATATTTTCCCAAGGATTATCTAGGTCATCAATTCCTTGAATGCGAAACCTTAAATTAGGAGAGATGTCCATTCCAATTAGTCCACATGCTTCGTCATTCTTATTATCTCAATTGTATTTCTTTTTGGCATCAGTGGGGGATTTTTATTTTCCCAAGGTAATCCGATACAATCATTTACTTCTTAGTACATCCTTCATATGGGATTTCCATGAGAAGTTGTTGGTACTGGTAAGAAAAAAAACACTTAGAGAGGCCATATTAAAATATGTAGATAATGTGGATTCAAAAGATTAAATTGATGATCTGAATGGAAATCTCTTGAAAAAATAGGCCGTTCAAAAAAACTGGCACTGAAAATGGACTTTGGATGTGAAATTTATTTCCTTTTTAAAACAAAAGCATAAACGGTAACCAAAGAGTCGTGTGGAAAGTAGAAGTTGGTCCATGTGGTGATGCCCCTCATTCTCTAACTTTTCCTATAAGTTCACTTTTATGAATAAGTTACTTATGAAGTGAACCACTTTTATAGAATAAGTGAGAATCACTTTTACAATCATGTTACTTTATAATTGAAATTTGCATGCAAAAAAATAACTTAAAAAGTTATGAGATAACTCAAGTTTGCACAAACTTTTTCAAAAAATAACTTAAAAAGGAGACTTACTCAAATCCACTTATTAAATAAAACAAATTTCAATCAAGTGAATTAGTGCAACACACGTTATAATCCTAAAGGAGGATGAGGGTGTTGTTGTTCTTGTTTGAGCTCCACCTCAAAGTCCGTGCTTACCCCAAAAACCTTCATTTCCACATGCTCATACAAAAAAAGTGAAATTTTGGAAAAACAATTCCAAACATCAACAACAATGGGGTTAGATCTCGATTAGTTTAGATTGAAAATGCATTTTTTCACTCTATTTTTTTATTTTCTAGGCTCACATACAATGCAAAACAAAAAACATACGCAGAAAATAAAACACTTTCCACTTTGTTTATGATTTGTTGAGATCTTAGAGAGAACATGACAAAGAGAATACATAGACCGAAAAGAGTAGAAACCCATAAATAAAAACAAAAAAATTAAACATTAACTCTGTAAAAAAATTTAAAAATGTGTATTCGGGATTTATACCTCTGGATCTGACTAAAATGGTCATAACTTGAGAAAAAATAAACATTTTTGACTGAAACAAAAAGAATTTCTAACTGAAATAAATTCTCTAGATGCAATCAAACAATCCTCTTTTCCCATAAATGCATGGAAATAAAAGAAACTATAAATGCAACAACATGGCTTCAAGATCTCGATCTACAATGGGAGTAGATATTGAAACGAGCTTTAATACCATGTTTGACAAAATGAGGCATTCCAACACAGGAAAAACATCTTTAGTAACCACTCACACAACCATATCAAAGATCATCACACCGATTTGTTTACATGGTTAAAACCCTCAAAGAGGGAAACAGTCTACAATCCTAGCCAATGTCGCCACTTGAGGTAATATATTAATGCGAAAGAAAAATGTTTTACAAGAGAGTTTCTCACAACTGATCATCAACAAATGAACCTCCATACTGTTTAAATAAATATCATGGACCAATAATGTGTTAAGCCATGGATCAATGTAGTTGTTAATATCAAAGAGAATATGAGCCATCATATCACTCTATGTCTAGAATATATCGTGGCCATGCAATTACATAACTGCAAATGCATATTACTAAAGAAACATGATTTTACCCAAATATACATTAGACCAAGTTGATCTTAACCAACTCCTGAGTGTCTAAATATCGTAACACAATGCACCATTCAAATGTTTTAACCATGAGAAATTTTTACCTTCAGTTTCATCTACGAAACTTGTTCTCGCCATTCCCACATTTTCGGGAGCTTTGGAGTGGGTATGAAATGTCTCCAATTGGTTGGGAACGGTTCTAGAAACTTGGGTTATTTCTGGTAGCTTTGACATCAATGAAATGGGAGCTTGAGAATGAGTTTCCACTCTAAGGAGCTTTAAATTAAAATTCTATTTTCGATATTATAATAAAATGCAAACTTGTCTTTTAATGCATGTATGAACATGAGAGTAGTATTGTTTAGCTTTTTTCTAATCATAACCACAAAAATGGTTCAAATTTACAAAGATGTTCCAAGTTTACATATGTAAAGTTTAATTTTACAAAGATGTTAAAATTTTATATATGTATTTTGTTTTTTAATTTCTAGTTAAATCATTACGGATATTAAAGTTTTAGTATTCTATTAAATATATTTATATAATTATTATCACAAATTATATTATTAATTTCAATATTATAGGTGTACTTATTAATATATTATAGTTGAAATTGGTACTTATTTATACCAAAAATAGAATTTAATATATTAACGTAGTAAAGTCTAATATACTACAATATATACTATATATCAATTCCATCAAACTATAGGAACAAAGTGGTCCTGGATTGGCCTCCAATTTGATTGAAATAAAATTTAAATACTAAAATTTGAGGCAATGCTAGGAGATAAAGGATCTCATGAATGACCTACATTTTGATTGAAATAGATACTAGAGTGTAGACATTACTACTAGGAAGAACATTATAGTATAGGCATTATATTAAAGTTCTGAGTTTTTAGTTTAACCAAGTATGTGTGGGGTGTCTTCATCTACCATGAATATAATATAAACATTGGTAAGTAGTACCTTCAAGTAGCTTATAAATTGAAATATGATATATATCAACACACCATCCATTATAGTCGTGTATCCTATATGTATGGTTATGCAAATGCATTGTAATCTAAAATATTTTTAATATATAATATTGTCCCTCCCAACTTGATGTTTCCTACAAATTTGGCCCAAACATCTAACCATTAGATACACTCATATCCGCGTTCTCAATATTCCGACATTTTGAATTATTTATGAGTTATTTTTGTTGCTATTAATATTTTCAGCTTCATTTTAAGCATAGAAAGAATTAGACATCTCCCTCAAACTTTTTACTTTGGACACACACACACAAGGATGATGTTAAAATATTTGATTTATGCATTGAAGGAATTACACATCTCCCTCATAGTGGGGAGTAGAAAGCAACTATCAACATAATAAGAACTTTCTCTCTCCTAAAATTATTTTACTAAAGGTGGATATTAAAATAATTTATATATGGATTTTTTTAAATGGCACATGTCAACACCACTACTAAGTTGTAAAAAAAGAAAACAAAAAACGTGTACACCAAAAAATATTACCATTCACTATAGATATTTAGTCACATTAACATACTCTAAACCAATAAAAAATTAAATTTACAAAATTAAAATATTTATTAAATAATTTTGGATCTCTAAAAAAAATTTAATATATATTATGGAAAAACATAGATTTTCTTTTAAAGAAAATTAACGAATAGAAAATCAAAGCAAGTTGACTTAGTGTAAGTAATAACAAATTTATATCTATATCTATATTCAAAGATTATAATAACAAATTTATATCTATATCTATATTTAGAGAGTATAATAACAAATTTATATCTATATTTATATTTAGAGAATATTATGAGAAAGTTTCTCATTAAAAATTAATGATAACAAATTTATATCTATAACCATATTTAGAGATTATTGTGAGAGTTTCTCATTAACCATCAATCACCAGGGAATACATATACCATTAAGCGTTGTCAAAATAAATAAAAAAATGATAAAGATGGATAACATGTGGTGGTGATTTCACCACAAGGTTACACATTATTATGAGAAGGTTTCTAATTGATCATTCATGACAAGAGAGTACATATACCATGATGCAACATTGTCAATGTTTAATAAAAATATTTATAAGGATGGACAACATGTGGTGGTGATTCAGGGTTTCTATGCGATCATGAAAGACGAGGGTGGTGCACCGTCGTCAAAATTGTATCTAGAAAGATAAATAACATGTGGCAGTCACCACCACAAAATTTCTGATCGATCATGAATGACGAGGGAAGGAGGATATGTATCATGGTGTAGCTTTGTCAAAGTATTTGAAAATAAGTATAACATATAACAATCACCCATTCACTATCACAATTTATTTTATATATAGAAAATTTTCAATTAAATTTAATATGAATTTTATTGTGAGTTATAAATTTTCTTATTTAATTAAAAAATTGTTTTCAAAATATTTTAACCCATTTTCAAATAATCTAAATTATCAAGATTTCGTCACTTCATTACACATGATGATGGAGAAGAGATAACATATACCAAGATACAATGTCATACAAAATAATAACAATATGGTTTTCAACATTTTTTTATTTTTTTATTTTCTCAATCAAAATTTGGATTAACATTTGATAAAACATTATACTAGAGATTTATATTCATTATATATATTTATAATTTGTATACCAGTAAATTTACAATTTTTGGTCCCATTTATTTATTGATGAAGAAACCTATCCAAAGTGGAATGGATATAATCTATGTTTGTTTCTTCTTGTTCAAATAGTTTTTATCATATTTTAAATAAAACTTATAAATTTCATAATCCAATCAAATATTAGGTAATGTTTAACATGAAATTTTCTTCATTCATATTTTTAAGATTTTGGATGGATTTAAAGAAGGCAAAAAAATCAAGACTAAAATAATTTGAGTGCCCTTCATTGAGATATAAGGTAATTGGACAAGCTGAAATGAAAACTTATAGTTGAGAAATCTTTTCAATTTCACTATTTATATGTATTTAGTTGTTTGTAACAATGAACATACACAAATTTGGTGCACATTATGATGCAATTCTTAGATTGGATTTGTGATCAAAGTCACATACACAACAAAAATTAACATAACATACAAAATTGTTTAAATGTATTAAACAATAATAAACATTCCACACACCTACGAAATAAAAATTACATTAAAATTTACAACAAATTCTTTCAACAACAATATTTACATCTTTATTGATTCAGTGACCAATGTTTTGGGGCATCATCACATTCATAAAATCTATGCACAAATCTTTGAAACCTAAAAAAACCAACACAACAAGAACCAAAATCATAGAGTACCAAGGGCCCTTTCTTCATTCACAAACTTCATATGTATATTTGTGCTCAACTAATCATGTTCGAATTCAATGTTTCATATTTTAAGGGTTTCTTTAAATTTCCTAAGGATGTTGAAGTGGCATTAATTTTTCAAAATTTCAAGTTTGTTGCTAAAAGAAAGGTACAAATATACACAAGAGGGCTTAGAATAATACATGCCAAAATTTTGTATAATGTCCTTTGGAGAAAGTGAATCTTGGATTCAATAGTTTTTTTCACTGCAAAACCCATTTCTCATAATTTTTAAATTCAATTCCATTTGCACACATGGGATCTACCAAATCAATAACTTTTTCATTTTACACCAAAATTGACCAAAATTACCATGCTCACAAATATGCAACCCCAAGGTTCATTTCTTGACCAAAGTGAGTAATTTTAATCAAAGAACGTGTTTTTTTCTCATTCCTCGCCTTTCTACATTTAGAAATTTCTAATTTGAGCCTTAAAACTTGTTAAGGTAAACCAAATACTCAAATTCTATCATGTTTTTATGCAATGTCCAAAATAATATGAGGCCTTACCAAAATGCATCCCAAATATTCATCATGCATGATTAAAGGAAACCATTCAATAGGGTTTCCATTTTTCCACGATGGCCACGAAACCCATGTCTTGCATTTTCTTAATTCATCTCCAAATGCATGCAATTGGCTTGCAAAACTACACTCTGACATTGCTTTTGGCATTTCTAGAAAATGCACACTATCGTCTCCAAAATACATGTCGAGGCCAAGTTAAGTATCCAAAACGATTTTTTTAAATTATTTGAGTTGTAAATTCAATTCTCTCCAGGCCCTTTTCATTTTGTGTCTTGGCTCCACTCATGTGTTCTATTGTGCTTGAAAACAAAGTTACCCTTATTTCTAAAATCAAGAAAATGCATGCCTAGAGATCTAAAAGGATTTCCTAGAGATTTAAATGCATGCCTATGGAAATTTAGGCTTTCCTAGGTCATGAAAATTCAATTGCAAGTCCTTCTGAATATTCCACACCTGCTTATATATTTAATTTACATGTAAGAGAACTTACTAGATACAGATGCTCCTACATCAGATACTCGTAGTTTAAAAAACATGAGCATCTTACACACAAGGATGCTAGTTTTCTTGATCTTTGGTTCATATTATCCTAAACCTATTGATTTTCATAATCATTTTTTTTCTTCTTCCAAAAACTTTATTCATCATCATGTATTCAATATACTTATTCCCAATAGGTCTTATTTCTTCTAAATACTCATGACCAATAGTACTTACTCTCTCCAACTGCTCATGTCCAATAGAGCTTGGTACTTTAAAATTATCATGTCGAATAGAGCTTAGTTCTTTAAAATCCCATGCCTTGTAGGGATTAATACCACCCCATCCTCCCTCTTACATGCATCCAACATTGCTTATTTCTCAAATTTTCCAATACTTTGTTGGAGGACACCTTCTCTACCATCATTTTATTTACCACCTCACACCAATATTCATAGCAACAACATCTTCAATTTCATCACATTCTTTCTTTGCATCTTATTTTGTGGAATTCCTCTTGATTTCATTTTTTGAAACATCTTCAACTTCTATTGTTTTCTTCATCTAATCATCATCTTCATTACTTTCAAACATAAACATATCATTATGTTGTAACTTGGATTGTCTATGATCTTCTAGATGTACATTATATGCTCCTTCTTGAAAGTATATACACAATTTTGATGGACATAACTTCTCTTCCCTCAAGGATTCCTTAGAAAATCACATCACAATTATTTTTCATGTTATTTGTTTTGGCATTGGGATTAAATTTAAACTTTTTTCATCCTCCACAAAATAATAAGTAATTTTCACTCCATCATGAAATATATTTATGTCATACATATAAGGTATACCAAGCAATACATGACAAGCATTCATAGAAACAACATCACAAAAGACTCGGTCTCCTAATTAAAAATTCATTAGACATTGTTATGAAACAATAATCAAATGGCCTCTTTGTAACCATAACACTCTATAAGGACTAGGACATTGATCCAGGGGATCGAATTTTGCTCAAAAATTCAAAGTGCTCGGAATCACTTCAAATCGAACGGGTGAGTAGGGATAATCATCACGAACCCAACGCAACTCGTTTGGGTTCAAACAGACATCAGATGAGTGAGATATCATGTTATGTTCAAATCATCAAACAGGCAAAAAAAATGTGCTGACTGTACAGTCTGTACAATCCGTATGGATGCTGACGTGGTAGGGCCATATGACACATGGTAGGGCCGTACGACACATGGAAAAAGCTGAGTTGGCAGGGCCATACGACACGTGGAAGGTGTTGGTTGGTAGTTGGACGACGAATCATTTCTTGACACGTGGCATTGGTGGTGAATGGATTGGTGACACATGGCCCAAACAAGGGCCACCACGTGTCACCTTGGATATGGTTTAAAACTTATGTAGTCGGAAGGACTCGACCCCATGACCTCCAGGCAAGGGGAAGAGCTTTGGGAAGGGCCACCCAACCGGCGTGCCCACCTATGGTTCTTAACATATATATGTTATACAATTTATTTGAATTGCAAATGTTTTGAAATGGGGGCACGGTCCGGGTTGGGGCTAAGCCCCAGCCCCCGGTCATATATATACACCATATAACCACCTACCCACACGCGGTTTTTTAAATGTAATCGGAGCCCATGCGCTTGACACTTGGTGCATTTCCATAGATTTTAAACCTTGGCCTTTTTGTATGTGCGTGAGGTCACATGGTGACCCATATGACCACGGTTTTGGTGGTTAGGGGCTAGGCGCACCCTAACCGTCCTACAGTTCACACTATTTTGCGGTTGCACCCGGTGCTAGGTTTTAACACAAATATGTGCGTCAGGGCTAGGTTGAGGAGGCAGAGGTGCATTTTGGCAATCCAGAGACAACAAGTTTGAAGGGGAACTTCTAGGAAGCCTATCTTCTTCAATTTTTGGCCAAACGAGGTGTCGAAAAAGCCTAGCTAGGGGTTTTTTGGACGTTCTGAAGCCATTGGATCCATCTATTTGGAATTTTGAGCATTTTAAAGCACACATTTTATCACTTTGAGCAAATAATAGAAAATATCCATTGGAAGCTAGACCAGGAGATGTAGCCGAAGAGAGGGGTGAACTCCTTTATCATTTGTTGTGTTATGTGTTTTCTGTTCACTATTATTTGCTGCTGATTATATGCATCTTGAATGTGTAATTTCTATAAAAGTTGTGTTTGCAAATTGATCTGTTTGCATAAGTACACTTGAATTAAAACTTGCAAATATTTTCAAGAATACAAGTCTTTATCATTTCCAGATCAAGTTGGTATCAGAGCTTAGGTTTTTGAAGACTTGATTATTTGCAAGTGTTTTGTTTTTTGATGCTCACAAGGTTGAAACTCACAAGAGGAGAAGGTCAACTTGTAGAGCCAAGTTCTCATCCTTCAAGAAGAAAAATTATATCATCACCTCAAGCTTCAAGGAGGCATTCACCAAGTATGTCTCATGAAGAGAGTCATGAACATATTCCTACAGAAGATGAAGATCTCAGAAAGGATTTCATGGAAATGAGAGAAATGATGAAAGTCTTGATGGAAGAAAGGAATACAAGGTTGCAAGGTGAAGGCTCCAAACCTTCAAATCACAAGGGAGACAATGTGATGGTGACACCACAACCTCACAACCCGTAGGTCGGAAGGTCGGCGTGCACACAGGATCTTTCCTTTCACACGGCCCGAAGAACTCTAACCAGTTCTTCAATTTTCCTATCGCGAAATCTGCACCCACAACAAACTCTTCACAGGATCCCCTCTTTACACTCGGGGGATTAGACTTCCCAACTTCGCAAGGTTAGTGGTCGAGCGTTGGACTCTCGAATCCCCGAAACCCAACAACAGTCAACGCTGACCCTTTCCTTCTCCTTTATGGATTTTCCTTATCACGATTTCGATGATCGTGATGTCGAAAAACTTGTCTCACCGACTCCCAAATATTGATATGCCAAAACTCTGATACACACGCGCGGTTGACTTTTCAACTATCCCTTCACTCCATTATCATTTCGGACTTCGTGGTATCGCGAATCCTAATGCAAAGTTTCCGGGACTTCACCTTCCATGAAAACCCGAAACGGCGTGCCACCTGTCCACCTCTCTGACTCCTATGTCCCCACACTGTTCCCTTAGCCTTTCGAGATATCGTGTTTCGGAATATCACGATTCCCGTTGCAACATTCACAGGACTTCCACCCACAAAACCCCAATATGGAATTCCACGTGTAAATCTGACGACCCTTATGGTTCGGATCTACGATCCTGTCTCTCTTGAGCTTTGAACCTTTAGGGGATACTTCGCCGTATCTCCCCTACTCCTCCGTGAGATCTAATGACTCACAAAAATTCATGAATTATCCTCAGAGAATTCCGACCGTCTATCCCTCTTGATGATTTTCTGCGAAATGAACCAAGTATTCCTCCATGAAAATTTGTCCACCCGCACGCCAACTTGCAATGCCTGCTTAAACACTTCACGACACAATCTCCCTGTTCTTCTCTTGATGATTACTCAAAGGTCTTATCCCTCCTAAGTTTCCTTATGACTCCGAGCCTTAAAGAAGACTCTTGCACGCACTCCTTGCGGCAACCTTCAGCCACTTCCAAGTGTTGAAATTTCCTTTGACCCTGTGCACACCTGCAACAACAGTCTCTCAATGCTTCACTCAGGTCCACAACCCTGAGGCTTCACTCAGCCTGCGCACTCCTTGCACGGCTCTTGTGCCTGTCTGCACTTCTAAATGAATGAGAACAAAAGCTACCCTATATGAACCCCTTGCCAACGCACTCCTTGCGGACACTTCGACTGCACTCCTTGCAGGAATCCTTGTTCAGATAGAGAAACAATTGAAACTCATTCCTACTTCCTTTCATACTTCAAACTCAAACATGAAATCATATACACAACATATAAAGCAAATGTATAACAGGAAGAAAACATTCATGAGCATAGCATTCAACATCAATACACAGAGAACAAACACGAAACCATGAATTTGAATCAACCTCTTTCTATTAATCCAAATATCTATACATGGGTGTTCTTACACAACTCTCTGCTTCTCCTCTATGCTCTTCTTCCTCTGATTATGTTACAATACACAATGAGGGTGTCTATATCCCATTTCCCTCTTGCGCTCTAAAACTGTCAAATTTAGAATTAAATTCTACCTACTTGCATTAACTACTTTAAATGCCTTCTACCTACTAAGGACAAGAGAAAATCGCTCAAGGTCCATTTACATTATACAAGTGCGCCCCTTCTTAATTATCTTATTTAAGATTGTCGCATCAATCTCAAGGTAATTTCAAAATTTGCAGTTGGGATTGTCCAACTGTCCTTTGCTTCCGCACTGGCTCGCTTGATGTTGGTGATGCTCCTGCATCACAATGGTGATAAGACTCCAAATGGAAATGGAGGGAATGGTGCTTCTCCACCACCCTCACCTCCATCCTCCTCTTCTTCTACCAGTTCAAGACCTCTTCCAAATTCTCCAAAAGGACATGGTAAAACTCCTCCACAAATTCCTTTGTTAAAGCTTGATATTAAATTCGAATTGCCAATATATAATGGAGAGGTAAATGCTGAGAAATTAGA
>ML788347.1:703886-716869 GCA_009831015.1 Picea engelmannii | reverse complement strand
ATATTCCTTCTATAGATGATTTCTCCCCAGAATATCTTACAGAACTGCATGAAGACACAATCCTTGACAGGAGAATGAGAACTTCAAAACGAGGAAATGTGGAATATCTTCGAATTGGTCTTAAAGGCACAAATCCAAGCAAATACAAGTGGATTGAGGTTGGAAAGGTGAGGGAACTATACCCTCATCTTCAGATAGACTAAAAATAGTCTTTTGGAGGTCCAAAAGATTTCCAATGGGGAGGTGTGATCCAGGGGATCAAATTTTGCTCAAAAATTCAAAGTGCTCAGAATCACTTCAAATTGAATGGGTGCATAGGCCTCGTCGTCACAAACACAACACAACTCGTTTGGGTTCAAACAAATGTCAGATGAGTGAGATATCGTGTTCTTTTCAAATCGTCAAACAGGCAAAAAAAATGTACTGACTGTATAGTATGTACGGATGCTGATGTGGCAGGGCCATATGACACATGGTAGAAGTTGAGTTGGCAGGGTCGTATGACATGTGGTAGGTGTTGGTTGGCAGTTGTATGACGAATCGTTTCTTGACATGTGGCATTGGTGGCGAATGGATTGGTGACACGTGGCCCAAACAAGGGATGCCACGTGTCACCTTGGCTATGGTTTAAAACTTATGTAGTCGACAGGACTCAACCCCGCAACCTCCAGGCAAGGGGAAGAGCTTTGGGAAGGGCCGCCCAACTGGCATGCCCACCTATGGTTCTTAACATAATATGTTATAAAATTTATTTGAATTGCAAATGTTTTGAAATGGGGGCGCGGTCTGGGCCGGGGCTAAGCCCCGACCCCTGGTCATATATATACACCATATAACCACCTACCCGCGCACATTTTTTCAAATGCAATCGGAGCCCGTGCGCTTGACACTTGGCGCATTTCCATAGAGTTTAAACCTTGTCCTTTTTGTATGTGTGCACGGTCACATGGTGACCCATATGACCACGGTTTTGGTGGTTAGGGGCTAGGTGCACCCTAACCATCCTACAGTTCACACCGTTTTGCGGTTGTGCCCGATGCTAGGTTTTAACACAAATATGCGCATTGGGGCTAGGTTTAGGAGGCATAGGTGCATTTTGGCGATCTAGAGACAACAAGTTTGAAGGGGAACTTCCAGGAAGCCTATCTTCTTCAATTTTTGACCAAACAAGGTGCCGAAAAAGCCCCGCTAGGGTTTTTTTGGACGTTCTGAAGCCATTGGAGCCATCTATTTGGCATTTTGATCATTTCAAAGCACATATTTTAGCACTTTGAGAAAATAATATAAAAGATCCATTGGAAGCTGGACCAGGAGATGTAGCCCAAGAGAGGGGTGAAATCCTTTATCATTTGTTGTGTTATGTGTTTTCTGTTCACTGTTATTTGCTGCTGATTATATGCATCTTGAATGTGTAATTTCTATAAAAGTTGTGTTTGCAAATTGATCTGTTTGCATAAGTACACTTGAATTAAAACTTGCAAATATTTTCAAGAATACAAATCTTTATCATTTTCAGATAGACACATAATACATTTCAACTTCAATTTCTTATTAGTTCTATTGAAACTAAATTATGAGTACTTCCACCATCAATATTTAGGTTAGAACACTTACCTTAAATATTGCATTGTGCCTTCAAAATACTTTTCATGTATTCAAGTTCTTCATGAATCTTCTTCTTTGGCTTGAGTAATATTGTTTTGACGCAATATTTTATCCTTTGTCATGATGAATATCTAAAATATTATCACCAACAACTGAAGACTCTTCAAATAGAGCTACATGTGGCTTTACTTCACTCCTTTTGTTATCATAATGATTTCATGTACTTCAACCTTCTTGTGCCCTTGTTTACCACATTGGTATTATATGATGGTATAACCACCTCATCTACCTCTACCAAAATTTGTACCTCTTACAAAACTATGATTACTACTTGCTTTATATTCATCTCTTGCATTTCCTTGACCTATTCCATAGGATCATTTGCCTCTTGGTACATTGACTCTAATATTATGTTGTATTCTATTCATATTCTCTTCAACCTTAAAATCAATTTGAAATTCTTCTTCTATCGAATGAAATTATTGAGTGTTAACTGCATCTCGAATCATGAATCTCAAACCCTACCTTGCTACTCTTACATGTTTTGGTTCATCCAATCCAAAACAATTTCTGTGTATGTAGAATATTTTAGTATATTCTTTGACATTCATATATCTTTCTACCTTAAATTCTAGACATGTATAAATGGAATTGGTTGGTAGTCTATAGGTAATAAATTCTTCTTTATCTTTCTTACCATGTCTTTTTTCAAGTTATAATATTCTTCTTATGCTTTCTCACTCTATCTTTTAAAACATGATCCCACCATAAAGAAACATGTATTTTCAATTTTATGGTAGTGAACATTATTCTATATGGATCCTCTACTTTCTCAAAATAAAGGTACCTTTGTACTTCACCTATCCAATCAATCAATGAATTAGCATTTAGACTACCATGAAAACAAGATACCTCTACTCTAGAATTACCAAGTTTGTCTTTCAATAATTTGATCAATTACATTCACTACAACAAATCCCTGTGATTAACTTCCTTTTTAACTCCCTTTTTTGCTTCCACTATATTTTTTAATGTTTTTTCCTCCACTTTTTTGCAAAAGTCGGTGCTATTTATCTACATGGAACTATTTTGGGATTTATTTTCACTGAGCAACACAAGTTAGTGCTAAATTACGCACTAATAGTGCCTACTTTAACACCTAACTTAGAACCTAACTTAGCGCCTAACTTAGCACCTAATTTATCGCCTTCTTTAGTGTCCAATTTTGCACCCAAGTTATCACCAAGTGTATATTCCAGTTTATCTTCGAGTTTAGTGCCATGTTTAACTTCTACTTTATCTTCTAGTTTAACTTCCTGATTAGCATCCAACTTAGCTTCCTTTTTAGCTTCTAGTTTGGCTTCCTATTTGGATTCCAATTTAATGCCTATTGTGCCTAAATAGTTAATTTTTTGATTTGTTGGGGAATAAGTGGATAGGGTCTTTGGGGATTAGGGGATTTAGTGATCCAGGTGGATATTGGTGTCCATCCACCTATTCCAACTGGCTCCTCTTAACAATTGTTAGTTCAACACTTTCTTTTGTAATTCTTTGTAATTGTGGGTTCTACACTTTTGGGGATGACTGAATCCATACACATATTCTAGGTGGATATTGGTGGCCTCCCACCTAATCCAACTAGATTCATTTGGAATTTTTCATGTCAGTACATCTTTATGTACTCCCAAGGTTGTTTTGGGGCCCAAAACAATGTTTTTTTGGCTTGCCACAGTCAAAATGTAAACAAAGTCAGAGTTTGATGGAATAATGTGTAGTTATCAAAAATACCTTTCCAACGGGCTATCACACGCCTAAAATGGAGGTTGAATTAAAATGTTACAACTCCAGGAAGTTGAGGTACCAACTTACCCATCGGGGTCCACATAAATTTTGGCGTTTCATCTCCTAGGGTTAGTTTTTTGGATGTCTAGAGTTTTGGAATTCATGAGTAATGTTAAAAAATCCCTCTGGAGCCTCATTGTAATCATTATTCTTAGACGGATGCACGTAGAAGCCACATGTTTTCTCAGATATAGCTACCACCATTTGAGCAAGTTGTTTTTAGTTCTACAGTTTTACAGTTTCAACCTATTTTATTTATTCAATAGAAGTTATTGTTCACTGGATATCTTTTTTTGTTATCTATACCTCTGTGTTATTGTATTCAATATGTTGTTCCTTTCGTTCCATTCATAAATCTGGATAAGTGATATCAAAGTGGTCTTCTCTTCATTTATTTTCTTCGTGCATGTCCCCGAAAAGATATGGGTATAATAAGTTGGGACTCAAACTAGGCGAGCCTTTGCAAGATCTACCATGTCGAGCCAAACAAAAACCCATGGGGGATGAGACGAAATATGATAGAGAAAAAAATCCTTTTAAAATGTGGCTCGAGGAATCCCTTGCGTGACAACAGAATGAAATGATGGAAAACTTTGCACAAATCCTTCGACGACTTCCCATAGGAGATACATCTTCATCAAGCGGCCATGCAACCCACTTGAAGGTACAAGTAAATTTTGATATTCCATTATTTGAAGGACTGGTAAATTCAGATGCTATAGATAAATGGTTGAATTTGCTCGAAGGGTATTTTTCGGTCCATAATTTATTCGACAGGGAAAAGATTACTTTTGCAGTCCTCAAGGTCGTTCCCTATATTAAGGACTGGTGGGATACCTACTATGAGAAAAGGGCCATAGAGGAATTTTCAATATTTGTGATCTCCCCCACATGGGATTCCTTTAGGGATGCCATTAAAAAATATTACTACCCTGTTGGAAGCTACAAGGACTAGTACACAAGATGGACCACACTGCATCAGGAAAGGGACCAGATTTCACCAATATTTTCCATACCCTGCGCACCAAATTGGGTATCAAAGACTATGAACGACATCTGGTGCTCAAATATCATGTTTGTCTGCACATATACATTCAAACATAAATGTATTTTCTCGACATCGCATCATTAGGTGCAACTTATATATATGTTGTCAATATCGAGTAGAAATGTAAGAAGAAGAGGAGAGATTTTGGATCTGCAAACTCCTCACAGCTGAAGCAGGGAAAAGGTGGCCCCAACCCACAAAACAAGGGATAGAGAAAATATGGTCTCTTTCAGGACAGCCATTCCAAGCCATAACCCAAGAAGGGCAATGATAATTTGAAGAAGGACATGGGAAAATGGTGTGAATACCATAAACTCCCTTGGAACAACATCGAAGAATGTCACTCCAAGCAGTCACTGCTAGATGAGTTGGAAGCTTCCAAGTTAGAGGAATATTCTAAATCTGAATCTAATCCAAAAAGTGGGAAGCGGATAATTGATGTTGAACCCAGTGCCACTTTCTCTACCACCAAATTCCAACCAAGTAAACCAGAAGAACCAGAGGAAGGGGAATGCCCCTTTCACTCACAAATGTGGGTAAAGGGGACTCCGTTGAATTTCATTGTCGATAGCGACAATCTTAAGAACCTGATTTTAGCAGAGGTCGTCATGCGACTAGACTTGTCGATAACACTGCACTCATATCCCTACACCATTGGCTGGATTTTCTAAGGATGAGATCTTCACGTCAACCTACAGTTTCACCTTCCCTAAAGAATCAAGCCCTTCAAAGATGAGATATTGTGTGATATTTCTCCCCTTGAAGTTTGTGATATTATTTTAGGCCAACCATATTTTTGGAAGCAACATGTTGTGTATGAGTCTAGACCTCGTAGTTTTATTATTACTTTGGGTAGACAATTGTACAGGATACCATAGGTAGCGTCGCTTACCGCTATTTCTTTAATCTCTACTAATCAATGCAGTAAGGTCATTTAACGGACCAGGAAGTTCGTCTTCTTTGTGATATATGATCGTAGTAAGAAGAAGGTTGTTGCCACATCTGTGACCTCTACACAGAGCCTCTCTTTGTATCAGAAACAAGTGAATGGGATCATGTAAGAGTACAGAGACATCTTCTCCTCACCCACCGGGGTACCAACGCACTGCCAAGTCAAGAATCCAATTGATCTAACCCTTGGTGGATCGCTTCCTAATGGACCAATCTATTGTCACTCGATGATGGAAAATGAAGAAATAAAGTGCTATATCCAAGATCTACTTCAAAATGGGAACATATGACCTATCTCCTCCCCTTGCAAAATCTCAATTGTGCTGGTGCAGAAGAAAGACGGGACATGGCATCTCTGCATTGATTACAAATCATTAAAGAAAATCACAGTTTGGAACCGGTACCCAACTCCCCGAATTGATGACCTTATTGACCAACTCAAGGGGGGAAATTTATTCATCAAGATTGACCTAAAGTCTGGCTACCACCAGGTTTCCATCGAACGAAATGATGTATGGAAAACAACTTTAAAATTTGAATAAGGTCTCTTTGAATGGTTGGTCATGCCCTTTGGCTACACAAATGCACCAACAAATTTCATGACATTGATGGATGATGTATTGAGACCCTTCACCAACTCTTTTGTGGTGGTATATTTGAATGACATCCTCATCTTCAACAGAACTTCGGAGGAGCACATGCAACATATTCAACAAATTTTGGGTACTCTGCGGTAGCACAAGATATATGCCAACTTGGAAAAATGATCCTTTGGCATGAACATGGTCCAATACTTGGGCTACATTATTGATGAGCATGGGGTACATATGGATCCATCTAATATCCAACTCATTCGTGACTAGCCTGTTGGATCATGTTGTCATTGATGTCAATGGTTTGATTGATTGATGTCAAGTGACTGATTGATGTCAAAGGATTGATTGATTGATGATTGATGTAATATAATATGTATTTTCCTTGATGAGAATGCATAGATGAAGATGGATCAATGANTTTTCATTGATATGATGAAGATGGATCAATGAGTTGTCATTGATACATGATGAAGATGGATCATTGTGGTTTCATTGGTATATGATGCATTGTTGGAAAAATGTATAGATGACTCATTATTGTCTTATCATGATTGATAAGGTGCACAAATGGATAAACTCCAAAGTGGTCCCCTTATGGTGAAAGCCCTCACAGGAAGATGCTTTGCGGATTGAGTTATCCTAGAAGAATGGTTGGAGGACCCTTTCTCTCATTATTTTCTTATCATGATTGATAAGGTGGATGAACTCCAAAGTGTTCCCCTTATGGTGAAATCCCTCACAGGAAGATGCTTTACGGATTGAGTTATCCTAAAAAAATGGTTGGAGGACCCATGCTTGTATGTGGAATAAGGAGATGACGATCAAGGAAATTGTTGGTGAAACTTACCTAGATGGATAATGTTTTTCATGCCATTTTCGGTGGTATGTGGAATGTCACATAACTCCTCATGGTTTGATATTTATGGCCTTATGAAGATGAAGGACCCCCACATGAAGGCTTGAAGTCCCCAAGGTCAAAGAAGTCAAAGTGACCTAAAAGAAAAAATCATTATTTAAATTATAAAGTAAAGTGACAAAGTCAAGGTGGTTTATTTAAATAACAAAGAGAAGTGACAAAATCAAGAAATGATAAAGTAAGGTGACAAAATCAAGAAGGAATATTTAAATGATAAAGTATTGGAGAACCTTCTATTTATGGAAAGTGGTTAACCCTAAAATTAAGGAAAATAGGTTAAGTGACCTAGAAATTGGTTAAGTGAACTAAAAGAAGAAATCATTATTTAAATGAAAAAGTAAGGTGACAAAGTCAAGGTGGATTATTTAAATAATAAAGAGAAGTGAAAAAAATCAAGAAATGATAAAGTAAGATGAGAAAATCAAGAAGGAATATTTAAATGATAAAATATTGGAGAAATTTCTATTTATGGAAAGTGGTTAACCCTAAAATAAGGAAAATAGGGTAAGTGACCTAGAAATGGGTTAAGTGACCTAAAAATGGGTTAAGTGACCTAGAGGATGAAATTATAAATAAGATAGCAATGGTCTCTTGTAGATCATCCTTTTTGTGGATCAATGGAGATCTTCTTATGAGAATATCTTTTGGAGTATTGATGGAGAGCTTCTTGAGCATTTTTGGCGTGGAACACTTGAGCATATTGAAGATATATAGGTGACTGAGGTAACCAAGGATATCTGAACCGAATTTCAGAAGGAAGGTGAAGAAAAGAGGGCCGGAATTGAAGGGAGGATAAATTCTTTTGATGATGCTTTCTAAGGTATGTTATTTACAGGTCATCTCACCATTTTTGCTATAACTTTTTTTATATAATGATTCAGACCATGAAATTTCTATGCCATTGAGAAAAAATATCAAAGTATCTATGGTAAAAATTCAGCTTGTGGTTCATTGTATTTTGGGAGTTGCACTTCGTGGAAAATAGGGTTTGTGGCTAGTCCTGAAACTAGTCAAAAACAGGTGTTTCGGGTAAAAACATCATAACTTCTTCATAACAAATCCAAATTCAGTGAGACCAAATGTTTTGGTTAGGGTACATGATATAGTATGTTGTGTAACAGTTTTAGATCAATTGAATGAATATTTTTTGCAGTCCATGCTCTACAAGGTCGCTCTCTAGAATAATCTAGAATTCAACAAGGTATGCCATTTTTTCTATAACACGTTTTCTGAGAGGTTCCAAGTAGTTCCACCTGGAGGAATTGCATAAAACACATTGAAGAACGTTGTGTATCAGTTTCAGATATTTATTCATTAGAAGTACAAATTTATGATTATTTCAAGTTGGGGTTATTGACTAATCCAAAACTAGTCATGGTTGAGACAAGCAGTTGATGAGTTGGCACATACATGAGATGTATAGTTGATGATGTTGGTACATATTGATGAGTCATTGTTGATGAGTATTTGACACATGATTATTATATACTTGGTACATGGTTGCATGCACTTGTTTATGGTACAGGTTGATTACAGGTTGTTTGGCACAGGTTGGTGCATGGTTAATGCACTTGTTTATGTTGACATATTGATATATGTTGAGGATTGTTGCCTCATCTCAGTTGGTGATGAGAATGTAATATGAGTCTTTCATATAGAGCTGGTGCTCTTGTAGATTTGTACTCTATTCAGTTGTTGCTGAAAAACCCACAGATAGAAATCCATAATAAAAAGAAAAATTGTACATACATCTTGTGTTCTTCGTGTTCCTTGTGGATATGATTTGTTGATGATATGTTGATGATATGTATTCACATCTAACTGATTATAAATGACAACAATGAGTAATGTGCAAATGTTGAATGTTAACTAAGGAGTTTTTGTGTAAGAGGGAAGTTTTGGGAAAAAGATCCCCACACTCATTCAGCCCCCTCTCTAAGTGTGGTAGGTGTGTCAAACAATTGGTATCAGAGAAGGCCTTCACTACAAGCCTTAAAAATATTTAAGGATATCCATAGACACACAAATGGATGATGAAGTTCCAATCCTTGATGCAAAAAACTATTCTACTTGGATAATAGAGATGAAAGTGTATTTGAAAAAAATGGGAGATAGGGTCTTCGTCATCATGAGCAGAGCTGCTAGGAACATCTGCTTCAACCCGATATCCAGGTGAGTCATCTACCATGGACCACATTTTCTCTATAAACTCACAATTTCCACAAGAGGCATGTTGATCGTTATGAACATCTAAAAGAATAGAGGCATTTGATATGATGTCAGATGCTTCTGTTCTAGGGCTAACACAATTAATATCATTCAACACCTATGTTTTTTCATGGTAAATGATTTCCTCCACAGTAAAGGATTTATCATGGACATGGTCTTCAGGGCCAGCAGAGGCTTCATGAAGCAAATAAAACTCCTCACAATAGTTTTCAAACAAACAATCAGCTGGATAGTAGTCTTTACAAAATGAATTGAAAGTTGTATGAAAACCTATTAAAGAGTGGATGCTTATAGCGAGAAGAGATCGACACCACTCAAGAGAAGCTCCCTTCAATGAACACCTGAAGAGATTAATCCGGACATCCTCATGCTTGATATTGTGTCGGTGAATAGCCTCATGGAAGTCCAGTAAATGCTTAGCTGGTTCCTCCCAACTTGTTGCATGAAACTCAGGGAGGAAATCTTCCCATTGGTCTCTATCAGGAAGTGCATTAGGAAAACCAACTATCTGGGAAAAGTCATAGAAAGCAAACCTTTGATCCAGAATTTTCTCCATATCGAACCAGTCTTGTCGCCAATCGATCCTTGAATCATGGAGTCGCCAGGTGAAAGATGCACAACTTCAAATGTGCCTAGTCCTTGTTCACCATCAAAGACCAGATCTTAACATTGTCGTTACCCCAGGAAGCTTCTCAGGCTGAGAAAGAAGATGCTGAAACCTTCTTGAGAAAGCTCCTTAGGGTCATCTTTCAGGTGTGCTAACAGTAGTCACAACTGAAACAATGATGTCGAAACCTTGGAGTCGTCAGGTGCACAGTAGCAATCTTGAAGGGCTCTGATGTCTGATGCACCTTCAGAATCAGAGGCTCAATGTTGTTCTACCCAGGGAAAATCTTCAACTTCGTCCCCGGCAACGGCGCCAGAAATGTTGGCGACGGAAGTCACTCCTGGATTGCTTGTAGGAGCAAAGCCCGATGCCCATCAGTTTTTATGTCACGATTTAATGAATGGGGGTGGTCAAATGGAAAGAGACCCAGGAAAGAAGCATTGACACAGGAACCAGGGTCCGGTATCTAGAAAGCAAGGGAGGTCTTGATCTAACTTCTGTCAGTAGGTTGCTCAAAGGGTGGTAGATGGAAGACTTGTGAGAAGGGTGAGCAAGACTACCTCAGGAAACAGGCCTTCAGAAGCTTGAGGAAGAAAAACTCAGAAGCCAAGATCCTCTTGGTCCAGATTTTCAAGGAGATGAGGGGTGACTTGACCAGATCCTCCAATTCCAAGCCATTCTAGCGCTGAGAAAACAAAAGAACTTATTAGAAACGCTGCGACCGTTGCAGTGATCCAACCTACATCATCCTACAACAGCGCAACTCGACTAGATCCTCCAATTCTGAGATGTTCTAACACGGTAAACAAAGAGATGGAAAAAGAGGCTGACATCCATAAAGTAAGAAGTCTCAAATGCCTTATACATTAACTAGAGTGACCAGCGCTACAACAAAACTTTATAATCGGGAGCCTAGCTCAACCATCCCCCCATACAAAAATGGTGAAAATGCCTACATATACTCAAAAACAACAACAGCAACAAAAACAAGACGCTGCATTAAAAAACATTGCATCTGCATGTCTTCTTACGGTCTGCGCATGCAGACTCTGGCCGATCGTGCACCCAAGACTTGGTGTCCCCTCGACCAAATTCGAACAGCTATTCTTTGTCAGACGCCACCTTAACTGCGCATGGCTCCTGCAAGGGAAGTGGATGAGCCATTAAGAGCTGAGCTAGCGTGTGTAGACCTCCTTGGCGAGTCGAGGACTCGGTGTGGCTTCCATGAATAGAACCAGTACAAAGGACCTTCTCGGGTAGACTTTCAGGTAGAACCTCCATACTTTTCAATTAATCAGTGAGGCGAGGTTTCAACCAC
The DNA here is from genome assembly GCA_009831015.1 of Picea engelmannii. Lineage (NCBI taxonomy): Eukaryota > Viridiplantae > Streptophyta > Pinopsida > Pinales > Pinaceae > Picea > Picea engelmannii. The sequence continues at coordinate 705,757 of ML788347.1, read as the reverse complement.
CCTCTCTCTTCTTCATTCATACCCAGCAGGTACCGAGATTTAGATCACGTTAGATCGGCGTTTAGAGAACACAGTGCATCCTCCCTCTGAAACTGAATTCAACGCTTTTAGCCTCCCTTTTGTAAAGAACGATAAATGCTAGCACCCATCCTCCAGGCCTACTCCTTGTGACCAGATGCCAAAACCAAGGGCCCGATTCTAGGCGCTTTCGACACTTTGGGATTCGAGGTTTCGAGAGGTGAAATGAAGAGGAGCGCTTACTCCTCGAATTCTCGAATGTCGACATGGCAGGGATGTGCGTTTCGTGTCCTTAAGATAAACGGCTGAGGTAGCATCCGCTATTTAAAAGGGGGCCCACTTCATCCACAGGCTCACTTGACGTGACCTGGTGCTAAGACCGTGGGCTCGGATCCAAAGGTTCTTTCGGTGTTTCACCGATCGGCGATTTCAGCTGTAAAGAATGGTAGGCTCCTTGTCTCCCGAAACATCGATCCCCGATACGCCGACTGGCCGCCACCTGTCCGAATTGGATCGGACGACCCAAACTTTTCCTGAACTATGGGCGCTACCCTTCGTGCTAAATCCCAGGTAAGTTGACAGCCCCGAAAACCCAATGACCATCGATATGCTTCGTCAATTGATCCTTGTTGTTGAAATCAGACTACTCGCTCGCTTGATTTTAATCCCGAAATGGACTTCTTCTGTGAGCTGCGCTCGACGCTTATGGCTGCGACCTTTGAATAAAACGCATCCAACTGGTTTTTCAAACCCCACTTCTATGCATTTACACCAGAGGCCTAAAATCATAGAGGAGAACACCCCTATACAAGAAATGTTGCTAACATTAGGCTCCATGGGGGATAGAGCCATCCCTGTGATGCTCTAAGAACTCATTTTGCAGTTTCAGTGCCTTGTTGTTGGGCTATGGAGTCAAGCTCAAAGCACCCCCTACTGAAAATACAGGCCAAAAATTAAAGTAAAACAAAACAAGATACATGCTCAAAAGAGCTTATTTATGTACAGTCCTAAACTATCAGAATCCTTTACATGGGGCTAGGTGAAAGCAAATTTCCACCATAGCCATTCAAGCAGCTTCCTGAATAGAAGCTCCTTCCTTCCGTCGATGATGGATAACAGACGATATAACCAAGAGATCAGAAAGGTTACATCCTTTGATTCATCTTCAAGGGCTGTTGTGAAGATGAAGGTGGGCGGCTCTAAGCCATAGAGGAAATGCCACTCCATGTACTTCCTGACAGGGTCATAGAATGAGTGGCGAATTCCAGAAAATGGGTGACAGACAACTTCCTCTGCTACACAGTTGTTCACATGTGGCTGAATATATCTGATAAGCACAGGTTGGTGGACAACTGACGTAGGCTCATTGCTCTCAGGTGGTGGTTTCTCGCTGACTGGCTCTGGACAGGAAATATCCTGCTCCTCTGGTTCTTTCTCCTCTTCTGGTTGGCTCTCCCCTGGGTAAGATTCGTATTCATCATAAATAGGGACCATGGGGTGGTTTTGCTTGCTCACTAGCTCTTCAGTATCTTTATAGTGATCAAATGCAGGATAAGCTTGTTGCTCATCATCACTATAATATACATCAAAAAGGGGGTGTCCTTCATTGATATGACCCTCCTCCAGAACAATGATCCCGTAAAAAAATTTTGTTTCAGGGATAGTGGGACCTGCTACTTCTGGCTGCTCATACATAATCCTTTTCTCTTTAATCCCAGGTAAAAGTATATCATGAGAAACCCCCTGGGGGAAAAGAGAAAAATCCTCTTCCACAACTAACCCCTCTTTTAAAAGGAGAGGGTCTTCGTCATCATGATCAGAGCTGCTAGGAACATCTACTTCAACCCGATATC
>ML788347.1:627295-698621 GCA_009831015.1 Picea engelmannii | reverse complement strand
GGGTTAAGTGACCTAAAAATGGGTTAAGTGACCTAGAGGATGAAAGTATAAATAAGATAGCAATGGTCTCTTGTAGATCATCCTTTTTGTCGATCAATGGAGAGCTTCTTGTGAGAATATCTTTTGGAGTATTGATGGAGAGCATTTTTGGTGTGGAACACTTGAGAATATTGAATATCTATAGGTGACCGAGGTAAACAAGGATATCTGAACCGAATTTCATAAGGAAGGTGAAGAAAAGAGGGCCATAATTGAAGGGAGGATAAATTCTTTTGATGATGCTTTCTAAGGTATGTTATTTACAAGTCATCACACCATTTTCGCTATAACGTTTTTTCTATAATGATTCAGACCATGAAATTTCTATTCCATTGCAAAAACATACCCAAGTATCTATGGTAAACAATTCATCTTTTGGATCGTTGTATTATGGGAGTTACACTCCATGGAAAATAGGGTTTGTGGCTAGTCTTGAAACTAGTAAAAAATAGGGGTTTCGGTAAAAACGTCATAACTTCTTCATAATAGATCCAAATTCAGTGAGACCAAATGTGTTGGTTAGGGTACAAGCTATAGTATATTTTGTAATATTTTTAGATCAATACAATGAACAGTTTTTGCAGGCCACGCTCTACAAGGCCGCTCTCTAGAATAAGCTAGAATTCAGCAAGGTATGCCATTTTTTATATAATGCATTTTATGAGAGGTTCCAAGTAGTTCCACCCGGAGGAATTTCATAAAACATAGTGAATAAAATTGTGTATCAGTTTCAGATCTTTATTCGTTACAGGTACAAATTTATGATTATTTCAAGTTGGGGTTGTTGACTATTCCAAAACTAGTCATGGTTAAGACAAGCAGTTGATGAGTTGGCACATACATGAGGTGTATAGTTGATGATGTTGGTACATATTGATGAGTCATTTTTGATGAGTATTTGACACATGAATCAGATGATTAGTATATACTTGGTACATGGTTGGATGCACTTGTTTATGGTACAGGTTTATTACAGGTTGGTGCATGGATGATGCACTTGTTTATGTTGACAGATAGATATCCGTTGAGGATTGTTTCCTCATCTCAGTTGGTGCTGATAATGTAATATGAGTCTTCAATATAGATCTGGTGCTCTTGTAGAGTTTTACTCTATTCAATTGTCGCTAAAAAACCCTGCGGATTGAAGTCCATAATAAAAAGAAAAATTGTACATACATCGTGTGTTCTTTGTGTTCCTTGTGGAGATGATTTGTTGATGATATGTTGTTGATATGTATTCACATATAACTGATTATAAATGAAAACAATGAGTAATGAGAAAATGTTGAATGTTAACTAAGGAGTTTTTTTGTAAGAGGGAAGTTTTGGGAAAAAGATCCCCACANCCCCCCCCCCCCCCCCCCCCCCCTCTAGGTGTGGTAGGTGTGTCTAACATAGCCATCCCTGACCACACTAATAGAGCTTTGAAGCTTCTTGGAGCTTGCCAACTTCTACCGAATTTTCATGTTGGGATTCTCCCATATTGCATGGGCACTCATCCAAGTAACCAAGGGTGGTGGCAAGGAAAATTTCTCATGGGGGCAGGCACAACAAAAAGAATTTTATGATCTGAAGCATCATTTGTGCTTATCTCTAGTACTCTCCTTACCTGATCTGCAACAACCATTACATATTGAGACTGATGCCTCCAACTATGTTGTAGGATAATTTCTCACTCAACATGGTTATCCAATAGCATACCATAGTGAGACAGTCTTAGATACTGTCAGGAAATACCCCACCTATGAAAAATACATGTATTCCATCGTGAAATATTGTTTTCAATAGAAACATTACATTATGGGAAAGGAGAATATCATCCACACTGATCACAAGCCTTTGTAGTTCATACAGACAGATGGGAATTTGCAGAATGACCACCATAAAAAGTGGTCCACATATCTACAACAGTTCCATCTCAACATCAAGTATAAAACAGGGAGAAAAAATCATGTCGTTGATTGCCTCAATCGCCCTCCTGTTGCTTCACTCACCACAATGCTCCATTCCTATGGGCATGGGGCATCTGAGTGGCCCCAACTTTATCAGCGTGACCCTCACTTCCCCACCACCTATCATCTCTTGGGTACATCAGTGAAAGTCACCGATTTTAACATCCAGGATGGAGTGTTATTCCATCTGGGTCACCTATGTGTTCCCACCAGCGAGTGTGCAAAGTGGATTTGGGAAGCTCAGTACAGTTGGATGGCAGGACATTTTGGCATGGAGAAAAATGTGGTCATTCTACAAAAACATTTTTATTGGGAAAAAATTTGACAAGACGTCAGCAAGTATATTAGATCTTGCACTACCTATGTCATTGCCAATCTAGCCATTAAGAAGCAAGGCTTACACACCCCTCTTTTTACTCCTGAGAGGCATTGGGAATCCATCTCGATGGATTACATGTCTGGCCTTTCATCCACTAAACAAGGAAATGATTGTGTCTTTGTGGTGGTTGATCGATTTTCGAAGATGGTCATTATCACAACCTGCAATAAGAGCATCATAGCGGCATATACTTCCAATATATTCTTCAAATGAGTGTGGGTCCATTTTGGGATACCAAAGACCATCACCTCATATCAGGATAACAGGTTTCTCAATAGATTTTGGTCGATTCTATGGTCATTGTTGGACACCAAGCTCACTAAATCCACTTCTTTCCACCCCCAAACTGATGTCAAGACAAAGCTCGCCACTCAGATGATTGTGCACATACTGTGCATGTACAACTCTAATAATATTCGTACATGGGATGAGAGTATTCCCTATGTTCAAAACAACTACAATATGGCTCTCCATATCTCCACCGACCATATCCCATTTCAGGTGGGGTTGGGATTCCAACCCTTGGGTCCCATTAATGTTGCACTACCTCTTGCAACCACATAGGAAAAATCTTCCCATGTTCAGTCTGAGGTGGACAAAGCCACCATATTCATTGAGCGGATTCATCACATCCACCAACAGGTTCATGAGATTTTGCATAAATCTAATGCTAAGTATAAGCAATGCCATAATCAACACTGGGTATCGCACCAATTTCAGGTGGGAGACAATTTTTGGTTAGATTTGCAAAAAGAGTGGCTTACAGGGCCCCATTGGAAGCTATTCCCACTTTGATATGGTATTAAACTATCACCAAGTTTGTGGGTAGAAATGATTTTGAGCTCAACACTCCACCCTTCTTTGGCTTGCACCCAGTGTTCAATGTGGACCTCCTTTGACCATATCTTCCACCATTATTGAACACCTCAGAAATAAAAAAAACAGTTGAAACCAATAGAGATCAACCCTAACTGCATGGAACATGCATCCACTGATCAAATAGTGGACACACAGGTTAATGGCACTCGCCAACAGAGGATCTAAGTTTATCGAGTTGTCAAGGCAGGGAGACTCCTACACCAAGGAAAGTGGCTCACCGGGGGCCAAATTCAGCAGATGTTTCCTCACATGATGGGGGAACTCAACACAATGGATACCATTTCCTCCTAAGGGGGTAGGACTGATCCAGGTGGATATTGGTGGCCACCCACCTATTTCAACTGGCTCTTCTTGACAGTTGTTAGTTCAACATATTTTTTCTGTAATTATTTGTAATTGTGGGTTATACACTTTTGGGGTTATCTAAATCCCTACACAGCTTGTAAGTGGATATTGGTGGTCTCCCTCCAAATCCAATTGGATTATTTTGGAATTTTTCATGTCATTACATCTTTTTGTACTTACATGGATGTTTTGGGGACCTAAACAATATTTGTTTGGATTTGCATAGTCAAATTGTAGACGAAGTCAGATTTTAATGGTATAATGTGTAATTCTAGAAAATACCTTTCCAATGGGCTATCACGGGCCTAAAACAAAGGTCGTATGCAAAATTTACGACCCTGGGAAGTTGAGGTACAAACTTAAACATCGGGGCCCACATAACTTTTGGTGTTTCATCTCCTAGGGTTAGGTTTTTGGATGTCTAGGGTTTTGGAATTCATGAGTAATGTTAAAAATGGCCTCTAGAGCCTCATTGTAATCATTTTTCTCATATGAATGCACACAACAACCACATCTCTTCTTAGATATGGTTACCACCATTCAAGCAAGTTATTTTCAGTTCTGCAGTTTTACAGTTTCATCCTATTTCATTTATTCAATAGAAGTCATTGTTCACTGGATATCTTTTGTCGTTCTTCGTATCTTTATGTTATTCTATTCATTCCATTATTCCTTTTGTTCCGCTCATAAATCTGGATCATTTAGGAATTAAGGGTTAAGGGATTAGGGGTTACAGTTTAAGGGATTAAGGGTCAAGAGCTAAGGGATTTGGGGCTTAGGGGTTAGGGGTTAGGTAGTTTAATGGTTAATTTATTATGGATTATATCTAGTGAAGGGATTAATGACATCCATCGACTCCATAGATAATATTTGAGATATTCCATGTCTCACTATCATCATTTGTGATTTCCATATGTATAATATTTTTCATAACTCTATTGAAATATCATGGAACTTCCAATACACCCATCACGAATTTCTTCCACCAACCCCGCACAGTGAGAAGTGAATGGGGCCAACATTGAAATTTCTTCAATCTGTGCCTATATGCATCGACATTTGACATGGTTAGACTAGACACATGACTTGATGGTATGGGAGAGTTTCAAGACTCAAGAATGTATGATGTCCCCACATAATCTTTGAGATTGTCCATGTTTGCATCAACATTCGTAATGGATGTCTCATTGTCATCTTTCATCATTGCCATATGTAGAATCTGTGTTGAAACTCTCTTGAAATTTCATGGAATTTCCTATACACCCATGAAAAATGTCATCCACTGACCCCGCATAGTGAGAAGTGAATGGGGACAACATTGAAATTTCTTCAATCTGAGCCTCTATGAGTCAAATTTTGACATGGTTAGACTAGACACATGCCTTGATGGTATGGAAGCGTTTCAAGACTCAAGGATGTATGATGTCCCCACATAATATTTGAGATCATCCATGTTCACATCAACATTCATCATGCACATCTCATTCTCATCATTCATCATTCCCTTCTATAGAATCTTTGTCGGAACTCTCTTGAAATGTCATGGAACTTCCAATACAACTATCACAAATGTCTTCCACTAACCCCGCAAAGTGAGAAGTGAATTAGACCAACATTGAAATTTATTCAATATATGTATGTATGTGTCAAAATTTGACATGGTTAGACTAGACAGATGCCTTGATGGTATGGGAGGGTTTCAAGACTTAAGGATGTCTGATGTCCCCACATAATATTTGAGATCATCCATGTTTGCATTAACTTTGATAATGGACGTCTCATTGTCATCATTCATCATTTCCATCTATAGAATATTTGTCAAAACTCTCTTTGAATGTCATGGAACTTCCAATAAACCGATCACAAATGTCATCCTGCACTGACCCTACACAGTGAGCAGTGAATGGGGCCAATGTTGAAATTTATTCAAACTATGCATGTATGTGTTGAAATTTAACATGGTTAGACTAGACACGTGCCTTGATGGTATCAAAGGGTTTCGATACTCAAGGATGTCTGATGTCCCCACATAATCTTTGATATCATCCACGTTTGCATCAACGTTCATCATTCACGTCTCATTGTCATCATTCGTCATTGTCGTCTATAGAATATTTGTCAGAAATATCTTCAAATGTCATGGAACTTCCAATACACCCATCACAAATTTCATCCACCAGCCCATAAAAGTGGTTAGTGAATGGGGACAACATTGAAATTTCTTCAAACTATGCCTATATATGTTGAAATTTGATGTAGTTAGACTAGACACATGCCTTGACGTTATGGGATGGTTTCAAGACTCAAGGATATCTGATGTCCCCACATAATCTTTGAGATCATCCATGTTTGCATCAAAATTCATCATGGACATATCATTGGCATCATTCGTCATTGCCATTTGTATAATATTTTTTAGAACTCTCTTTAAATGTCATGGAACTTCCAATACACCCATCACAAATATCATCCACAAACCCTGCATAGTGAGCAGTGAATGGGGCCAACGTTGAAATTTCTTCAAATTGTGCATGTATGTGTCAAAATTTGATTTGGTTAGACTAGGCGCATGCCTTGACGGTATGGGGGGGTTTCAATAATCAAGGATGTATGATGTCCCCACATAATCTTTGAGATCATCCAGTACATTTGCATCAACTTTCATCATGGACATATCATTGTCATCATTCGTCATATCCATTTGTAGAATCTTTGTCAGAACTCTCTCGAAATTTCATGGAACTTCCAATACACCCATCATAAATTTCTTCCACCGACCCCTCACGGTGAGGAGTGAATGGGGCCAAGGTTGAAATTTATTCAATTTTTTCATGTATGCATCGAAAATTGACATGGTTAGACTATACACATGCCTTGACGGTATGGGAGGGTTTCAAGACTCAAGTATGTCTAATGTCCCCACATAACCTTCTAGATCGTCCACATTTGCATCAATGTTCATCATGCATCTCGATATCATTGTAATCATTCATTATTCCCTTATATAGAATCTTGATCAGAACTCTCTTGATATGTCTCGAAACTTCCAACATGCCCTTCACCAATGTCATCCACCAACCCCGCACAGTGAGCAGCGAATGGGGCCAATGTTTAAATTTATTTGAAATGTGATTGTATGCATCAAAATTAGACATGGTTAGACTAGATACATGCCTTGACGGTATGGGAGGGTTTCAAGACTCGATTATGTTTGATTTCCCCACATAATCTTCGATATCATCCATGTTTTCATCAATGTTCATCATGCACATCGATCTCATTGTCATCATTTGTCATTACCTTCTATATAATATTTGTCGGAACTCTCTTGAAATGTCTTGTAACTTCCAACATGCCCATTACCAATGTCATCCATCGACCCTGCACAATGAGCAGTGGATGGGGCCAATGGTGAAATTTCTTCAAAATGTGATTGTATGCAATGAAATTTTACATGTTTAGACTAGGCGCATGCCTTGACGATATGGGAGGGTTTTAAGAATTAGGTAAATCATTCTCTTTATCATCGCCATAATCATGGTTTTTATTTCCATCATCAACATCATCATATTCATCATGACCCAATTTTTCCATCCATGCCAACAAAGATCAAACCCGACATACCAATATTTACAACAAAACTTGATGAAGATGCCAATTTCCATGTATTTGTCTTCTTCTTGTGTCATTCTTCAAGATGATTAAACCATGATTCTATTAAGTTGAGACATCCCAAAATAATTTTATAAGGTCAAACATGAAAGTGGTTTAATGGTTAATGGGTTAGGGATTATATCGAGTGAAAGGATTAATAACATCCATCGACCCCACATGGTTATAAGTGAATGAGGCCAACATTGAAATTTGATCCAGGTGGATATTGGTGGCCACCCGCCTATTCCACTTGGACCCACACCATTGTTTCTTTCAGTTTTTCAGTTTCCTTAATTGTAGCACAATTTACTATTTTTAGCAGTTCTTCGGGTCCTGAACTTCCGGAGCTGTTTTGAGGCCCTAAACGACATTTTTTGGGCATGAATGCTTCGGTGAATATGAGTCTGTTCCAAACTCAATATTCGTTGTTAGCAATGTATTCCTTGGATAGATCTTTCTAACGATGTATCATTTGCGTCAAACGGAGATAGTATGCCAAAGTTACGACCCCGGGAAATTGATGTACCAATTTACCCCAACGGGGCCCATATTCTAGCGTTTCATCTCCTAGGGTTAGGTTTTTGGATGTTTAGGGTTTTCCATTATTTATCAGTAATATATAGGCCTTCAAGCCTCATTGTAATGGGCAGTTCAGAGGCCAGTATCCACCACATCTCTTCTCAGAGATAAGCTACCAGCACCCTAGCTAGTTTATTTCCATTATGTCTGTAAGCATTTTTCAGTCATTTGTTATTAATGAAATGATGTCTTATTTCCACTGCATCTTTGTGTTTATGTGTATTTATGTATTTAATTATGTTCCTACATAAATCGGGATCAGTGGTATCAGAGTGGTCTGCTCGTTCTTGATCTTTCTTTGCATGTCCCCAACGAGATCGGGGTATAAGGAGTTGGGGCTCGATCTGGTTGAACCTTTGCAAGGTCAGTCTCGAAAACCCCGACGACCGCCCATGGGGGACGAAAGGAAAGATGAGTTAGCATGAGATCCTATCAAAATTTTTCTTGAGGAGTCCCTCGAGAAACAAAGGAATGCGATGATGGACAACTTTGCCCAGATTCTTCAACGGATTCCCACTAGTGGTGCATCGACATCCAACAGCCACTCTGGAGGCGCCACTCCTTTTAAGGTACAAGTAAACTTTGACATTCCCATATTTGAGGGCCAAATAGATGCAGATGTCGTAGATAGATGGTTGAATCTGTTAGAAGGATATTTCTCGGTTCATGAATTTTCCGACCGAGAAAGGATTATTTTCGAACTCCTCAAAGCTGCCCCCCATGTCAAGGACTGGTGGGAAACCTACTCAGAGCAACAGGGAGAGGGGGAACCCTCTCTGTTCTCGGCCACACCCACTTGGAATTCTTTCCGAGACTCCATCAGGGAACAATATTATCCTGTGGGGAGCTATGAGGAAAAAATCATACAATGGACTACGTTGCGGCAGCAAAGGGACCAAGATGTGCATGAGATGACGAGTCTGTTTCATACCATATGCACAAAGTTGGGTATCAAATATTCAGAGAAACATTTGGTGTTAAAGTACCGCAGTTGTCTGCACAGATACATTCAAGAGGAAATGGAGTTCCTCAACATCTCCTCACTTGGTGTGGCGTACTGATATGCTGCCAAGATTAAGTAGAAGTTCAAACAGAAAAAGCGAGACTTTGGGTCTGCGAATCAGAAGCAAGGGAAAGGTACCACCAAACCGCAGAACAAAGGAACAAGCCAAGGTAGAGCGGCCCAGGATAACCTTCCAAATCCACAAGCAAAGAACAACACCATGAAGCCAAAAAAGGACACGGGGAAGTGGTGTGAGTTCCATAAGAGCTCCACTCACAACACAAGTGAGTGTTGGGCCAAGCAGTCACTGGTAGCCGAGTTGAAGGATTTTGAGTCGGATGCATGCTCCGACTCTGAATCAGAACTTGACAAGGGAAATGACATGGGGAAGAAGATTATTGATGCAGAGACCAACGCCACCGTTGCCACCATGAAGATCCATAAGGAGGAACCAGAAGATCCAGAGGAGGTGAAGCATCTCTTCCATTCCAAGATGTGGGTAAAGGGTTCCCCGTTGCAGTTCATTGTCGACAGCGGGAGCCAGAAGAACCTCATCTCAGTAGAGGTCATGAAGCGGCTGGGCTTGCCAACCACAACACACCCACAACCATACACCATAAGGTGGTTGCACCAAGGACGAGACCTCCGCGTCAACCAACAATGTTGCCTTCCCTACAACATCAAGCCCTTCACGGATGAGGTATTTTGTGGCATTTCTCCTCTTGATGTTTATGATGTATTATTAGGCCAACTGTACTTGTGGAAGCAACATGTTGTGTATGAGTCTAGGCCTCGTTCTATTATTATCACCTTGGGCAATAAGTTGTACAGGATACCAGAGATAGCACCGCCTACCACCATCTCTTTGGTTACTGCAAAACAATGCAGTAAGCTCATTTCCAAAACCAGGAAATTTGTTTTCCTGATGATCATCCCTAAGGGAAAGAGGAATACTGTGGCCATGACCTCCAGATAGGGCCCCGCTGCACAAAAACAACAGATGGATAGGGTCATGGAGGAGTATGAGGACATCTTCACCTCCCCTGAAGGGGTGCCTCTGCATTGATAGGTCAAGCACCCCATCGATCTGACCCCAGGTGCACCACTGCCCAATGGACCCATCTATCGGTGCTCTATTATGGAGAATGACGAAATCAAGAGGCAGATTCAGGAGCTGTTGCTGAAAGGTCACATCCGGCCGAGTTCATCACCCTATGGGAGCCCGATCGTGTTGGTGCAGAAGAAGGATGGGACTTGGAGACTTTGCATTGACTATCGGGCACTGAACAAGATCACTGTTCGGAATAGGTACCCGATCCCAAAGATTGATGACCTTCTGGACCAACTCAAGGGGGTGAAATATTTTAGCAAGATCGACTTGAAGTCGGGGTATCATCAGGTACCAATCGAACCCTCTAATGTGTGGAAGACTGCCTTGAAATCCAAGGAGGTCCTTTTCGAATGGTTGGTCATGTCATTCGGGTTGACGAATGCCCCTGCAACCTTCATGAGGCTAATGGATGACATCCTATGGCCATTCACCAACTCATTTGTAGTGGTGTACTTGGATGACATTCTAATCTTCAGCCAAACTTGGGAAGAGCACCTCCACCACATCCGACAGGTCCTCCAAACACTGCGACAACACAAGTTGTGTGCCAATTTGGAGAAATGCACTTTTGGCATGACCCAGGTTCAGTATCTGGGATACATTATTGATGAGAGGGGGGTACAATCCCTGCAATCTGCAACCTTATGTCCAAAGTTAGTACAATAAAAACAATGAACATAAAATAAATTTGCATACCTGGGAGTGAATGATCTTATTTATGGCGTAGTACTTCTGAATTTTTTCTTTGACTGATCATGATCATGATTTAAGCTTCTTTGTGGCTTGAACATGGATGGTATTCTTGAAGATGTATCTTCAATAGTTTTCTTCGATTCTGGGTGACCATGATTCCTTCCTTTGAGTACTTCTGCATAACTCTTTCTATTTTCTTCATTCTTCTTTTCTAGCAACCTATAGTGCTTCTCTTCATTCTCTATAACTAATGTGGATGTTTCTGTCTCTTCAACATTCTCGTTGAGCTTGACAATTTTACTTCTCAATGTGATAACTTCTTCTTCAAGCTTCTCAACCTCTTATTCTTTCTTCATTATCTGAGACTTCATGAATTCTTCTATTCTTTTCACTTCTTCAAGCTGATTTTTTAATGTGATTATTTCTTCTTCAAGTCCTTTCTCTTCTTGACCAAACTCTGCCTCAAGTTGGTTTAGATCGTTAGTTCTTTCTTTAAGATGATTGGTCAATATATTCTCTCTCATTTCTTCTTCTTCCTTCTATGTTGCTATGTTGGTTTCCAAACACTGCTTTTGATATTCAAGATTTTATTCGATCTTTCTGGCTTCTTCTAGATGATTTCTTAAGTTCTCAATGACCTGTTGGGATTCTTAAAAAATGTGAACACTTTCCTTTTGTTTCATCAATTATTTCTTGAGTGAATTTTTTTCTTCTCTTAGTTCATCTAAAGCACTAATCAATTCTTCTTCATAAATGTATTCCTTTTCAATTAGTTTTTTTGTCTCATTTCCTTCATGGCATTCTATTTCAAGATGTCCATGTTTTTAACAATTAAGGCAAAACAACATACCTCTAGTGATTATGTACTCTTCATCTTCTGAATCTACTTGACATGGTGAACATAATTTTTCTTGATTTGTGTCTGCATCTTCTTTGACATTTTCTGAATCTTTGATGGGTGAATAATATATTTCATGTAACTTATCCCAAATTTCTTTTGTTGATGAACATTTACCAACCTCTTCTCTTACCATATTAGGTAATCCTTCTCAGATGAAATCCATTTCTATTTTGTTATTCTTCCTCAATTCCTTCTTGGTTGCAGTCTTTTCCCTTTTTGAACTATCATATACGGTAACAATTGATAGCAAATATAATGTCCCTGTGCCTGTAAAAATACTTTCATCCTTATGCTCCACATATCATACTTAAAACCATTATGAACATTAAACATTGGTACTCCATTCTCAGAATAATCCATGATCTCCTTCCAGTGGTTAAACTATTTCCTAAAGGAATTGGCTCTGATACCAATTGTTGGATTACTGAGAGGGGGGGGTGAATCAGTAATAGAGAAATTTAATCCTTTTTAGCCATATAATCCAAGTGTTATATCAATTTATCATTATTATCCAATAACTGCAGAGTAAATAAGCAATGAACAAATGATCAATCATACGCATACAAAGTACACCAGTGTTTTACGTGGAAACCCAAAGCGGAAGAAAACCACGTAATGCTTTTTCTTATATGTCTTGAAGAATTACATTCATTGGAAGCACCAAATTCCTTTGTTTTCCAACTGTAACTGGAAGGAGGCTCCAAACCCCTAGTTTCTTAGGCTACAACCTGATGGAAGCTCCAAATCCCTAATTCTCTAGCTACAACCAGAAGGAGGCTACAACCCCCTATGTTCTCCGGCTACAACCGGAAGGTGGCTACAACCACCAGTCCTTGCCTCGTCCAACCGCCCTGAAGTAGAAGTAGAATGATGGAACCACTTTCACACTATCACTATGAGATATACCATTGTGAACCTACATCAATAAACCTGAACCATGCATCAACCTGTACCTCAACCTGTAATCAACCTATACCATAAATAAGTGCATCAACCATGCACCAACTTGTACCAAACAACCTGTAATCAACCTGTACCATAAACAAGTGAATCCAACCATGTACCAAGTATGTACCAATTATGTGTCAACTACTAATCAACTATGACTCATCAATATGTACCAACATCATCAACTATACACCTCATGTATGTTCCAACTCATCAACTATTTGTCTCAACCATGTACCCAGCATGTACCTTAACCAAAATCCCTCATCAATTTAATCATCCAAATATTATTTTAAACTCTCTAATATACCTGATGTATATGATCACATACCTGCAAACTTTCCTTAACTTTTACAAGAAGAGACTAGCATTTTCATCAAACTTTTCTTTAGTCTCACATGACTAGTTTGGGATTAGTCAAAAACCCTAACTTGAAATAATCATAACTGTGTACCTGTAATGAATAAAGATATAAAAATAGTACACAATGTTCTTCATTTTGTTTTATGTAATTCCTCCAAGTATCACTACTTGGAACCTCTCAGAAAAGGAGTTATAGCAAAAATAGCATACCTTGTTGAATTCTTGTTTATTCTAGAGAGCGACCTTGTAGAGCATGTCCCACATGGAATATTTCGTGAATCGATATGAAAATGTTACAAAGAATAATGAATATTGTAATATAACCAAAAAATTTGGTCTTACTGAATTTTTATTTGTTATGAAGAAGTTATGACGTTTTTACTCGAAACACTTGTTTTAGACTAGTTTCAGGACTAGCCATAAACCCTATTTTCCACGGAGTGTAACTCCAAAAATACAATGACCAACAAGATGAAATTTTTACCATATATACCTAGATATGTTTCCTCAATGTCCTATCAATTTTACGGTCTGAATAATTCTAGAAAAAAAATATTTTGAAAATGGTGAGATGACCTGTAAATAACATACCTTAGAAAACACATCAAAAGAATTTATCCTCCCTTGAATTCCAACCTTCTTTTGTTCACCTTCCCTCTGAAATTAGGCTTAGATATCCTTTGGTTAACTCAGTCACCCATATATATTCAATATTATCGAGTTTTATGTAAAATGAGAGAGCCTTGCCTCTTATTTATACTCTCCAAGTAGCTTCCTTAGAAGCATCTTCTAGGTCACTTTGCCCACTTTCCTTATTTTAGGGTTAACCCACTTCTAATTTCTCCATTAAATTTATTATTTAAATAATTTATTTTGTATTCACTTTGAATTATAGTACACTCATAACTTCACTTTATTATTTACCTTCTAAAATATCTTAAACCACTTTGACTACTTTGACCTTTTGGGGCTTCTAGATGACATATGAGGGTCCTCAAACTTTGTAAGGCCATAACTCTCAAGACATGAGGAGTTATGTGGTGTTCCACATAAAAAAAAAAATGTAATGACATGTAATATCCATCTAGAATAGTCTTACCTACAAATATATCAAAACTCATACCATTATCCATCAAACAAACTTGGGTCCATTACCCAAACCTGGGTTCTCCATCTTCTCATGGCCATAACTCTCTAACCGTGAGGAGTTATATGACATTCCACATACCTGCAGAAATGGAATGACATGTATTATCCATATAGAATATTATTACATTGAAATATATGAAAAATCATTCCATTATACATGAAACGGCCTTGGGTCCATTACTCAAACCTTTGTGCTACCAGAATTCGCTATCGGACTTTCTTCAAGGGTTGACATCAATGAAAACCAACCTTAATCAACAATGTTGTTAATTTGACAAATAAATTACACATCAAATTACTGATTGCAAGAAAAACAACCACAATGATCATGAATTTACTTACTAATTTCTATTTGAACACCATTAGATTGTGGTTTTTCTCCATCAATAATATTTGATGCTCATTCTTCATCCCAAAATAATGGCCCATCATCAAAATCCTTACCAAGGAATTCACATAGGATGAAAAATTATTCATTCAATACATACCCTTCAGCCATACAACCCTCTGGATGTGCATTTTATCGTACATATCTTTTTAGAGTTTTCATATACCTCTCAAAGAAAAGCATCCACCTTGTTGATACGACACCCGCCAATTCAATGTCATTGACTAGGTGTATAAGTAAATGGACTTGTAGGTCCATGAAACTTGTAGGGAGATCCTTCTCAAATACAAATACGATTCCTTCAATTTCCTTCTTCCATTTTGGTACTTCACATTCATGGATCTCCTTGGAGGTCACCCACCTAATAGAAGAACAGTAAATTAGTATGAACCTTTAGCGAAAAATTAAAATAGAATATAATATCTCTATGTTTCTCACACATGAAAATTTCATACCACATAACTTGTAAATGTTGACAATCGACTTATGAAATTCCTTAAGTCAACAGTAATACATGAATCCCCCTTAATTTCCAATGGAATGATATGTTATCAATCACATTTATCAAATGTCATTAGTAAGTTTCCTCAAACAACATAATATCAAAATATATTTAGTACTTAATCAATGTTACTAGTAAAACTTAAGTGATGATATATAATACCTTCATAAAATTATGAAAATCATGTATTTTAAACCCTATGATATGTCCATCAACTATAAAAGCTTTATCCAATCCATGACTCAAGATTTTCTTCTCATGAAATAGCATCTTGATCTTCAACTTCAAGAAGTGTACAAATTTTCCTCTAGGTGCTTTAAAGAAATATCTCGTTGCTTGGCTATATGATTCTACCCTATCAATAGAAAACTTTGTGATATACCTTCCAATGGTACTATTGAACCAGTGATGTACTGCTATTGACACGACATTATCAACTCTTTTGACCTTCTTGATCAACACCAATGTCCAAACCACAGGCGGTCTAGATTTGATCTCAAATAGGGTGTCTGCTAGCCTGGCCCGCCACTTATATAGCTCCTTATGAATTCCTCCAAAGAAAATATCTTGTATATCAGTAAAGATATACCTTCCCAACCAGTCTTCTACACTAATATTAGGGTTATTATTATGAGCTTCTACAAAGTCCTTTTCTTGTTCTTCTATCCACTTCTGAATCTCTGTCTTCGAAGGAAACCACCTTGACATTCCCTTAGGAAGATCCCATTCCTGACAACAGAACCATTTGTTGGCACAGGGGAAAACCCAGGGTTCAGATCTAATAGTGCACCAACAAGCCCTAACTACTGGCCCTTTTGGAAACACCTGCAAAGCAGATGCAGTCTCACCCGAAGTAGCAATAGGGGGTTGCAGGACACAGGTGTCTACAACTAGAGGAAATGCGAGAGGAATCAAGGCAACCACACACGGAGATCAGATTATTCTTTTCAAGCATAAAACTACTTCGCACATTTATATATCAGATCTAACATACTAATGCATCATCAAAGTAACAGAAAAAAGAACACATCACTAATCACACACAACAACAGGATATACATGGTTCACCCTCTCCCTAGGGCTACGTCCACAGAACTGTGCTTTATAATATATCAAGTGAAAACTTATAGTTCTATCTTCTCTCTTATATTGCAGATCAGTCTCTTTCTCTTTTCTCTCTTCCCTGCACACCCAACTACAGGGTTGATCTTCGCACCTAGCTGAAGATCTTACAACACAGATTTTTCTCTCCACATAATGCTTCTCTCTCAGCGATAACAACAATAACTCATTATTACATACACAAACCCATATCAGGTCCTCTTGAAATTTATTTATACATTACAATAGCTCACCGATAGCCTTAGGCTAAAGACTAGGTGTCAAAACCCTAGATACCTAAACCCTAGGTGTCTAAAACCCTAGGTCAACTTGACCCACATTTTCATGGCTTCACCAACCTGTCTTTCCTTCCTTCCTGCAAGGTTCTCCAAAGCATCTACCGGTGGATTTTTCCACTTGTTGAGTTGTCCACGATCCATCTTCCTTTCCGATCTGTCATCCTCAATCTCCTCTTCCAATGGATTTCTTTCTCTTACTTCGCTCCATCTTTTTGTCTCTTTTTCTCACTTCGACGCATTATCAGTCAACGTGTCTTCTGTGCAGTTCACATTTCTCCTTTTCTTCTGTAATATTCACTTTCTTCAATAACCAAGGGCCAACAGCCCCCCAACACTCACCTGTGACTCATCCTGAGGCACTCTGATCTGAACCTTCTACTTTTCTTCAACTGCAGACTACGCAACACAGTTTGTGCTTTCTGCTCTATTCCTCCCCACTATGTGCAAACTATCTTTTCTATGTCTGGTACCCAGTTTCAACTGCACCTGGTACCTAGACCCTTTCTCCTTTTGTTTTTATCGAGAGCTACGAGGCAACTGGTTGTCATAGTACAATTTCAACTAGCTCCCATTCACCAATCCTTCCTCCCATTCTCCATTCAAAGTCTTCAACTGTGCAACTCCTCCTTCCGTGAAATAGACAACCTCATATGACCCCATACAATGTGTTCTAAACTTCCCTGGATGATTCATGAACTTGCTATCATATACCAATACCAGATCTCCTTGCTTAAATGATTTCTTCTTGATGTGTCTGTCATGGTTGGCCTTTTATCGTTCCTTCTGAACTTGTTGATGGAATCCTGCAATAAATATCTCTTCTTCTAGTTTGACCAACTGTGTCAGCCTCTCTTGAACAATGACAGTGTCATCCATATCTGTAAAGGATGCAATTCTTAAGTTGGGGACTAAATAGTCCATGGGTACAACTAATTCTAGGCCATAAACCAACTTAAAGGCGGTTTGCATTGCCATCTTCTTACAAGTATTTCTATAGGACCATAACATTGTTGGTACTCTCAAATCCCAGTCATCTCTATTCACACTGCAAATCTTTGTCAGCGTTGTCTCCAAGATCTTATTCAATGTTTCAACTGTCTCATTTTCTTGTGGGTGGTAAGGAGTGCTCTTCTGGTGGTGAACTTCAAACTCCTGAGTCAAGGCTTCAATAGTATTATTAATAAAATGTGTACTTTGATCACTCATGAGGATCTTTGGGCATCCAAATCTAGTTATGATATCATCAAATATGAAACGCACAATTGTAGTCGCACTACAGTCCTTAACTTCTCTTTCTTCTGCCCATTTGGTCAAATACTTTGTCGTAGTGGTGATGTATTTGGCTCCTGTGCACTTCCTTGGTGGGTTTATAGGTCCCACGAAGTCAATGGCCCATTTCTCAAAGGCCTGTAAGGTTAGGTGGGGTGCTAATGGCATTTCATCTCTTTTGGGTGGTTTCCCAACTCTTTGGCATACATCGCAAGCTATGTAGTAGTCTTTAGCATCTCTGTGTAAAGTAGGCCACCAGAGGCCAACTCTAAGAACCTTTTGCGTTGTTTCTTTTCCTGCGTAGTGTCCTCCTGCGATGCCTTCATGATATTCTGCTAAAATCAATGGTCTTTATTCTTCCCTGACACATTTCCTCAGGATCTCATCAGGTATCATCTTGTATAGTTGTCCAACTATAAGTGAAACAACTGTAGCGCGCACTACCAATTGTTTCTTCTGGGTGATTGTGTATTCACTAGGTGCCATTCCTGTTGACAGGAAATTGAATATATCAGTGAAGTGATCATCAACCTTTCTAATGGATATAAACTTTGCATTTGATAGTGTATCTTCCAAACTAGTAAGTTCCTCTCTGTGTTCCAAACTCGACAAGTGGTCAGGTCCCTTGTTCATCCTTCCTAGCTTTACCACAATTTCAAAATCATATTCCTGAAATAACAGAAGCCATCTGCATATCCTTCCCCCCAGCACTGGATTTTTGACTAGGTATTTCAGTGCGGAGTGATCAATGAACATCTTAAAGTGTCCTCCCAACAAATAGTGATGAAACTTCTGCAGTGCATACACCATGGCTAAACCTTCTCTTTCGGTGGTGGTGTAATTTATCTTAGATGTTGATGGCTTCCTTCTAGAAAAGGCTAACGTGTGGTCAATATCTCCTGCTCTTGGTTGTTCTAACACTACTCCCAATGAAATAGATGATTCATTGACATGTACATGAAATTCCTTGCTCCAATCTGGGAAAAACAGAATAGGCGTAGTAACCATTTTTTGTTTCAGTGTGTCGAAGCTTTGTTGACATGCTTCTGTCCATTGAAATTGACAATCTTTATTCAACATCTTCTCCATGGGTGGTGTAATTTGTGCATAGCCTTTAATGAACTTCATGTAGTATCCAGTATGTCCCAGCGCAGTGCACAACTATTTGACTGAAGTAGGAGGGGGTAAATTGACAATAATGGCAATCTTAGATGGATCTACCAGCACTCCCTACTTACACACAATATGGCCTAGAAAAAATCCAAAGGGTGAAAAGAAGATGCACTTATTTAGGTTCAGGGAAATCTGACATTGCCTGCACTTATCCAACATTAGTCTTAAAAATTCAATATGACTTTGCAACAAGCTAAAAACAGTCCAGTCATCAAAATATGCTTCCAAACATTTATGTAAAAACTTCTTGAATGCTTCGACCACCACCCTAGAAAAGATGGTCTGTGCATTCTTCAATCCAAAAGGCATCACTATGTATTGGTAGGATCCCTAATCTATTGCAAACATGGTCTTATGGCAATCTTCTTTGACAGTCCTGATCTGATAGTATCCTGAGAATCCATCGGTGAAGGAGTATAATTCCTATCCTCACACATTATCTAACACTTCCTCAGGAAATGCTACATGGAATGGATTATGTATACATGCATCATTCAGCCTCCTGATATCTACACATATTTTGATCTCTCCGGTCTTCTTATCCTGCACCACCATAGGGATAATCCATTCTGACTCTTCGACAGGTTCTATGATCCCTATTTCAAGCATTTTGTCTAGTTCAATATTGACTTTCTCCTTATATTTAGGGTTCAATCTGTAAGGTATTTTTTTAACTGGCCTTGCATCTAGTTTCAAGTGGATCTTCATTTCTCCCATGGGCCCTTTAATTCCCTTCATATCAATGAACTTGGTTGGAAAAAAATTCTGATATTCATGCAACAATTATGTGATCTTATCAATAGTGGCATCATCCCAGTAATATCCAACATTAACAAGCTTAGGTTCTTTCTCTGTTCCAATATTAACTTTCTTGATTTTGATTGGTTGTGCAATAAAAGGTAGTTCGACTCCTGGTCCTTCTATGTATTGTTGTCCTTTTGTTTCTGCAATGTTCACCTTCCTAGGATCATCGTCTTCATTGGCATTGATATTGTAACATCCTTGCAATTTCTGAAGAGGTGCAGTCCATTCATATTATTCTTGCTCCATAGGGAGGCTAGGGGATTCCTCAAATACTTTTTGTATTGCAACCTATAAATCTTGATCTACCATAGGGTGTTGACTTTCAAATAAAAATGTAGCTATAAAATTTTGTGTCATACCTTGCCAATCTGCAGTGGTGAGGCACAGTTCTGCTTTAAGGTACCAGTTGATAGGCGTTGTGTCTAGAGTATTGATGAATTTATGCACCCACTTTTCTTGAGGAATGCAGCTCCAGGCCTCCTCACAACCTCACACATGGTATTTCAAACATCTTTGACCTGTGTACCTAACTTTGAATCCTTCGACTTGTTCTGAAAATAACACTGTCATCAAAGTGGGACATTGTATCCAGTTCGCAATGTTCCTTTTATGTGTTCCCCGCCATCTTGATGGAGTAGCTTTCAAAGCCTCATCCAGTGCCAATAGTCTTTGTTGTGTTGGTAAAGTTTCTTCAAATTCCAATAGGAAAGTTTCTAAGTGATTCAAACCATCAAATGTGGGTAAATTACTTACTTTTGTGCTGATCCAATGAACTTATATGGTCAATCTAGCACATCGCCACACAAAAACTTCATACATCTTGTTCTTCCAGTTCTCTAGTGCTTCTTTTGAGTCTGATGAGCATGCACTGTCACTTTTCCATCTTAAATTCCCATCTATTGTAGGATTGATGTAATCATGTTGTCTTGCGGTCAATTTGTATATATTCTCTAGCTCATATGTGCGGTCTTCCTCTCTGATGGGCTCTGTGTATATGGGACCTCCATCAGGATCTAAAGGTGCGATGACCCTAAGGCCATCTTCTTCGAACACCATTCTTTGTTTCTTCAAATACACAACAGTGGAATTATTAAAAGCCCAATCAATTCCTAACAATGTGGGGTAAGGATTCAGGACAACTATCATCGACTATCTCAATCACCTCGAAGTCCACAAATGTTCTGAACCCATCGATGTCCACAGGGAAATGTTCCAGTCTTCTGAAGGGGCTCACAACTTGTTGATTGGCCATCCTGAGCCTGATAGGGGAATAGATCAACATAGGTTTTCCCATCAATACCGAGGTCTTCTTTGTCATGACATTGACCTCCGATCCTAAGTCGAGGACCACATAATCTATATCATATTCTCCAATTTGAGTGTTAAGGTGTAGTTCCTTATTTGTCCTTCTCTTTTTGTATAGTTGATGTACTACTTTATTTAGTAGAGGATATACCTTTCCTAGCTCATACTATCTAATCAAGTTTTGTAGCTCTTGTACAATGCTCTCATCCTTTATCAAATGAATGCAAGTGCATAAGAATTCCATGAGTATTCTTACCTCTTTTCCTTCTCTAAGTGAAGCAGACTGATCAAAGGCCAAGGGTATTCCACATTCTCTCACTTTTGGTTGTGCCTTTGATGAAGAATCTTGATCTCTTCTAAACTCTTTTCTTGCCTCTTCAAATGTTTGATTCTCTCTTTTTGGATAAAACTCTTGTGACTTATCTGGAGCTTTTCTGACTCCTGATTGTTCTGTAGTCTTCCCTAGAGTCACCCTGTCTTCTCCTGTAGAAGCTCCTCCTCTAGTGATAACAACGAATCTGGGATTTTCTCCATGAGGTTATGTTGTGATTAGTTGTACTTGTTGGTTTCCTCCTTGTCTTTCCTAAAGTTTGGCTAACAGTGTAGGACAATCTTCTATGACATGTTCAAATGAATTACAATAACTGCAAGTGGTACAAGGGTTTTGACAGTCCCTTTCCAAATGACTTGGATGTGCCCAATTATAACAAATGATCTAACCTCTACCTCGACCCATACCTCTTCATCGTCCTCTTCCTCTGAATTCACCACGAGGGTTGAAGTTTCCTCTTCCAGGGGAATTATACTGCGTAGTGTTCTCTTCTTGATGTACTTCACCTTGAATTTTGTATGTATCCCTTGACCTTTCATGCATGAGGTCATAGGCCCTACAATCCATATCATCATGCCCTACTGACTTACAGAATGTGAAATACATATTTTTGGGTGTCTGAACATATTTTTGCATGTAATAACATTCACCAAGGAAATGTCTATTTCTACATACCTCCCACCAAGGTAGGGTAACTTGCTTCAAAGGGCTCAGAGATCCAGAAGCCACGTATTCATGAAACAGGGGGAAGTGATCATTATCATTACCTTTTGATACACTATATGTCTTCTTTTTTATATTTTTCCTTGTCTTTTTTCGTATCCTTGACCTGTAGTGATAAGCTAGTTAGCTGACTCAAGATTTGACTCATACCTGAGATGGATTCTCCCATAGAGGATGATTCTAGCTTCATGGAAATATCCAGTTCATCAACCTATGAAGTGATCCTTTGTTGCATCAGAGGGACTCTGATGTGTGGTAAAAGGGAAGCAATGAACCATTCCTTATTCTTCTCATCCGGGATCTGAAAATTCATCCGACCCGTTAAGGTTTTAAACCTCTTATCAAACTCCCAAACAAGTTTAGCTATTCTCTATTTGATTTCTTTCAACTATGTAATGCATTGTGACTCTGACTTGGGTTTCTTGAATTCTGAAACCAACGCATTCTTGATCTCATTCAGCAGTTTAGGCTTTGCAATTCCCTGGACAAGTTTCATGTACCAGCTCAGTGCGCGGTCTCTCAAGGTAGTACTAAACTGAGCTCGTTTGACAGTTTCGTCGGTGAAATTCTTGATACTCCATACAACTTCACATAGAAACTAGTGTTGGTCAGGATCTTCAGATCCATCTCCTCTAAAGGTGGGTAACCTCATCTCATCTGTCATAGATCTTCTTAGGTTTCCTGATTGAATGTGTGTTGAACCACATGTAACAGTGCTCTGAGTGCTCTGATAACTTAGGTTACTCTGGTTACTTAATGTTTTTGAAACACTAGGGGGTGTAATAACATTTTCTTCAATAGTCAATGTAGTCCTTGAAGTTTCTGACTCTTCTCGGAGAGGTTCTTTAGTCTTCTCTTCTTCTACCCTAGCGAACTATGAATGTTTGTCATTCAACAACTCTTCTTCTTATCCACTATAGAACCTGTCTTCTTGTGTTGGTTCATGACTCTGCTCAAACAAGTTCACCAGAGGAACTTCTATGAAGGTCCTCCCACTACGCATGTGTCTGATATCTATGTCGCTATCGCTGTCTAAATTATTGAACACTAGATTTTTCAGTTTGACCCACTACTGTATATTCAAGATGTTCTTCTCATGCAATAGCATCTTGATCTTCAACTTCAAGAAGTGTACAAATTTTCCTCTAGGTCCTTTAAAGAAATATCTCTTTGCTTGGCTATATGATTCTACCCTATCAATAGAAAACTCTGTGATATACCCTCCAATGGTACTATCGAACCAGTGATATACTTCTCTTGACACGACGTTATCAACTCTTTTAACCTTCTTGATCAACATCGATGTCCAAACCACAAACGGTCTAGATATGATCTCAAACTGGGTGTCTACTAACCTGGCCCGCCACTCGTATAGATCATTATGAATTCCTCCAAAGAAAATCTCATGTATATTAGTAAAGATATACCTTCCCAAGCAGTCTTTTGCACTAATATTAGGGTTCTTATTCTGAGCTTCTGCGAAGTCCTTTTCCTATTCTTCTATCCACTTCTGAATCTCTATCTTTGATGGAAACCACCTTGAAATTCCCTCAACAAGATCCTGGTCCCAACAACGAAACCATTTTTTGGAATAGGGGCAGACCCAGGGTTCAACTCTAATAGTGCACCAACAAGCCCTAACTATTGGCTCTTTCAGAAACACCTGTGAAGCAGATGTAGTCTCACCTGAAGTAGCAATAGGGGGTTGTTGGACACAAGTGTCTACAACCAGAGGAAATGTGAGTGGAATCAAGGAAACCACGCACGGAGATCAGATTATTCTTTTCAAGCATAAACCTACTTTGCACAGTTATATATTAGATCTAACATACTAATGCATCATCAGAGTAATAGAGAAAAGAACATAGTACAAATCACACACAACAACAAGATATACGTGGTTCACCCTCTCCCTAGGGCTACATCCACAGAACTGTGCTTTATAATATATCAAGTGAAATCTTACAGTTTTATCTGTGTTCTTAGCTTGCAGATCTCTCTCTTTCTCTCTTCTCTCTTCCCTACACACCTAGCTGTAGGGTTGATCTTCGCACCCAGCTGAAGATCTTACAACGCATATTTCTCTCTCCACATAATGCTTCTCTCTCAGCGATAACAACAATCACTGATTATTACATACTTGAACCCATATAAGGTCCTCTTGATCTTTATTTATACATTACAATAGCTCACTAAAATCCTTAGGCCGAAGCCTAGGTGTCAAAACCCTAGGTGTCTAAAACCCTAGGTCAACTTGACCCACATTTTCAGGGCTTCGCCAGCCTATCTTTCCTTCCTTCCCAAGAGGTTCTCCAAAGCATCTACCAGTGGATTTTTCCACTTGCTGAGTTTTACATGATCTGTCTTCCTTGTTGATCTGTCATCCTCGATCTCCTCATCCAACAACTTGCTTTGTCTTACTTCACTCCATCTTTTCTGCTCTTTTTCTCACTTTGACCCAGTATTAGTCACTGTGTCTTCTGCGCAGTTCATCTTTTCTTCTGTAATATTCGCTTTCTTCCATAACCAAGGGCCAACACTTACTATACTTGTAGTCATAATTAAAGCATAAACCTTTTGATTTTCTTTCCTCCAATTTTTGAGGTGTCAACCTTGTAGGTTGAGGTGGTTTAGAAAAAGGAACAGTATTCTCTCGATAGATGTTAGGAGTGGTCCTTCTAGTAGCCATAACCATATTTTTTCTTTCAACATCTCTCACCACCCTGAATGCATTCTCCAATGATTTGGGTTCCCAAAGGCGAACCTCATGTTGAATGCTATCCTTTAAATTTCTTATGAATACATCAATCAGGTGCTCATATGGAACATTCATTAACTTTATACTCAATCTTTGGAAGTTCTCGATGTTCTCTACAACTAAACCATTTTGCTTGAGATTTATCAATTGGATGAAGAAGGTATTTCTCCTTATATCCTCAAAGTGTGCTATCATTTATTCCATGAAAATTGTCCAAGTGACAAATGATTTCTGAGAACAAAGCCATCGATACCACACAAATTGATTGGTTCTAAATATAAAGACACAATTTGCACCTTTTGTGTTTGTGTCATATCATGTAGATCAAAGAACTACTCCATCTGGAGTATCCATGTGATTGGACCCTTGTCATCAAACTTCCTCATATCGATATTAGGAAAGTGGTTGGTATTCAACCCAAATTTGGAGTTTCTCAAGTCTTGATTCATCTTCCTTTTTTCCTC
This sequence comes from Picea engelmannii, assembly GCA_009831015.1. Lineage (NCBI taxonomy): Eukaryota > Viridiplantae > Streptophyta > Pinopsida > Pinales > Pinaceae > Picea > Picea engelmannii. Next base: position 673,509 of record ML788347.1, on the reverse strand, counting down.
ATCATGAATTTCATGGGATATGTTGGTACCTAGGTCTACACCCCTTTCCTTTTCTCTTTTTTACCTATCCATCCACCATGATGAGTTCTATTGTTTCTTATTTATCATGTCCTTCACTTTCATTTTAATGGCCCCTGTTCACCTTTTACGTTGTTGCACCATCGATTTTCATTGCTTGAAAGGTAAGCACATATATGGTTCAAGTTCAAACACTTGTCATTGTATTCGCCACTAATGAATTCCATGCAGGTCCACCAAGATTTATCTATGAAGGAGACAACCATACTTGATAAATCCATTATAATATTAGTAAGCTTCTGCAGGGAACTCGACGAATCAGAACAGTAGAACTCGGTTTCTAGATGTGGGAAGACGACAGGTTGACATGATCGACGATCAAGATCCAGCCTTCAATCCAGCTCGATAGCTCCCATGGCTTTCAATATTACATACGGTGGAGAAAGGGTGTTTTGTTGTGAGGTTCTAATCCCTAAGATAATATCTGTCAGTAGTATCCCACCTATCTAGATCAATGACCCTTGCACTTTCCCGAACCCCCCCGACCTTTCTACCTTTAACGGTGGGGGGGTCTGGGAAAAGTGGTTTCCCCACCGTGGGCCCCTCCTAACGTGGTGCCTTCCCATGCTCTCGGACACCCCCTCTCTAATCCACTTTCTACCTACCCCCCCCTTCGGGATCCTATCGGATTACCTTCCAGTACCATTTCTCTCGCCACCTAACACCTGTCCTCCACTCACGCCTGTCACCTCCCATGTATATACCACTCGTTTCTCATCTTGACACATGTCTCCCACTCATATTATACCACATACTCTCGCTCCTATCACCACTAGCCATTTTTCCTCCACTCACCTCCCAGCCTATGTACTCCTCCTCTCTCTACGCGCCACCTGTATCTTTCACTACACGTCACCAACTCCATACTCTCGATACCTCCGTCATATTCACACCTACTCTCACCTTTCCACACCTGTCCTCACAGGTCATCCACCCTTGCATCCACGCATCATGCCTCCCCATTGGATGCTCACCTCCATGTCTCCCTTATTGACCATTGGGCCGTCAACCATCCCAACGAAGTTATTCATAGGTACAGATGGCAGCTGACAGGGTCGAAACAAAATGCACTTACCAGTTGAAATATTTGTCACAGACATAGAGCATAGGAGATTGTCCCAGTTAGATGCAACCCATTCCAAAACACTTCATAATACTACCTTCTTCCTCACATAGATAGTTTCCAATACAACCGGTTGTCTCTAGTGGCCTCCAGTGCATAGGCATGTCACCGTTCAATGCAGGACTCTGTTCTTCCACTCCGAGTCTTTTTCTTCCAGTCTCAGTTCATTCAGCACATGCAATCTCATTTCCAGTAGCAGTTCCAGTTGTGTCATTACAACACTCTTTTAGATTAAATAACAAGTGGCCTTCTATGTGTGATAAGAACCACTTGTTACTAGTTAAGTCTAGTATGGAGTTCACATGTTGAAATCCATGCAATGTCAGTTAGATTAGTCATTTTATCTTGCAATCAATAAACTAGAATTAGGCTTCAGTCCCCTAAGGACGAGAGCCTCTGGAACTCTTTTAAATAGTTAGTTTTTGGATATTATAAGGGTCGGATACTTGGGAGAAGAAATCAATACATCATCTTGGATGAACCTGTTCTGCATATGGATTAAAGTCTCTACCTGGTAAATATGCTATTGATGATAGTGTTTGTTTTCTAATCTATGTGTGTCCTATCATGAAGGCAATATTGATTTGTTCTAAGTACTTTTCTTTCCTTTTTAGCTTCCTAACTTATCTTTGATAACATGCAACTTGTGATTACAAATATGCCTTGGTGAAGCCTTGTTTTCTTGTAACCTTTGGGAATGATTACTTTTTGATACATGTTTTCTGCTTGAAATATTATTTTATGCATCAAACTTCTTGCAGCAAGCTATTCATTGAGTGGTATGTTGTTTTCCTCTTCTTTACCCTCTGTTTTTCATTGTTTTTCATTAGTGTGCCATCAGCTAAGGAGTACCCTCATCCTTTTCATGTTCAGACCCAACCTTGAGATTGTATTGGTAAATCCAACTCTCTAAACTGACCCACCAAAAACAAAGAATCATTATTCTAAAAAGTGATAGGCGACCTAGTTCTGCCATTTTAGCAGTCAGGTGCAGACCTTATGACCAACATCTTCTGGCATCATTGTCGAGGAACAGAGTAATGAAATATATTTCTCTGAGAGAATGAAAATTAACTATCTCTGACGTTTGATGGTGAACAAAGATTAGACATAGACAGACTGCCATCTTTCACCTAGCGACTTCACTAAGTAAAATTTAAAGAAGAAATACTGGCGCCTAGAAAGGGATTCAACAGATCCAATTCTGAAAACAAAAAATCCAAAAAGGCTCATTCTAGCCCTGAGAATAACACAGTATTCTCTGAGCCAGAACGGAAACTGAGAAAATACATTGTAGCTCATAGATATACTTCCCCCCTCAAGGGTAAAGCTGCACACAAAGAGCCTATGTCTAATCACAATCACAAGCATCTTGAATTTAATATCCCTGGGAATCATAATTCCAAAGGGGCTCATACATATTCAACTCTTGAATCCACTTCAGTATCCAGTCCTGCATCCACCCCTATATCCCCCATACATTTGTAGGTTCCTATTATTCAAACTATGGTTGTTAACAGGATGGATGCCATAATTGGTTCCAAATATGCACCCCTAGTTTCGCCTATAGTCTTACATGCCTTCCCATCCACGGATTACATGAAATATTTACCAATATATAATGGGGAAGGTGAGGTAATTGTTGAAGAACATCTAGTATCCTTCTACAACTTTGCATATAACTTTAACATTGATTATGTTGATGTGTGGATGAGGTTGTTTGTACAGAGTCTAGATGGGGAAGTAAGAAAATGGTTCAGATGTATTCCCCCAGCCTCCATTGCATATATTGAGGTGTTGGATGAAACTTTCATAAAGAAATGGGGAGATAGGAGATATTACCTCTACTATATCACTGAATTTGGGGCCCTAAAGAGAAAGAATGGTGAATCTATTTCAGACTTCACCAAGAGATTCAATAAAATGTATGGTAGAATCCTAGATGAAATCAAACCGTCTGAAGCCTTTGCCAAGATCAATTATGCTAATGCATTTGATGTAGATTTCTCCCTCCTCCTGAAAGAGAGAAGATCAACCTCATTATTTTCCATGCAGGAATCATCCATTGAGGTTGAATCTAATATTTTGGCATCGGGAAGACTAAAGACTAGATCTAATAAAGAGAAGAAAAAATAGAGAGATGATACCCCTACCTCCTCTAACTCAACCACATCTAATCCAAAACTTGAGGAAATGACCAAGACTTTGAAGTATCTAACTTCTGAAATAGCTAATCTAAAATGGGAATCCAAACAAACGAACAAAAATTTTCAAGGTGTCGAAAATAGAAATAAAAATCAGTTCAGAAGGCCTATTGATGCCCCTCAAATAATGCAGAGAGAAAGGAGAAATGTTGATGATCAAAGGGTAATTCCTCCTTTCTAAAAAAATCAGATTGAGGAGATAGATGCAAACAATGATGTTGTAGATGATATTGTTGTTCTTTTTAATGAAACATATTACTATACCAGTCACTTAACACAACAAGAATATGAGGTAGCATAATTGTCAAATCAATATGATGACCAGATAGGGGAGGAGGGAGTTACTTATTGCAAACCCAAGAAGAAATATGATTTTAAGACAAGAGTAGGGGCCCCGAAAGCCACAACCTCTGATCAAAGAAAACAATATGAGGCTCCCCCCAAGCCAAGTCCAAATAAAGGTATGCCATCTAAAACTCAACTACTTCCCCTATCAAAACCTGCAGTCCCTGAAATAAAATAATCTGATAGGCCACCAACGTCTTTCATCCTAGAACATGAGCTAAGAAATATCAAGATCCCTATGCCTATGACAAAAAATTTAAAAAACTAACCTTTCAAAAAATCCATCATGAAATTTCGGCAGCCAACTCCTCCTAGTATATATTTTGATGTCATTAGTCTGCAGGATGAAAACCCAACCATTACCATGGGCCCACACATTGAATATGGATCTGATGCTTCTCCTCCATTATATATATCTTTGAATGTCCATGATAAGATCATGCATAACTATCTCATGGACTCAGGAGCCTCTCACAATGTCATGCCCAAAGTTTTTATGGAAGAACTAGGTTTGGAGATTACCAAGCCTTACCAAGACCTATACTCCTTTGATTATAAGAAAATAAAGTGTCTGGGATTGATAAAGGACATGGTGGTTTCTCTAGAACAATTACCCATGAAGAGTGTAGTGATGGACATTGTTGTAGTAGACATTCCCCCAAAGTTTGGTATTCTTTTATCCAGAACTTGGGCTAAGAAGGTTGGAGGATCATTACAAATGGATCTTACTTATGCCACCATTCTTGTGTTTGGAGGTGAACATAGGAGGATATACAGAGAGGTAAGGTTAGCCTACATTGTCAGTGACCATCAAAACCCAATAAATCATCCAATTTACACTGTTGAGGATGAGATTGGCTCATCTATATTCCATTTAAATGATGATGAACCTGAAATATTAGTTAGCCAATACACATATCATCCACTGAAAGGTCAGAAAAATAGAGCATGGAAGATGTATTTCGATGGTTCTTCATCAAAAGAAGGATCTGGTGCATGTATTCTTGTCATTTCCCCTTCAGAAGAAGTAATAACCCTCTCTTATAAGTTGATGTTTGAAACTACTAACTATAAAGCTAAATATGAAGCTCTGGTATTGGGATTGAGGGATGCCAAAGACATGGACATTGATTGTTTAACAGTTTTTGGTGATTCTAAATTGTTCATCAATCAAGTGAGGAACATCTATCAAGCCAAGCAATAGAGGCTCAAGAAGTACAGAAATGAGGTATGTGTTCTAATCAATAACTTCTTTCTAGCATTCAACATTTCCTTTATTCACAGATAACAGAATCATAAGGCAGACTCTTTGGCCTTAGCCACCAACACTTCCAGGCCTCCCCTTGGCCCAAATATCAAATATCAGGTGGAGGTCAGACATAGAACAACCATACCAGACAACGTAAAACACTGGCAGGTCTTTAGTGATGATCTGGAGCTATAGAGATTTCTACACACCATTGATGAATTCTCCAATATTTCAATAGATCAAAAGGGCCAAGAAGGTGAAGATGATGAATTGGAAGATCAACAAGCATCTCCTATGTTGAAGATGGTGGTTGGTCATAATATTATGGAGCTGAAAACCAACCATATTCCAAAAGGACTAGTGCCTTTGGAGACATTGTTTGACAGTAATGATTTTTACAAAGGAGCTTCCATGAAGAGTCAAGAAGAAGAGGTGACAGATTTCAATATTGGGACCATTGAGAATCCCAATATCATCAAGTTGTAAGCATTAGTTGCAGAACAAAAAGACAGGTATGCCATTCTCATTAAAAAGTTTGTTGATACTTTTGCATGGTCCTATGAAGATTTGATGACATTTTACATTGACATCATCCAACATAAAATCTCTCTAAAGACCGGCTCCAAGACATTGAGACATAATATTTGACAATTTAATCCCATGTTAATGTACATAATTGAGAAAGAGATGAAAAGAATGTTGGATGCAAATATTATTGTACCATTGAGGTATTCAAATTGGGTGTCCAACTTAGTACCTGTAAGGAAGAAAAGTGGGGAGATACACTTATGTGTTGACTTCAGAAATCTCAACGAGTGTTCTCTGAAGGAAAATTATCCCCTCCCCAAGATGGATCATATTTTACAAAGGGTTGTAGCTGCACACACAATTTCCTTTCTAGATGGATACTCTGGTTACAACCAGATAGTAGTTTGTGCAGAGGATAAAGAAAAAATAACATTCACGACCCCATGGGGAACATTCATGTATGACAAGATCCCCTTTGGAGTGATGAACACAGGGGACACTTTTCATAGGGCCATGGACATATCTTTTTTGGGGGAGAAAGAAAAATTTATGGTTACATACTTGGATGACATAACCATTTTCTCCAATTCTAATGATGAACATTTGTAGCACCTGGAGTAGGCTTTCAAGAAATGTAGGAGATATGGAATATCCCTGAATCCTAGAAAGTCTCACTTTTCCATGCCATAAGGAAATCTCTTGGGCCACATAATATCTGTAGGAGGTATAAAAATTGATCCAAAGAGGGTGTGTGACATTCAAGAGATTGATATCCCCAGAAACAAAAAGGTTGTTCAATCTTTCATTGGTAAGATAAACTTCTTCAAACATTTTGTGCCAAATTTTGTTGAAATTATGAAGCCTATTACTAACATGTTGAAGAAATATGTTGTGATAAAGTGGTCCTTGGAGGGAAAATAATCTTTCTAAACAATCAAGTAAGATTTACTTAAATCCCCTGTGTTGGCCAGCCCTGACTACACCAAATATTTCTTCATCTTCTCCTTTGCTTCAAAGGAAACCCTTGTTGTTGTACTACAACAGAAAAATGAAGGCATGAGCATCCAAAATCCTTTTTCAGCAGAGCCATCCGAGATGCTGAGATGAAGTATGATATGTTAGAGAAACATTCTTATGCACGGGTTAAAGCACTCAAAGCATTCAGGGTTTATGTGCTATAGTCTAGCATAATGACCTTTGTTCCTAGCAACAGTGTCAAAGAGATTTTGGTCCAGCCAAAAAGTGAGGGGAAAAGAGGGAAATGGATTGTCAAACTATTGGGGTATGACTTACACATAAATCCCACCAAATTGGTCAAGGGGAAATGACCTGACAAATTTCTATCATAATCAAATTGTAAGGTGCTAGAATTGCATCAAGTCTTCACCCAATCAGATGCACCCATCACACATTCAGGAAAAGACAGCTTACATCTATTTGAAAACTACTCCTCTTCACCTTGGTATAAAAAATCATATATTTTCTACAACATTTTGAATGTCCACCAGATGTGAAGAATACAAATTCCAGGTCTCTCAAATTGAAATCCATCAAATTCTGCATCTCAAACCGGAACCTGTATTGGAGAGACCTTGCTGGCATCATGTTAAAGTGCCTTGATGAAAATGAGGCCAAACAAGTCACAACAGAAATGCATAGAGGATTATGTGGAGGAAACCATCATTCGAAGGCCACAACTCTCAAGATTCTAAGGGCATGGTACTATTGGCCCACCCTTTTCTCGGATGTTTTTGCTACTCTAAGGGCCTGCAATGAGTGCCAAATGTTTGCAGGAAAGCAAAAGTTACTATCACTACCCCTAAAGCCTATCACTATCTCTTTCAACAATGAGGGTTATAATTCATAGGAGAAATAAATCCACCTTCCAATGGACAACACAAGTGGATCCTCACTGCCACTGATTACTTCACCAAGTGGATTAAGGTTGTGCCCACCAGGAATGCCACTGACAAATTGATCATCAATTTCCTGGAAACTAATATTTTTTTCAGGTTTGGTTGCCCCAACAAGATTGTAACAAACAATGCCCAAGCATTCAAGTCCAAAGCTATGATTGACTTCTGTGGCAGTGATAACATTTCCTTGACACATTCCACACCCTATTATCCTCAAGGGAATGGTCTGGCAGACTCATCAATTAAAACTCTCATCAGGATTATCAAAAAATTATTAATTGATAACAAGAAAGCCTAGGACTCCAAACTTAAGTATGCTTTGTGGGCTGACAGAATCATCACCAAGAGGTCTTTGGGAACCTCACCATTCCATCTTTTTTATGGCATGGATGTTGTTTTTCCCACTCAACTTGGTATACCAGTCTTAGAGTTATTACAAGAAGAGATGGAGGAGCCCATTGACATCCAAAGAAGAATATTCTAGATTATAGAGGGTCGTCAAAGAAAAGAAGAACTGGATCAGACGACTGAAGCATACCCGAGCAAGATCAAATGAGCCTTTGACAAGAAAACCAAGAAGAATATATTTCAAGAAGGTGACCTATTACTGAGGTGGGATGCTAGAAGGGATGATAAGTCCAAGAACGATAAGTTTGAAAACCTTTGGTTTGGCCCTTTTAAGGTGGTTGAAGTTCTGGCCAATAAAACCTTTATCTTACACAACCTGAATGATGCAAGGATATTTGGAGGCCTAGTAAATGGGAGCTTCCTAAAACACTATTTTTCTTAAGGATGAGGGAAGGTCCCTCTTGTACCATATATGATTTCCTTTGATTGTTTCTTTGATTAGTTAGGGATGTTTGGAATAAATCTCGTCATTCGATCATTTCTGTTTAGTTCATTTATTAAGTTCATAGGTAATGAGACTCCATAGCCCAAAAAAGGCATTGGGGTGTAGTTTTAGTTTTCAGTTCAATAAAAGGCATGGTTGAGGAATAGTAGCAGATGTACAGAAATGGCATACAGGAACAGAGGTAAGTGTTGGAAGGTAAGATAAACTATGTAAGTCCAATGTATAAGGCACCGATCTACAGTTCTTAGCACCTCACAGGGATGAGCTATCCCCAGTTGGAGCCAATGTTTGTACCTAAGTTTGCACCCCTTTCCTTTTCTCTTTTTTACCCTATCCATCCACCATGTTGAGTTCTGTTGTTGCTTGTTTAGCATGTCCTTTGCTTTCATTTTCATGGCCCCTGTTCACCTTTTACGTTGGTTCACCATCAATTTTTATTGCTTGAAAGGTGTTATCACATGAACTTGTCAGAGTCTTGTGGGTTCGTGGTTTTTACCTAAGTCTATAATTTTTCCCTATCTCTATCCTTTTCAAATCGACAAGTCTTAAGATTGTCCCCTTTCGACATGTAAAGTCTTCTTCTGTGTACCCTTGTACATTTGTGCACCCTGGTTTCCCTTAAATGTCCTACCTGAAAGGAGTCTCGGCCCCAAGCCCCTCTGTTCTCCCCAAAGGATGAACACTCGTCTCCTTTTTTAGTCACTGGTCTCCCTGTTTTCCCATCCCATAGCTAGTCCGCTAGATTCTTGATTGTGCAAGACGTAACCATGGACACAAAGGGCGACATACAAAGCAACCCATTTTGGGCTTAAAAGTAGCAGGCAATTTTAATCTTTCAGTGGGGGAGATTCCACGAGAAGTTCAAATCAACGACTCACGGGCATTCAGAAGTTAAAATTTGCACAAAGTATAGCGCCAGAGTAGAAGGTCTAAATATCGAAGGCTTGGAACAAGCAAGAGTCATTGATATTGAGGGGGACAGGTGGTATCCGATCCAAGTGTTCATAGAAGTGAGATTCTAGAGTTTCAAAGTGAGAAGTGCATAAAAATCTCGGAGAGTCGAAGCCCAAACTCCTGAAGCAATCGTGGACCATTGATCTCAAAATTAGTAGGGAGTCGTTGATCTTAGCGGCAATGCCTCCCCAAGCTCCTGAAGGCCTGAAGTGACCGAAGTGTCGAAGTGGCCGAAGGCCTGAAGTGAATCTGAGTTGTTGATCAGAAATAGCCATGTGTCATCAGATCCATAGCTCTGGGTGAAAAAATAGAAGAAAAAATAATTTTGAGTTTTGATTCTCTCAGAGCCCGGAGACCCAGAGTGGATCTCGACCATCCATTCAAGAATTTATGCATCATTAGATCCATGGCTCGGAGTAAAAGCACTTGGAAGCCCAAGTTTGAGTTTTGATTCTCCCGGAACCCGGAGACCCATATTGGATCTCAACCGTCCAATTCAAAGAGCCATGTTTCACCAGATCCATAGCTCTAGAACAACAGGCAAACAGGAGCTAGCCCCCGAGCCCTGGAGATCCAAATGCATGTCGTCTATCAACACATATAGGTGTCACCCTTATGGTTTTGGCATCTTCCCTCTTTTCAAGTATTCTCAAACATGCCTCCAACCTGTTTTCAAGTGACACATGTTACCTCTCCATCTGCGACACATCAGCATGGTGACATCTGGCCTCTACGTTAGATCATCCTATGGGAGGTGTTATTGTTTAGTGTCGAAAGTAGCGCCCCACCCCAAAGAACAATTTTGGCATATCCTAAAGTTGGTGGGTGAGTAAGCTGGGCGATGGTGCCAAATCTAGCCGGTGCACCCAGATCTCAGATCGTGACCAGATCTGCGGCCACAGTCTATTGCAGGTGTTAGAGATCAAATATGCACTGGTATTTTGATGAGCATTTCTATCACTCTTTATTTCATTTATCGTCTTCTTCAAACTCTTGGCCAGTATCTTAACCTTCATAGTGATCATTAAGCTCCTATTTGATTACTCTGCTCACAAATCCTTTGTTTCTATGCCTACAGACCTGAAATACATGATACAAATAATGTCATTCATTTTTCTTTAGTCTATGTTATAGAGATTATAAAACAAAAAAATGTTTTATTTTTATGTTTTATATCTCATATTATGGACAAAGAAATATATATGTTCATATATGCCAAGTTCCAGGTCTGCACATCAAGTGTGTTCAATACAAAGTCAAAGTGCACAGTGATATATAAAGACCCAAGCCAAATCCGAGTTCTCAAGCCTTATTTCGAGTCAAACTACAATCTAAGAAGTCCTGGGGTCATTTGCATTCATGCAGGTAATCGAAATTTGTCAATTTTGATTTTTGGAAAAGTTTCTATTTTCGGTGGTTTAGGCGAGCCTGTGCATGCTCATTAACCACTGAAAAGAAGCACTTTCGGTGGATAAGGTGCTTAAATCTGAGTACATTTAACCATCGAAAGTATAGAATTTCCATTAAAAACTGCCTCTGGGAAAAATCGTTTTTCTCAGCCTTGGAATGTCCTTTTCACACGTTCAAATGGTTGATTGAAATCTATAGATCATAAGCTTTCCAATGGTACAATCAAAACTGGATTTAGAGCTTGGGAAGGCAGTCAAAATTTCCCCGCAACATCAGTGTTTTTTACAGATTGCCCAGGCTTCTGTTTATTGTGCTTATGTATTTCTCCTTAACAGTTCAAGCTACTTTCCTCTTGGGGAATCAAGTGATCAGGCTATATAGTTAGTTATATAAGGAGTTAGTAGCACGATTCTTGACAAACATTTCATCAAATGGAGAGTTCTTCACATGGAACAAATTCCTGTGAAGGTTTAACTGTTCAAGGTAAATTATATTTGAATGTCAAGCCTGTAGAAGAAGTTCCAGAAGTTTTGATTCCAGATTGTCCTCTGAATCTGCATCTGTCAATTCTTCATCAAAGCTTGGCGAGGCACAGAAATTCATATATGATTTGGGATAACAAAATTGATTTTCCACATGGGTCTTTGTTATTTTCAGCCACAAAGACAAATAATCATGGTGATTTCATTTGATTTCTGTTTCAAATTCGAACTGCAGYTGGATTTATTAATAATCAATTTGATCCGGAAATCTTGTTTTTTTTATTACGATCCYGTGATTTCCTCATGCCAACTCACACTCAAAAGATCATAATCCCATGATTTTTAAGGGTTGCCAAGTGAAATTCGAGTTTAATTGTTGATTATGGAGCCATTTGTCATCTAAATCGAAGAAAATCCAAGCGGTTGCGATTCTCAAGGAAATCTATTTGCCGCAGATCCATTTTTGAAAGCTACAGGCTTTCGGTGGTTAAGAGGCTTAAATTTCACCCCTCTTAACCACCGAAAATCAGTGATTTCGGTGGTTAAGAGGCTTAAATTTGACCCTCTTAACCACCGAAAGCCTGTAATGACCAGAATACTTGAAATTTTGCCCAGATCAGGAATTTTCAAATCAGAATGAGATGAAACCTCTTGGAATAGAAAGGTGGTGAATTATCAAGTCAGATCCAATGGTTACTTTGATGGATAAGGCAAAGAAGAGGTGTTTTAATCAAGTTTGGTACATTTTTCAAAGGCAAAAATATAGGGTTTTTGCTCAACTCAGCAAATTCGAATTCTATCTTTTGGAAGAGTCATCAAACAACCTTGGGAGGCTAATCTACACTGTATCAGGAATCTACTACCTCTGAAGACCATCATATGTGGGATTGACCTCATTTTGAGGATCTTTCCTTATTTCTTGAAAATATAGTTTGACTTTCTGTTTTTAGTAAATCAGATCCATTTTTTCAGGATCTAGATAATGCATTGTAAAAGCTAAAAAGCTGAAAATGGAAGAGGAACTGAGGGTTCGATTCTGGATGCAAAAATTACACTCTTTGTAATAGACTTTCATGATAATACAGATCACAATTTTCTCTCTTTATTGATGTCAGATTCCTCTCATCTTCTATACTGTCATTCAAGTTGTCTTAACTATCATATGACTGTCATCTCATTGTTCAATTCACAATTTAAATGTTAGTTGCTTTCATTGTTTATTAAACCCATCACTTAGTATATGGTTTATAAACATTGGCTTCTTCACCCATTTTTAAGCTATTTATCTGATTATCAGTCCTTGAGAGCAATGGCTTATTTGATTATTGTTAGTAGTCTGGATACATTGTTGTATTTCAGTTATCCCATTGATCCATTCATTACTTAAGCATAAATCCATTCATTTTATAAGTTACCAAGCATCTTTGGATTACAACCCCAAAGAGTTTCTTGGAGAGCTAACAAATTGGCGTCGTTGTTGGGGAACAGAGAATGAAGCAAGCTTCCCTGGGAGATGACATAGTTTTGGCTTTTGATGATATACAAAGGATGAGCATTATATTGGTTGTAAGCATCTATCTGGCGACTCCATGTTCAAAGACTCCACTGGGGAGGATCCTGTTGATAAAAGATGAAGAGGCTCAAATCAAAATCCAGGTATCAGTTCATTAGTTTGCTTCATGAACTGTTGTTGTTCTTTATTACCTTTTTCATTCTTTTTCCTTCGCGTGTAAAGAGAATTATTTTCTGTTTTGTATATTCATAAAATCATCATCCTTCTTGTATATATTCGTCTTTAGAAGAGGAAATCCTGCAGCCCTGCATTGTAGATGTAGATTTAGTATCTTTACCTCAGCCCATTCATAAAGATGACCACCGTATTTCTTTTCCTTTAGAATCTGATCAGCCATATGACCTTGAAAATATAGAAATTGTTTCAGACCCTGTCCAGATCTCAACCCCTCTTGTCATAATTTCTGAACCTTGTCATGAACTCGTTAACTCTCATGATCAGCCCACATCTTTTCAAGTTAAGATCTAGATGAAGATGTTCAAGCCTTTAAAGCTACCCCTTCTTCTTCATCCTTATCCTGATGACTGTTATGAATATCTCCCTTGGTTTTCTGGAGAGAATCAAGCTTCAGCTGAGAGACACGTGGAATCCTTTTTGGATTTTGTTGATCATTTTCAGCTTGCTCATGAAGATGTGATCATGAGATTTTTCTCAAAGTCTTTGATCAAAGATGTTGCTGCATGGTTTAAAAGTCTGAGAACTGATTCAATTGGCTCTTGGACTAAGTTCTGTACTATTTTCCTGAAGTATTGGGGCAAGTACAAATCTTTAGATTCATACCTTGCTGATTTCTATGCTTTGAAATGAGAGCAGGATGAAGCCTTACCTGTTTTCAACAGAAGGTTCTACCATGTTTATCATGACATGCCTTTGGAGGTCAGGCCTACAAATATAGTTGCCATGATATATTGTGTCATGGGTCTTCATTCAGATCTTGTCCTTCTTTTGCTAGAACGGGAGTCTTCATCCTTAACCCAGTTGTTTGAAGATGCTCAAGAAGTCGAGGAAAACATTCATGTTTCCCGAAGGATCCGAGATCAAGATTTCTTTGAAAATTTGCAAGTGCATGAGAAAGAAGAATATCAATATACTTCAGATTTTGAGCAGGAGAGTAATGAGGTTGGAGCAGATTTGGGACAGCAGCAAACGTGTAAGTTCAATTCAGTTTCAGGGTCAGATTTTTCAGTGTTCGCTGAGTATTCCAGAGACAGGCATGCATGTGAAGCTTATGTAAATCAGGAAGAGCCTATGATGACTAATGATTGCATAGGAAATTATATGTTTTTAACTGATCCTTGTTCATATGATTTTAATACTGTCTTATCATCATCTTCTGAGAACTTTTCTGAAGAGGAAGTTGTGATGATTGATGATCAAAATCTGAKATCAAGGRAACAAGAAGGTGATCAGTTTTCCAGCAAAGGAACAACCATGGTTGACCAGGAGAGTAATGAGGTTGGAGAAGATTTGGGGCAGCAGCAAACATGTAAGTTCAATTTAGTTTCAGGGTCAGATTTTTCAGTGTTCGCTGAGTATTCCAGAGACAGGTATGCATGTGAAGCTTATGATCAGTTCGTAAATCAGGAAGAGCCAATGATGACTGATGATTGCATAGGCAATTATATGTTTTTAACTAATCCTTGTTCATATGATTTTAATACTGTCTTATCATCATCTTTTGAGAACTTTTCTGAAGAGGAAGTTGTGATGATTGATGATCAAAATCTGAGATCAAGGGAACAAGAAGGTGATCAGTTTTCYAGCAAAGGAACAACCATGGCTGAGYAGGAGGYTKCCATAGATGTGCHRMTRTTTTMYGAGGAGMARCATGTTACTTATCTTCYTTTTAAGGATCCAGTGGHAKMTTTCATGGACRYATATTTTTCAAAGGATCTRAAGATTTCAKATTTCCTTAGCTTGTCGTTGTTTGTGGGTAAGTATAGTTTCAYGAATGAGTTTTATTCACCATTCTTACATTTCAAACATCAGTTGTTGAGCAGTGATAGARACAAGGTTTCTTYAGTTTTGAAGTTACTTGGATGGTTATTATGGAAGTCAACATTTACTTAACCAAGAGGCAGTATGGTTGGTTAGTGTAGGAGTAGACAGAAGAATAAGCTCGTCATACGAGTAGCTAGATCTTTTTCAGTTGTTAAGTTCATGAATAAGTAGAAAGACTGCATGCAAGCTACATGTATACAAGGGATCAGTGCTAAAGGCTTAATGACTCCATAGCCCAACAGAAAAGGTGACTGGAACTACTGAGTTCTTGAAAACCTCGTAGGGAGGTCTCCATCCCAGTTGGAGCCAGATGTTAGCGATCAAATACGCACCGGTATTTTGATGAACATTTCTATCACTCTTTACTTCATTTATCATCTTCTTCAAACTCTTGGCCAGTATCTTAACCTTCATAGTGCTCATTAAGCTCCTATTTGATTACTCTGCTCACAAATCCTTTGTTTCTATGCCTACAGACCTGAAATACATGATACAAATAATGTCATTCATTTTTCTTTAGTCTATGTTATAGAGATTATAAAACAAAAAAATGTTTTATTTTTATGTTTTATATCTCATATTATGGACAAAGAAATATATATGTTCATATATGCCAAGTTCCAGGTCTGCACATCAAGTGTGTTCAATACAAAGTCAAAGTGGACAGTGATATATAAAGACCCAAGCCAAAGCCGAGTTCTCAAGCCTTATTTCGAGTCAAACTACAATCTAAGAAGTCCTGGGGTCATTTGCATTCATGCAGGTAATTGAAATTTTTCAATTTTGATTTTTGGAAAAGTTTTTGTTTTCGGTGGTTTAGGAGAGCCTATGCGTGCTCATTAACCACTGAAAAGAAGCACTTTCGGTGGATAAGGTGCTCAAATCCGAGTACAGTTAACCACCGAAAGTATAGAATTTCCATTAAAAACTGCCTCTGGGAAAAATCATTTTTCTCAGCCTTGGAATGTCTGTTTCACACGTTCAAATGGTCGATTGAAATCTACAGATCATAAGATTTCCAATGGTGCAATCAGAACTGGATTTAGATCTTGGGAAGGTGGTCAAAAGTTCCCCGCAAGATCACTATTTTTTACAGATTTCCCAGGCTTCTGTTTATTGTGCTTATGTATTTCGCCTTAACAGTTCAAGCTGCTTTCCTCTTGGGGAATCAAGTGATCAGGATATACAGTTAGTTATACAAGGAGTTAGTAGCATGATTCTTGATAAAAATTTCATCAAATGGAGAGTTCTTCACATGGAACAAATTCATGTGAAGGTTTAACTATTCAAGGTAAATTATATTTGAATTTCAAGCCTGTAGAAGAAGTTCCAGAAGTTTTGATTCCAGATTGTCCTCCGAATCTCCATCTGTCAATTCTTCATCAAAGCTTGGCGAGGCACAGAAATGAATATATGATTTGGGATAACAGAATTGATTTTCCACATGGGTCTTTGTTATTTTCAGCCACGAAGACAAATAATCATGGTGATTTCATTTGATTTTTGTTTCAAATTCGAATTGCAGCTAGATTTATTAATAATGAATTTGATCCGGAAATCATTGTTTTTTTTATCATGATCCCGTGATTTCCTCATGCCAACTCACACTCAAAAGATCATAATCCCATGATTTTTAAGGGTTGCCAAGTGAAATTCGAGTTTAATCGCTGATTATGGAGCCATTTGTCATCTAAATCGAAGAAAATCCAAGCGGTTGCGATTCTCAAGCAAATCTATTTGCCGCAGATCCGTTTTTGAAAGCTACAGGATTTTGGTGGTTAAGAGGCTTAAATTTTTCCCCTCTTAACCACCGAAAAGCAGTGCTTTCGGTGGTTAAGAGGCTTAAATTTGACCCTCTTAACCACCGAAAGCCTGTAATGACTAGAATACTTGAAATTTCACCCAGATCAGGAATTTTCGAATCAGAATGAGATGAAACCTCTTGGAATAGACAGGTGGTGAATTATCAAGTCAGATCCAATGGTTACTTTGATGGATAAGGAAAATAAGAGGTGTTTCAATCAAGTTTGGTACATTTTTCAAAGGCAAAAATATAGGGTTTTTGCTCAACTCAGCAAATTCGAATTCTATCTTTTGGAAGAGTCATCAAATAGCCTTGGGAGGCTAATCTGCACTGCATCAGGACTCTACTACCTCTGAATACTATCATATTTGGGATTGACCTCATTTTGAGGATCTTTCCTTATTTCTTGAAAATATAGTTTGACTTTCTGGTTTTAGTAAATCAGATCCATTTTTTCAGGATCTAGATAATGCATTGTAAAAGTTATAAAGCTGAAAATAGAAGAGGAACTGAGGGTTCGATTCTGGATGCATAAATTACACTCTTTGTAATAGACTTTCATGATAACACAAATCACAGTTTTCTCTCTTTATTGATGTCAGATTCCTCTCATCTTCTATACTGTCATTCAAGTTGTCTTAACTACCATATGACTGTCATCTCATTGTTCAGTTCACAATTTAAATGTTAGTTGCTTTCATTGTTTATTAAACCCATCACTTAGTATATGGTTTATAAACATTGTTTTCTTCACCCATTTTTAAGCTATTTATCTGATTATCAGTCCTTGAGAGAACTGACTTATTTGATTATTGTTAGTAGTCTGGATACATTGTTGTATTTCAGTTATCCCATTGATCCATTCATTACTTAAGCATAAATCCATTCATTTTATAAGTTACCAAGCATCTTTGGTTTACAACCCCAAAGAGTTTCTTGGAGAGATAACAGTGGGGACACAACATGCTTGGGTGATATTTTTCTTGAATGATTCCAGAATGGAAACCATGGTATGGAGAAAATACTACGTGGCGAAATGTGATGGATTGCGGGCCCAAGAGAATTTTGAACCTAAACCACCTCTGAGCGACCCCACAATTACATGTTTATATGGCATCTTATCTGAGAGCAACAAGTGGACGTGCCCCTAAACATTAATTCTCATTCAATCTCCAAGGAAAAGAAGTTAATGGAAGGTAGGTTTGGTGGTTGAAACCTCGGATCACCCCATAAATGGAAGGCATGGAATGCTCGACCGTGGGGACTAAACCGTCAGCCCGTGGTACCCCTGCGAGCGTATTTCCCTGCAGAACCATGCTTATCTTAGCTCGCATCTGACAGAGGAATGCACTTTCATTCTGACAAAAGAATTCATTGACGCAAATATTTGATTGTAGTAATCAGATCACACTCTTGATAGTCGGGGACTGTTCTGAGGATAAATAGATAGTTTTTATATTTTGTTAATGTCATCAAATGGTTGAGAAGAGCTCCCTATTTTGTAATGTTTTGATGCCAGAATTGTTCTCTGGTTATGTATAAGATTTGAGACTTTGATATTAATAGAAGTCAACCTCTTTTCATCTCTTTGTAAAAATTGTGCTAAAACACTCGGGCATGGAGGATCCAGTCGAGGGTTGTTATGTTGTTGTAATGTAGGTTTGATTGCAGAGGTATTGTGACCAGTTTTAGTCAGCTTCCTTGTGATATTTTTCTCTGTTACATTGAATGGCTCGGGCATGGAGGATCTAGTTGAGTTGTTGTAGCTGCATGGTGATGTAGGTTTGATCATTGTGTTGTTGTGACTGTGTTGTTTGGACATATTTCAATGTCTAAATCTTGAGCTTAAGAGTGATATTGAGTCTAAGTTTTTCTTCTCCAAGCTTCTTAAAGGCCTGATGCCCATAGCAGTCTTGTCCACCTTTCTTACTAAGTCTTCCCTCTACTCACACTTAAACTCAATTCACTGACTAAAGTTAGTTGTGGCCCTCACTTCCCTGTGCATTTATTGTCCAGATATGTGTTGAATATCATTCATATATTGAGTTTTGTCCATTGACCTCCACTCATATAAAACCAACATCCACCAAAACATATGATGGGTACTGGGCTCATCGTTCTGCAATATGAGGGTGACTATCAGTGCTAACATTCTTGGCGTCATTGTCAGGGAACGAATTAAAGACATTTACCTAGGATAGAACGACAAAGATCTTTTTATTCTGAAGATGCATCAGATATCAGAACCATTGAAGATTGCAACTTTCACTTGGCGGCTCCACTGTTTCAACTTCACTATTTCAGTTCTGGCTCCTAAAGGCAAACACATGAGGTCCACTTCATTGCTTCCTCTAGCAACATCTAAAGCTGACCCAGAGGAAATTATCAGAAAGGGAAAGACTACTCAAAAAGGTACCTCCACTGCTATACCAAGCTTTTCTAATAATTTGCATAATCCCTCTTTACCAACTTGAGTAACTGTTTTTGATTCTCCTATTATACAAACTGCTGGAGTTTCAAGAAATTTAAATTTTGGGAGTTTTCCTACCAATTTCTCCCCTCCTATTCTTTGTTTGGAAGGAAATATTTTTGACATCGCTTTCTCCCCCAAATTTGTGAAGTGGAAGGAGAGATATTTGACCTTATAAGACTTTCCTACTCCAGACTTTACTACTCCTCCTCCTATTAGAATTGTTGCAATTATAGAAGGGGAAACCTCTTTTGCCTTTATCCCCTCATCTTGATCTCCTAACGCTCATCCTTTTCATTTTTCTCCTAGAAAACAGCCCCAGTCTCCCCTGTTCAGACCCCATCTTCCCCTGGTTCTCCTCCAGTTCACATCCCAATGGCGGGTGCTAATCCTCCTAGGAACCGACTGGCTAAGATATTGGTTGTTAGATATGCCCCTCTGGTTTTACCTCAGCCTATGAATTCTCTCCTAGCCACAAAATACCTTAAATATATGCTCAAGTTCATAGGGGAGGGAGACATGACTGCAGAAGAGCACCTTGCATCCTTTTATAGATTTGTAGAGATTCAGGCCATCGAAAATGATGTGTGGATGAGAGTTTTTGTATAGAGCCTTGATGGTGATGCCAGGGATTGGTTTACAGACTTGCCTCCTAGATCTATTGATGGTATTGTTACTCTGGATGATTCATTCTTGAGACATTGGGGGAATAAAAAAGATCTTCTTTATTATGTTACAGAATTTGGGGCAATTAAGAGAGAAGAGGGGGAAGTTGTTTCAGACTTCTTGAAGATATTTAATGAGATGTATAAAAATATTCTCGCTGAATTTATGCCTATAGAAACCTCTGCCAAGATGACTCATGCTAGTTCTTTCGACCCTGAATTTTTCCTCCTGTTGAGAGAAATAAGAGCCACCTCCTTGGCTCATATGCAAGATGCATCCCTTGAAGTAGAATCCAATATTTTGGTAGTTGAAAAGCTTAGGAGTAAGGTTGATAGAGACAAAAGAAAGGGTAGGTATGAGGCTTTGAATTCTAGTTCCTCTGTTTCCCCCCCTCAAATGGATGAAATGACCAAGATACTAAAATCACTTTCTGCTAAAATGGAAAGGTGGGAATTGTAAATGTGTTGAACCTGCACAGAATAGATCTAGCTAAACAATAATACACACATTTGCAGAGAGAATTGGAGAAAGAAGAAGAAGGAGAGAAAGAATGGAATAATTCTCATTAACCGTATTCCAAACTCAAAGAGTGAATAATTTACAATAGATATAGGATACATGAGTAACTAATGAGCCATAGTGGTTGTCTATATTGATCTGGACACATACTAGCAGTTACAAGAGTAAACTGCCACCTAGTCTAGTCTCTCAGACAATTACGGGAGTGAACTTCCACCTAGATGAGTTAACTAGTCAACTAGTCTTCAGTTAACTGACTGAACAAAGAGTAGTGATTTGGTGATGATCCCAATGTTGCATGGTGACAAAACCAATGCAACATCTAAACTCAACTCAACTAGTCAAACTAAAGTGTCAATTGAAAGAGAATATTCTTCAGGTGGAATATTCTCCCCTAAAATATAGGAGACTGGATAATGACTAATTATGACTAATAAACAAGGAATAACCTTAGGAAAAACAAATCCTAGGTGTGTGTGAAGTAACTCCAACACCCCCCCTGAACATCACTATGGTGAAAATAAAGAATGGGTCCCGGCTACGAGGCCATGTTAGGTACCCAAATACAAAAGATACACTGAAATAAACGAGGAAAGAGGGAAAACCTCATCGGAACAAAACCCCCCCTAAAATTACAATGCATAAAATAAAAAAAGACAAGGAACAAAAGGCAGTTGTTAAGCAACCATCTCCTTCACTCCAAGAAGATCTTGCAACTGTGCAAGTTTGTGATCGTTGAAGATTTTGTTCAAGATGTAGATGTCTGTATGGATCTGATGAAGTATATGCATCATTGATATTTCCACACATATCCACTTTATCTTCTTGTAATGAATAATATCCAAATAAATTTTGGATGAAATTTTGAAAACCGTGCAACCGTTTATGGAAAAACGCTGAAATTTTGTTGATTTTAAAACAATCATAACTTCACTTTCCGGACTTCGTTTCGGATGATTGTTTTTTTGAAATTGGATATTTTCCCGATAGGAATTCAAATATCCAATTTTTTTATGTAAATTTGGATCAGAAATTATCATAATGGAGTCTAATGTGCGCGACTCTCTTTTTGTCTCCTGAGATGCATGCATTGCGCATGGAAAAGTGTCTGCATGTGACCCCTGAGATGCATGCATTGCACATGGAAAAGTGTCTGGATGTGACCCCTAAGATGCATGCCATATATTTTCCACATGAAATTCAGAAAATAAATCTGAAATGGAGTAGACATCATCTTCAATTAATGGAATACAAATTTTTGTAGATACTTGTGTAGAAGGCTCTTCAAACTGAGATGATTTATCTTCTAGTGGCTTTTCTACATTCTCTATCTTGTCAAAATTTTGCATGCATTCTTCCTTATTCCCAAATAAAACCTCCAATCTGTTCCATAAATAATTTGGAGTGAATTCTTATGAGTCATCATATACTTGATGGAGAATTTCAGGAGAAATAAAATAGAGGATACATCCTATGGCCATATCTTGTCTATTGAGAAAATCATTTTTCTCATCGGCAGAATCATAATCTACTTCCATTTCCATAGTTATTTGGTACAAGCCTATGCATCTGAGCATAAGCAGAATTATTGGCTTCCAGTCCAAATAGTTATGAGGTGTGAGAAGTATTTCTGGCAAATAATCCATCTTTTTGTTGTCTTCAATCTTTTGTACCTGCAAAAACATTTTGGTGTATCTTTTTCTTAGCATTTCGTTGGATCTAATACCATGTAAATGTGTTGAAGCTACATAGAATAGATCTATCTAAACAATAATACACACATTTGCAGAGAGAATAGGAGAAAGAAGAAGAAGGAGAGAAAGAATGGAAGAATTCTCATTAATCATATTCCACACTCAAAGAGTGAATAATTTACAATAGATATAGGATACATGAGTAACTAATGAGCCATAGTGGTGGTCTAGATTGATCTGGACACACACCAACAATTATAAGAGTAAAATACCACCTATTCTAGTCTCTCAGGCAGTTACGGGAGTGAACTGCCACCTAACTGAGTTAACTAGTCAACTAGTCTTCAGTTAACTGACTGAACAAAGAGTAGTGAGTTGGTGATTATCCCAATGTTGCATGGTGACAAAACCAATGCAACATCTAAACTCAACTCAACTAGTCAAACTGAAGTTTCAACTGAAAGAGAATATTCTCCAGGTGGAATATTCTCCCCTAAAATATAGGAGACTGGATAATGACTAATTATGACTAATAAACAAGGAATAATCGTAGGAAAAATAAATCCTAGGTGTGTGTGAAGTAACTCCAATAGGAATTGGAAGGAAAGTAGAGCTATATGAATTTTCAAAATCCTGATAGTAGGGGCAGTTTCAGAAGACCAAAAATTTCCCCTCAGATCATCCAAAGAGACCAAAGAAACATGGACAAAGATGATCAAAGAATTAGAGATCCTCTCCAAAATAACCTTGTTACTGATGAGGAAGGAGAGGAAGAAGATGACGATCTCAAAATCCATTGTCTTGGAGACACTTCCTCATTTCCTCATCTGACCCAATCTGCATACAAGGAGTCTCTCATGGATAGCCAACTAAATGATCTTAGAAGGGGGGAAAAGACAAGCCATGATCCCAATAGATATAGCCTGAGTTAAAAGAAAAAAGAAGGGAAGTTGGATATTTCTGATCAGCCTACTAGAGCAGATAAGCCTATAAAAAATGTAGCAGATGGAATTAAAGAAAAGGAGGCAAACCCCCCACTAGTGGTCAAAATCCCAATCCCAAAAGTGAAGGAGATTCTGAAGTCTCCCTCCTCTTTCTGCTTTGAGCATGAGATTCAAAAGATTAGGATCCCTATACCTCTTTCAAAGTTAGTCGAGCACGAGGGATTCAAAAGGTGCCTCTCCAAAATATTGTAGCCTGAACCTTCATCTCATCACACAGACTCAGTCAATCTCCAAGATGAAAATCCTGTCATCATATTGGGACCTTTGGTGGAGGATAAGGATGATTCCTCATCTCCTTTCTACACTTCATTGAACATCCATGATAAGGTGATGCACAACTTCTTGATGGATTTAGGGGAATCTCATAATCTCATGCCTAAAATTGTCATGGATGAGATTGGGTTGGAGGTTACAAAAACCTACCATGACTTGCATTCATTCGATTCCAGGAAGGTGAAATGCCTCGGGGTTATTAAGGACCTGGTTGTCTCGTTGTTTCAATTGCCAATGAAGAGTGTGGTCATGGACATAGTGGTAGCTGATGTCCCCCCTAAGTTCGGGATGCTCTTGTCTAGATCATGGATAAAAAGACTAGGGGGGACTTTTTGGATGGATCTTTCATATGCCACCATCCCTATATTTGGAGGGGAAGATAGAAGGCTTTATAGAGAAGCACAACTTGCCTACATTATTAGTGATGAGGCTAATCCCATCAACCACCCCATTTTCTCAGTCGATACTGATTTAGGAACCAATATTTTGCAGCTCTCTGATGTTCCTCAACCTCCTTTTGAAATCAGAAAGAAGCCTATTACCTTTTGAAAAGAGTCTCCCCCCAAGACCTCCATGTGGAAAATGTTTCTTGATGGAGCCTCTTCTAAGGAAAGTGTTGGTGATGGAGTAGTTTTTATTTCCCCTACCCAAGAGACCATATCTTTGTCCTGCAAGTTGGAATTTGAAACAACAAACAATATGGAAGAATATGAGGCTCTTGTGTTTGGTTTGAGAGTTGCCAAAGACATGAAAATTGAGGAACTGGCATTGTTTGGAGATGTTGAGTTGATTGTTCATTAAGTTTGAAATCTGTATCAGGATAAGCACCTGAGATTAAGGTCCTATAGAAATGAAGTATGGGATATGATTGACATTTTCTTCTTGGCTTTTAATATTTCATTTGTTACAAGGGATGAGAACTCTGTGGCATATTCCTTGGCAGTCTCAGCAAGTAGTTTCAAGGTCCCTTTTCCCCAAAAATTCAAGTATGAGGTGGAGGTAAAATACAAACCCTCTATCCTCGACAATGTCAAACATTGGAAGGTCTTCGAGGATGATATTGAGATTAAGAATTTTTTTGAGACTATGGATGAATTTTTTGATATGCAAATTGATCAGGATCGGGAGTCTGAAGAAATCCCTCATGCTGATGTTTTTATGAATAACATTGCTAACCATCATATTGTTTAGTTTCCCAGAAACCATATTCCAAAGGGGCTTGTCCCTTTGGAGAGATTTCTTGATAGAAATGATGTTGTTGTAAAGGTTGAAGGATCAACTGAAGAGGCTGGTGTGATTAAATGCAATATAGGAACTGAGGATCCCAAATGGGTCAATTTGTCTAGCAGCTTGTCAAATGAACAAAGGGCTGAGTATGTCATAATCTTGAGGGAGTTCGATGATGTGTTTTCTTGGACATACGGGGACTTGAGAACATATGACACCAGCATCATTGAACAAAAAATCCCTTTGAAAGAGGATGCCAAACCTTTCAAGTAGAAACTCAGACAGATAAATCCCATGCTGATGTCGATTATGGAAAAAGAGGTCAAGAAGCTTCTGGATGCGCAGATCATCATCCGTTTGATATTTTCAGAGTGGGTAGCTAATTTGGTGCCCATGAGGAAGAAGAATGGGGAAATCAAGTTGTGTCTTGATTTCATAAATTTGAACAGGAGCTCCAAGAAAGATAACTACCCCTTGCCGAAAATGGAGCACCTCTTGCAGAGAGTGACTGGTTCATCTAAGTTTTATATGGTTAATGGTTTCTCCGGGTACAATGAGATCTCTGTCTTGTCAAATGAAAAAAGGGCTAAGTATATCAGAATCTTGAAGGAGTTTGCTGATGTGTTTGCTTGGACATAGGAGGACTTGGGAACATATGACACCAGCATCATTGAACACAAAGTCCCTTTGAAAGAGGATGTGAAACCTTTCAAGTAGAAACTCAGAAAGATAAATCCCATGCTATTGTCGATTATGGAAAAAGAGGTCAAGAAGCTTATGGATGTGCAGATAATCATCCCTTTGAGATTTTCAGAGTGGGTAGCTAATTTGGTGCTCATGAGGAAGAAGAATGGGGAAATAAGGTTGTGTCTTGATTTCAAAAATTTGAACAAGAGCTCAAAGAAAGATAACTACCCCTTGCCAAAAATGGAGCACATCTTGCAGAGAATGACCGGTTCATCCATGCTTTCTATGGTTGATGGTTTCTCCGGGTATAATCAGATATCTGTCTTGCCTGAAGATAGAGAGAAGAGAGATTTCACAACTCCTTGGGGCACATTCATGTATACTAAAATGCCCTTTGGGTTGATGAATGCAGGAGCAACCTTCCAGTGAGTCATGGACATCGCCTTCATTGGGGAAAAGGAAAAATTTGTAGTCATTTATCTGGATGACATTACAGTTTTCTCCAGGTTTGATAAAGAGCATTGTTATCATCTGAGGAAAGTCTTCTTGAAGTGTCGAAGGTTTGGCCTTTCACTCAATCCTAAGAAATATTTATTTTCCATGCAAGAGGGAAAACTGTTAGGGAATATTGTGTCAGCTGAAGGGGTGAAAATTGATCCAAGCTGAGTAGAGGCCATCCAGTCCTTGTATTTTCCTAGAACCAGGAAATAGGTTCAATCTTTCTTGGGTAAAATCAATGTTTTGAGGAGATTCATTTCTAATTTTGCTGAGTTGGTTAAATACATTACAACCATGCTGAGAAAGGGGAATGAAGTGAAATGGACTGATGAGTCCATAAATTATTTCAACCAAATCAATAGGGCGTTGATTGAAGCACCGGTGCTCATCAGCCCGAGACTATTCCAAGGAATTTTTGATATTTTCCTTCGCTTCATCAGATACATTAGTTGTTGTTTTGCTACAGAGAAATTTAGATGGGCTGGAACAACCTATTTCCTTTTTCAGCAGAGCACTGAGAGATGTAGAAACGAGATATGATATCATGGAAAAGTAGGCTTATGCTTTGGTTAAATCCCTCAAGGATTTCAGAATCTATATTATGCACTCGAAAATTATTTCATATGTCCCCTCAGCTTCAGTAAAGGGGATACTAATCCAACCCAATATAGATGGGAAAAGAATAAAGTGGATCACCAAGATTCTGGAGTTTGACCTAGAAATCAAACCCACTAGGTTGGTGAAAGGTCAAGGTTTAGCCAGGTTACTAGCTTAATCAAATTGTGAGGCATTGGGGGTTAATTTCATGAATATAGACTCAGAAAATCAACAAGTTGATATTGTTGGTGAAGACTCTCATGAGACCCCCAAATTAGTAGGATGACCTTGGTATAAAGATATCATATACCTTTTGCAAAAGTTGAGGCCTCCTGATGGTTTGGACAAAAACAAGGTGAGAGCTTTGAAACTCAAAGCAATCAAGTATTGTATCATTGATCAGGTGTTGTACTGGAAGGACCCTCTGGGCGTTCTGTTGAGATGTCTTGACCCACAAGAAGCCCAAAGGGAAATGATTGATTTTCATGATAGCTCATGTGGGGGACATCATTTTTGGAGGACCCGGGCATATAAGATCCTCAGAGCTAAGTATTTATGGCCCGGTCTTTTTACTGATGTTGGTGCAAATACCAAAGCCTGTACCAAGTGTCAAAAGTTTGTTGGAAAGAAACAACTCAAATCATGGCCTTTGAATCCTGTAGCAGTTTCTGGACCTTTTCAGCAGTGGGGTCTTGACTTCATTAGAGAAATCCACTCGGCCTCAAGTGGCCAGCACAGGTGGATTTTGACTACCACTGATTATTT
This sequence comes from Picea engelmannii, assembly GCA_009831015.1. Taxonomy (NCBI): domain Eukaryota; kingdom Viridiplantae; phylum Streptophyta; class Pinopsida; order Pinales; family Pinaceae; genus Picea; species Picea engelmannii. The sequence goes on along the minus strand of ML788347.1, from coordinate 646,589 downwards.
TACCAAATGGATAGAATCCATCCCCACAAGGAGTACATCCCATAAAGTAATCATAAGTTTCCTTGAAGACATCATGTCCAGATTTGGCTATCCAAATAGGATCGTTACAGACAATGTCACCTCCTTCAGAGCTGAGCCATTAAGTAATTTATGTGAGCAGTATGGGATCACACTAGTCCACTCTACTCCCTACTACCCTCAGGGATATGGATTAGCAGAGTCTTCTAATAAGAGCCTCATAAAGATCATCAAGAAGTTGTTACAAGAGAACAATAAAGCCCGGGATTCGAAGCTGAAGTTTGCATAGTGGGCTAACATAGTTACCACAAAAATATCACTGGGAATTTCTCGTTTCCAACTAGTGTACAGAGTTGAGGCAATCTTTCATGCTCAACTTTCTTTGCATGTGGCGAAGTTCTCCCAGGACTACCAAGGATAACCTGATGACATGGTCAGGAGGATACTATAGCTGGTAGAAGTGTAGCAGAATAGGGAGCATTTTCTTGACAAAGCACAAGACCATCAACAGAAAATAAAATGATCTTTTGATAAGAGCGCAAGCAAGGAGAATTTCCAGCTGGGGGATCCGGTGCTCAAATGGGATGCACCCAAGCAAGACAATGGAAAACATGGTAAATTTTAAGCCTGATGGATTGGCCCCTTCAAGATTTCAAAGGTTTTTTCGAACAACACTTATGAATTATAGAACTTGGAGGATTCTGAGGTTTTGGGTGGCCCTGTCAATGGGCATTTTCTCAATAAATTTTGTTCTTAGGTCGTGACCAACGTTCCCCATTGTAAACACCACTCCCATTTATTTTTTTTTCATTTTCAATAAGAGACTCCATAGCCCAACAACTAAGGCACTGAAACTGTGCATTCTTGGTAGCTGGCAGGGAGCATGCCATCCTCTGTGGAGCCAAATGTTATCACATGAACTTGTCAGAGTCTTGTGGGTTCATGGTTTCTACCTAACTCTATAATTTTTCCCTTTCTCTATCCTTTTCGAATCAACAAGTCTTAATTTTGTCCCTTTTCGGTGTGTAAAGTCATATTCTGTGTGCCCTTGTTCGTTTATGCGCTCTGGTTTCATTTAAATGTCCTACCCGAAAGTAGTCTCGGCCCCAAGCCCCTCTGTTCTCCCCAAAGGATGAACACCCGTCTCATTTTTTAGTCATTGGTCTCCTTGTTTTCCCAACCCACAGCCAGTCATCCAGATTCTTGATTGTGTAGGCCGCAACCATGGACACAAAGGGTGACATACAAAGCAACCCATTTTAGGCTTAAAACAACAGGAAATTTTAATATTTCATCGGGGGAGATTCCAGTAGCAGTTCAAATCAGCGACTCACGGGAATTCAGAAGCTCAAAGTTGCATGAAGTATAGTGATAGTGAAGAAGGTCCAAATACTGGAGGCCTGGAGTGAGCACGAGTCATTGATCTCAAGGGGGACAGGTGGCATCCGATCCAAGTGTTCGGAGAAATGAAATTTGGGATTTTCAAAGTGAGAAGTGCATAAAACTTCCAGAGAGCCGAAGCACGAACTCCCAAAGAAATCGTGGACCATTGATCTCAAAATAAGAAGGGAGCCATTGATCATAGTGGAAGTGCCTCCCCAAGGTCCCGAAGGCCCTAAGTGTCCAAAGTGGCAAAGTGGTCGAAGGCCCGAAGTGAATCTGAATCGTTGATAAAAAATAGCCACATGTCATTAGATCTATAGCTTCAGGTGGAAACATAGAAGGAAAAATAAGTTTGAGTTTTGATTCTCCCAGATCCCAGAGACCCAGAGTGGATATCGGTCGTCCATTCAAGAAGAAACGCGTCATTAGATCCATGCCTCCGGGTAAAAGCACTTGGAAGCCTAGGTTTGAGTTTTGATCCTCCTGGAAATGGGAGACCTGGAGTGGATCTCGGCCATCTAATTCAAAGAGCCATGTGTCGCCAGATCCATAGCTCTGGGTAAAAGCACAATAGGTAAACAGGAGCTAGCCCTTGATCCCTGGAGAGCCAAATGCATGTCGTCTATCAGCACAAACAGGTGACACCCTTATGGTTTTGACATGTGGCCCTCTTTTCAAGTATTCTCAAACATGCCTCCAGCCTGTTTTCAAGTGACACATGTTACCTCTCCATCCGGGACACATCGACATGGTGACATATGGCCTCCACATTAGATCATCCTCTGAGAGGTGTTATTGTTTAGCGGCAAAAGTAGCGCCCCACACCAAAGCACAGTTTTGGCATATCCTAAAGTTGGTGGGCGAGTAAGATTTGTGGTGGCGCCAACTCTAGACATTGTGCCTAGATATCAGATTGTGACCAAATCAGTGGCCACAGTCTATTGTGGGGAGGCAACATGCTCGGGTGATATTTTTCTTGAGTGGTCCCGCAATGGAAACCATGGTATGGAGAAAATACTACATGGCGAAATGTGATGGATTGCGGGCCCAAAATTAGTCTGAACCCAAACCACCTCTGAGTGGCCCCGCAATTACATGTTTATATGGAATCCTATCCAAGAGTATCAAGTGGCCACACCCTTGAGCATTAAGTCTCATTCAATATCCAAGGAAAAGCAGTTAATGGAAGGTAGGTCTGGTGGTTGAAACCTCGACTCACCCCATAAATGGAAGGCATGAAAGGTTAGACCGTGGGGACTGAACCATCAGCCCGTGGTACCCCTGCGAGTGTATTTCCTTCCAGACCCATGCTAATCTTAGCTCACATATGATAGAGGAACGCACTTTCAGCCTGAGAGAAGAAGTCGCTGATGCAAATCTTTGATTGTAGTGATCAGATCACACTCCTGATAGTTGGGGACTTTTCTAAGTATAAATAGATAGTTTTTATATTTTGTTAAGGTTTTCAACTGGTTGAGCAGAGCTCCCTATTTTGTTTTGATGCCATAATTGTTCTCTAGTTATGTGATCTTTTTCCCTCTTACACTGAATGGATCAGGCATGGAGGATCCAGTCGAGTTGTTGTAGTTGCATGGTGATGTAGGTTTGACCATTGTGTTGTTTGGACATATTTTAGTGTTTGAAGCTTGAGCTTAAGAGTGATATTGATTCTAATTTTTTCTTCTCCAAGCTGCTTGAAGCCTTAATGCCCATAGAAGTCTTTTCCACCTTTCTTACTAAGTATTCCCTCTACTCACACTTAAACTCAATTCATTGACTAAAGTTAGTTGTGGTCCTCACTTCCCTATGCATTTCTTGTTCATTTCCGTGTTGAACATCATTCATATATTGAGTTTTGTCCATTCAACTCCACTCATATAAAACCAACATCCACCAAAAATTATGATGGGTATTGGGCTCATCCTTTCGCAATCTGAGGGTGACTATCAGTGCTAAAAAAAGATAAACACATATATGGTTCAAGTTTGAACACTTGTCATCATATTCACAACTAATGAACTCCACGCAGGTCCACCAATATTTATTTGTGCAGGAGACAACCATGGTTCATAAATCCTTTAGAAGCTCAATAAGCTTCCGCAAGGAACTCGACGAATCAAAACAGCCCAACTCGGTTTCTAGACGCGGGCAGAAGATAGGTTGACATGATCGATGATTAAGATTCGGCCTTCAAGCTAGATCGACATCTCCCATGGATTTTGATATTACATAAGGTGGAGAAAGGAAGTTTTGTCGTGAGGTGCTAATCCCCAAGCTAATCTTCGTCGACAGTGGCCCACCTCTCCATATCAACAACCCTCACACTTTCCCAGACCCCCCCGACCTTTCTACCTTTAACGATGGGGTTTTTTTTGGTAAAATCGGTTTCCCCACCTAACATGGTGCCTTCCCATGATCCTAGACCCCCCCCTCTCTAATCCACTTACTCCCTACACCCCCCCCTCCGGGATTCTGTCGGATTTCCTCTAAATACCATTTCTCTCACCACCCAGCACCTATCCTCCACTCATGCCTTTCACCTCCTACATATATACCACCCCTCTCCCATATCAACACCTATATCCCACTCATATTATACCACATACTCTCACTCTTGTCACCACTAGACATTTGTCCTCCACTCACCTCCCAGCCTATGTACTCCTCCTCTCTCTATGTGCCACCTGTATCTTTCACTACACATCACCAACTCCATACTCTCGATATCTCCATCATATTCACACCTCATCTCACCTTTTGAAACATGTCCTCATAGCTCATCCACCCTTGCATCCAATCATCCTGCCTCCCCATTGGATGCTCTCCTCCATGTCTTCCTTCTTGATTGTTGGGTTGTCAACCATCCCAGTGAAACTATTCACAGGTACATATGTCAGCTGACGAGGTTGACACAAAATACACTTAGATGCCAAAAGCTCTGTCACAGATAGAGAACATAGGAGATCATCCCCGTTCGACGCAACTAGTTCTAGAACACTTCAGAAGACTGCCTTCTTCCTCACGCAGATAACTGCTAATATAGCTAGTTGTCTCCAGTGACCTCCATCTTGTAGGAATGTCACCATTCAATGCAGGACTCTATTCTTCCACTCCGAGTCTTTTTCTTCCAGTCTCAGTTCGTTCATAACATGCAGTCTCATTGCCAGTAGAAGTTCCATTTGTGTCATTACAACACTCTTTTAGATTAAATAACAAGTGGCCTTCTGTGTGTGATAAGAACCACTTGTTACCAATTAAGTCAAGTATGGAGTTCACATGTTGAAATCCATGCAATGTCAGTTAGATTAGTCATTCTATCTTACAATCAATAAACTAGAATTAGGTCTCAGTCCCCTAAGGACGAGAGCCTCTGCAACTCTTTTAAATAGTTAGTTTTTTGATATTGTAAGGGTTAGATTCTTGGGAGAAGAAATCAATACATCAGCTTGGCTGAACTTGTTCTGCATATGGATTAAATTCTCTACCTGGTGAATACGCTATTGATGACAGTGTTTGTTTTCTAATCTGTGTGTGTCTTGTCATGAATGCAATCTTGATTTGTGCTAAGTACTTTTCTTTCCTTTTCATCTATCGCCTAACTTTTCTTTGCTAACATGCAACCCATGATTACAGCTATTCCTTGGTTAAGGCTTCTATTCTTGCAACATGTGGGAATGATTGCTTTCTGATACATGTTTTATGCTTGAAATATTATTTTATGCATCAAACTTCTTGCAGCAAGCTACTCATTGAGTGGTCTATTGTTTTTCTTTGCCTTACCCTCCGTTTTTCACTTTTTTTCATTAGTGTGCCATCAACTAAGGAGTACCCTCATCCTTGTCCTATTCAAACCCAACCTTGAGCTTGTATTGGTAAATCCAAACCTCTAAACTGACCCACCAAAAACAAAGAATCATTATTCTAAAAATTGATAGGTGGCCTAGCTCTGCCCTTTTAGAGGTCAAGTGTAGACTTTAGGACCAACATGATACATTGTCACTTTTAGGCGGCCTCTCTATTAGCAACTTTTTCAATACTTCAATGATATCCCTGAGTGTTGTTCTTAGTGTACTATAGGAACAAGATGGCCAAAAGGGTTACTATGTAAGTCTCAGGATTCTAGGGGGTATCCTGATATATGTTAGGTACGTGGGAGCTCAAATCCATAGTAATGTTTTCTAATACACAATCGTTCGAAAGGGACCTTCCAATTTACTCTAGGTACATGGAAGAACCACACTGTCCCCAGGTTGCAGCAGTGACCAATAATGACAACTCCTACATTTAGAGATGTTGGAAAATGTATGTACCTAAAAAACCATTAATTTTCTCTCAAATTTATGTCATACTCCTTTTATCCCACTTTAGTCTACTTTTTGAATCACCCCAATTGGATTTTCTAGTCAAAAGATATGCAAATTTCCAAAAAAACACACCTTTTAAACCTTGATTTGGAGGTTCTTCTGCTAGCCGACCTTTCTTATGTTGTATATTTATAATTTAGTCCCTTATAGGTATGAAATTTCATTCTATATTTATATGATACATTCTCTCTGCAATTCCATAGGTTTGATGAAAATTGAATTTTCCAAGTGGAAGTTATGGTAACTTCCCCACACCTTGTTGATTTTTGGCCTTTCTAGGAGAGCGTACTTGTAAAGCATGCCAAGAGAAAAATATGTGATATGTTATTCTAAAACTTGCATCAGAAATACTACAGACTGTCCACTTTCCAATGCAACTAGTCTCACTTAATTTGGATACTTAATGAAGAATAAGATATCATTGTTTTACCCGGAACACCTTTTTGAGACTAGTTAATAGGACTAGTGAACTACCCTATCTTACACAAGGTGTATATCCAAAATTAGGATGAAACAGAAGCTGAAATTTTTACCACATATACCTTGTTAATTCCTCTGAATATACTCAACATTGCATGGTCTGAAGCATCACTAAAAACAAGTTATAGCGAAGATTTTGCGATGAATGAATTCATGATGATTTAGGAACCTGATCTTCCATAGGCTATATATCCGAAATTATAAATCCATAGAAGTCGATATTATAACCACAAGTACATTGATCCATATACTAAATACACCCCTAGGCGTTCCTTTTGAGGCGTACCAGAAAACAAGTTATAGAGAAAATTCCAAGGTGTCTCAGATGTAGCGGCGAAACCCCAAGACCTTGAGCTCTGATACCAAATGTTAGGAACCAAATATCAAAAATGCATAAAAACCTCAAAATAAGTACTCAACGCCTTGAAAAAGAGAGAAATTCAGATAATAAGCCTCTTCGAGGGGGAAACCTCCTTATACATCATATGAATTCACAAATACAAGATGATTTCAAATGAAAATATCTTCTTAGTATATATAAGAGACTAGGAGGTACAATTACAACTAATGGACCAAATCCGACATAGAAAAAAATAACAATACTAATGTAATATTCCCCAATTAAGGGGTAATGTGCCATTATTTAGGGCTTAACATCTAGTGGTAGAAAAACCATGTTTTTTGCGTAGATAATTTGATGCATATCTTTAGAATACCACCCTTGAAATTGATCTACACATCTTGGACATGTGAACATCCTATTTATTTGAATCCCTACAATTTAATAATTAATGTTAATAGCATCAAAATAACAATATAAAGTAAGTATGAAATTTGGTATGAAAATAAATTATGAATGCGAATACGTAAATATTTTATCTTACCATAACAAACACCAAGTCCTGGGAAATCATGAATAGTCCAACATAGCACACCATATAACATGAAGGATCTATTTTATGGAGGATGTGATATGTCATACATTATTATGCCTTTCCATAGCAGTTGCATCTCATCAATAAAAGGCACAATATAAACATCCATGTTTTTAACTTGATGTTTTCCTGGAACAATGAGAGTCATCATAAGGCACTCCTTTCTAACACTCATCCATGGTGGAATATTGTGTACTATCAATCCGACTAGCCAAACACTATAATTTGATCTCAGGAAAGAGAATGGGCACAGTCCATCAATTGCAAGACCAAACCTAATACTATGTGGTTCATCTTTGAATTTACATGGCCATTTTTCCTCTATGTGTTTCATTTCTTTGGAGTCAGCCGAGATTCACATGAATCAATATTTACTCATGTTCTTTGCATGCTAGTTTATCAATTGCGAAAGTGACTTGCAATGAAACATTTGTTGAAGTCTAGGTATAATTGGGATGTGATGTAAAACCTTCTTTGGAACTGTAAGACCTTGTACATATGTATGATATCTCTTATCTTTGCATACAAGGAATTCTACCTTGTTTTGATATTCATCTCTCTATAAAATGCAATCATTTTTACATGAATGAATTTTCTTATATTCAATCCCAAACTCAAGCAACAACTGACGTGCTTCTCTACAAGTTGATGACAACACATTATCTTTAGGGAATATTTTAGTTTTAGTGCCTTGTAAGATTTCCAGAGATTAAATCAATTGAATTTTTGACATATGATGAACATGTATGATATGTCAATCTATACTAGGAAATTTTATATACAATATATGGTTTTAAAATCCCCTTATATAAACGAATTTGATGAATGTTTACGAACTACGTACACCAATTGACAATGCAAAGTAAGAAATACATTTCAACTCACTTCAGTAGGGTAGTGAATCCTTTGTCTGGCCAACCAAATAGTGACTTGATTTCTAATAATATCAATGTGCATGCAAGTTTTAAGGTTCTACTTGCAAGCAATTTCAACACGGGTGTCTTTGCAACTTGCTTGATTGAGTCTTTCATGTTGTTATCATGAAGATTACATTCATGGTAATTACCCATGCTATCATCATTACTTTCAACCATGTGATCATTATCATCATCATTGTTTCCATCCCCAAAGAAACATGTAATCATTTCATTCAATCCTTCTTCATGCACTGCATTTTCTCTATCATCATCATCATTAAAGCTATGTGGCATGTCATCAACGTATGCTAATCTCATCAGCTCTTCAAATTTATCATCTTGTAGTATTCTCTTCAATGTTTCTCTTTTCTCCATGGTATGGTTTAAAGGATGGCTTAGATCATCCCGTCCAAACCTTAATACCCCAATTTGATCTTGGGTATTAGTAGGTGTATCATCAATATCTTCTACCTATCAACAAACATGAGCATTATTTAATGTTTGGAAACAATTGGATAAATCATAATTATATCAATTTCAAATAAATATAATCAAATATGTTTTAACCAATAAAAATATAGACTGTATGAACATATATACATCAACTGAATAATGGAACATTATTTTATAGACTACTTTTTTATGCAATAATTTAAAATAAAACACAATGTTGATTACATAGTTTATAAAATGCCAATCCACACTCATTGATTATTCTTTGGTTTTCTTCCCTTAAGAACATCCTTAGGAAGACCTTGTTCTTCCCTTTTATTTTGCATAGGAATTTGTTTTAAGAAAGGGTAATTAATAAACAACCCATCCCCAATGGTAAGGTCCATAATAGCCTCAACCATTATCAATCTATCAACCTCTCTTTCCATATCTCCATATTTATCATTTATAACTTCAACAAATTGACAATTCGATCTTACAGTAGGGTCCCTTCCCTTACTACTATTTATAAAACCTACAATATTTTTGTGTGTGTATGCACGCCCATCTATATACATAAGATGATCTCTATTCATTTCTTTTCCATTTTCTAATTGGAGACAATGTGTATACATATTTGAATTTGGACCATATGCTGACATGCTAGGATTATATTCTTCTAGCCTTCTCCATTCACCACTGTAATATGATGGACCATAATATGGCATTAATATCCTAGTGCTTTTTTATGAATTGTTTCTATGTTTAGATCCCACATGGAAATTTTGGACAATAAAGAAGACTAGATTTTCTCTATGAATATTGGAGGTTTGTATCATGTAGTTATATCCCCAAAATTGAAACACCTCATACACTCTAGGTAGTTGTTGATCATTGGGCCAAGCGCAATATAGTCGATGATAAAATGTTTCTTTGTAAATTGATATCAAACTCAAGGCTAAGTTATCATATCCATCACATTCATTCTCATAGGGTATGTAGTCCACCTTCCCCTTGTCTTTAAGTAAATTATTCATCTTTAAAGTGGTTCTTGTTATGTTACTTGTTTTGATCAAATCCTAATTTTCTAAGATGGTATATGTGCACATACTTTTTTTATATGTATCATATGATAAATGATCTTCACCCTCTAGGATAGAATTTGGTGCTCCAGGAAAATTTAAACCAAGAAATTTGTCGTGCAAGTATTCATTAAGAAAAAAATTAATTATTTAAATAATATAAAACAATGTTTAAAAGAAGCATGCATATTATTTATATCAAATTGGAAAATTCCTTACCACAATTCCTATTGGATTTGAATAAATTGTAGGAGGCATACTGCCCACTGGAATCTCATCTTCTATGTAATGCCTTTGTACAAACGCTCGTTTCAATTTTTTGTTTACACAACATACATAACATCCCAAAAAAACAATTTTCTCAAAGTATTCATCCCATGTACTATATTCCTGACCAACCTCTTGTTCAGTTCAATCATGTCTTGTGTCTGCAGGATCCATCTCCATATCCTTTTCCACCCAATGTCCTCTACATGATTTAATAGTTTTAGGTCCACATCCACATACATACCTTTTTATTTTTCTATTTGAATGCTCAGGCTCTACATTTGCTCCAATCTCCATCTAAAATAATCAACAACATGCATTATTTTTTGTCAATATTGGATAATACACTATAAATTTAATAATATTGTGAAAAAATATGGACGTATCACAAAATTCCATCAAATAAATTTTTCCTTAGTTAAGTCAAAATTTGAGTACCCGATGTCCTGCGTCATCTATTGTGTCCTCATTTGATATGACACAATTTGTTTCCATGGCCTCATATGGCTTCTATAATACACAACATAGTCAATAATTTTTAGTACACCAATTATATCATTTCAATAAATATTCTATCCAACAAAAAACCTCACCTTAGTCATATATTTGACATATTGATATCATGTTTTGTAGTTGAAAAAAACAATTTTATGACCTTAGGTGTATACATCGAGCCAAAACTTCAATAAGAAAAGTATCCAACATCCCTATCCCACATGGCCATCCTAATTTTCAAAATTTTCCCTTGATCAGAATCACATTTAATCACCATTCTTGTGCATTTTCAACCAATAAGTTTGACCTCAAAGTCCTCATGGAAAAAAATGACTTTATCTCCTCTATTTTGTAGCATTTATTAATTCATAAAGACCTTCCTCCTTTGGTTGAGGTTGCTTTGTCTTCTTACCTTTATTGTATCTGCAGATTTTGTTGTCATATCCTCTTCCACCTACTTTCCTCTTTGTGATTTAGTAGTTCTGCGTCGTCCATGTCCTCTTTACATTGCCTCCTATGGATCTCGTTACACAGCAATGAAAATAATTTTTAGTACGCCAATCAAATCCATTATCATCTAATAAGTTAGGGAAAATAGTGCCACAAGTCAAAATTATCTTGGGATCAAACGATAGAACATGAAGAAAGAAATATGATGGTAGTATGAGGGAAAGAGACATGCAAGAAGACAATTTACATGTATAATTTCAACCTATTTCATTCACCATTACTCCTTTCATCTCTTTCCCTTTCATGAAACAATCACAACAAATATAGGTTCGAAATAATCCATCTTTCATTTCAGTAAAAAAATCACCATTCATAAAGCTTGGTTGTAGGCACTCAAAGTCAAGCCTACAATACTATAAGCATGTTGAAGGAAAAGGTGATGCTAAAAACACTCAAAATTATACTTATCTTCAAATCATGGGATATCATTAAAATTTGAGCCATGTGTGTATTCAAACAAATCAAGTCATCCCACCATAACAAAACATTTAGAGTTCGACATTATCCTCATCCATATACAACCTTCATTATACATAAAAGAGGTGCATTTAAATTCCAAGATAGAATGCAACTGAAAAATCTTTGACAACCTACTACAAGGGACAACTTATATGGATTTAGCTTATTTTGTGAATAAAAAAATATCTCAAATAGAATATTTTCATGAATACATGAGGATTGAAATGTATATGCATGCTTCATCAATATTTTAATAAAGTGTTATTCATAACATTCCCATTCCAGTTCAGGTGCTACACTGGGAGCTTTTTGCGTCGACTCTTGCCCCCAAAGAGATTATGTTGACGCCTAAGTTCGGCACTAAAGTCAATGTGGATTGCACAGACTTTAGTATCGATTGGTGGTTCAACCAAAAAAGAAAATATCCCACAGGCCAAAACGAAAAGGTATTTTCAAAAGACAAGGGTGCGACCAAAGCATGGGTTGGGGTTTCCTGAGGTCGAACGGAGATGAAACTTGCCAAAAATGAGGTGGAATCGAGTTGGATAGAGCTAATATCAAGTTAAGATTAAATTTTTATTTTGTTTATCAATTTGCTTATTTTATTTATCCATTTAAATAAGGAGAGAGTATGCAATAAAATGTATCAAATATTTGTTATATTATTAACAAGTATTTATTGTTTGTATGTGTATTTTTGTCAAGCCGATTGTGTTTCTATTTGTATTTTTATTTGCTCATTGGATTGAGACTTTTGTCTTAATTAGATGATGAACTTGTAAATCAAATTTTCTTGTAGAATGTTGTACTTTTCTATATATGTACACATCTGGTCTCTCACCATGTTAGGATTTGAAATATTGGGCTACTTGTTTGGAGGGTTGCATATATTTTATGCCTAGGGAAACCATTCTTTTTAATGGCTATGGACGGCTTGCACCATCCATTTTTGTCTTCTCTATATTTGTAGGGTTTTTCTTCTAGGGATAACTTGGATGATATAAATTATTGTAGTGGAAGGGATTTACATTTTATAGGTTTCCATTGGCATTTGTTGTCGACTGTCCTAACATTTTCTCAGAATTTATACCATTAGATAGTCTATTAAGAAAACCATCATTGGAACCCCTTATTTTTTGTTGTTGGACATGTCTATCTGATTTGACTACTGGAATGATCCTTTTTTTGCATTGTTTTCAACATTTTTTGTATTTGGACATAAATTAGATCTATCTCTTTTTATCTACATAAAAACAAAAAATCAAAGAAGGTATTATGATTTCAAAGATCCTTTTTAATTCTTCTATATTTTTCTTTAAAATGATAACCCATATGTGATAATATGCCACAAATATTAGGTTTCTGCGTGGCTATCCTATCCAAACTCTATGACTCGACAACCCTTTTGTTATGTTACCTTTTATATTTTTCAAACTGACAATATGGAATATTCATATATATATATATATATATATATATATATATATATATTCAATGATTGAATTTCCTTTTCTGGGATGAGATTGGATATAGTTCTTCCAATTAAATAAATCTAAGACTATCATTTATAAAAATATGAATCTTCCTTTTTCATATGAGATAACACTGCCTTTTTCATATGAGCTAAGACTACCATTTTCTCAATGAGCTAAGACTATTTATTTTTCATAAGAATAAAAAGTGATACCTGACTGTGCCTATCTGATTTGATGGATTTTTTCTGAAATATATAATATAGTTCATTGATAACATTGGGGTTTTGGATTCATTTAAACTAATAGAGGCTAATGCTTTTTCAGGAACAAAGAAGAGGGAAAAAAGCAGGAAGAAGGGAGAAGAAATAAGCACCTTCGAAAATCATGACCAAATCGTCTTTCCCAAGTCGTGACATAAGGGATTTTACCTAGCTCAATTAAAATGTAAAGCAAAGTGAAGGAAGCAAAATCTATCCACAATCAGGTAAGTCATTGTTAATTTATAGATTTCAAATTATCTCAATTTTTTTTTTTTTTTAATTCAAAAATTTTAAACAAAAATATTATTTATTTTATATATCTAGGGACATGAGACTGGCCAAGAGAAAGATGCATTGGCGTTGATATTGGAGATGGAGGCCATTAAAAAACTTGACGGTGTAGACTTGAAAACTCTTCCAGGATACATAGAAAAACAATCTGCTAACACCCCTAGAATATTGCAATCAAAACAACCCTGTCAAAGGGAATCAATTGATTCCCCAAACACTCTTGGATCAAGAATAAGATCAAGAAGGAAATAATTGATGATAACCACTAAGAATTTGTAATAGAGATCATATACCTCCAATGTCGAATCCACTCATGGGACCCAAAATTCTTCCACCAGGTCATGTTTTGTATCTTGCATTGGTACCGATGATAAAATGATAGAATACAACATGGTTTCAGGAAAAATCCTAATGTCAGATGTTGGGAAGGGTTTTGTGAACATGTTGAAGGAATCATGCCTTCAACGGTTCTAAGACCATCTCCATTTTTATTCTCAAAGATACCAATGCACCTACAAAAAGTTATAATTAATGAGAGGGAGTCTGAATTTGGCATAGGTTGGTCAATAAAAAAGGTGAAAACAAAAATTCCTTAGAATTGCAAGAGATTCAGGTGCAACCAAACAAAGAAGATAAAAAAACTCCCACCTGAGCAAAGGCTCAAAAAAAGGCCAATTGATGTCAGTTTAAAAGTATGGAAAGAACTTGTAAAATCATATTTGAAGTCGGATGCACGGAGGAAGTCCAGTGAGGAGAGTACCCAGGTATTTGAATTTGCTCATAATATTATATCAAATTTCTTAAACAATTTTTATGTTTTAATTGTGCAAAGTTAAATTGAATTAGTGTATATTTTAGGACAAGGCCTCCAAAGCTAGTCTTGCAAAACTCTGTGCCATGCATCAGAATGGCCAAAACGGTCTATAGGCCTTGACTTGCACATTTGTAAGTATATTTATTATGTGAAATGATATTTTTTTTTATTTACTAAAAAACGTAAATGATTACATATTTATTAGTTTAACTATTCCATGTGCCATGTTTTGACAGGAGGACAAATATGGTCGACATCCTACAAATTTTGAAAAAAAAATGTTACAAAAGAAAAAGTGGACCAACTTTGTAATCTGGATGGAGAAGGAGGTATCAATAGTACTGAAGGATCCCTTGCCTTGTTTTTTCCCTAGTTTTTTTCAATGGCTCCCCATTTTGGAATCCTTTCCCTTTATTTCCTTTGAATTTTATGAACTTGTGGAATGTTCCTTGCAATTTATGGATTTTGGAAATACTAACCCTTGTTTTGTGGCTCTTGATAACAAACATAGTTTTTCTATAAGGGCTTTCCCCCTTCCGTTTAATTTATTTATATTTTCCTACTATTTGGATAGGTTGGATTCTCATCCAACATTCATAGGGCCTTCATTCTCTCTAATTCATCATGAATTGGATATGAATAGTTAAAAATGGTGGTAACCATGCTTTGATATTATAGGGAAATTTTTTTCAATGTGGGAGAAAAATGGAGCACAAAAAAATTGAACTTTCATGTTACTCTACCCTATGCTAGTTTTTTGACAGTTCTCTAACCTTGTATGGTGGTTTGTTCTTCCTTCCCATCTCTTTTTCCAACTTGAATTTAATTTTGTTAATCAGTCTCCTCCTTTGCACTTGGCCCTTACCAACATTGACTTGTTCCATTAAACTAGTCGTTCCAATGCTAGTCTCACCATACACCTTTATTAGAGGGCACCACAAAAGGTTAACAAAGAGTGTTGGCATTGACTACCTAGTTTGATATGTAGGCCATATCCATTTAATTAAATTATTCTAGTGGAGTTCCCCTCGACTTGAGTTATCCTTTTTCATTATTAATAGACTTGGTTTTCAGTAGTCTCGAGTCTCCTTGATGGGTCTCATGTGTGATTTCTTCCTGTCAACCCTATCACACCACCCACATAATAGGGTGTTTTTTGCAAAAATTCATGAATTTTCCTATTCAAACACTTCACATTTTTATATAAATTTAATTGCTTCTTTTAGTTTAGTATTATTTTACTTGCTTCGAACCCTCAACTCCTCTCACTAGGATCTCTTCCCTCCCTTTATGGGAACTCTTCTCTGAATTTATATTGAATTTTTATGTTTCACAAGAGAATCTATCGAAAAATACAAGATCTTTGAAACAACTCAATCAAAGATCCAAACATGTCAGTACATGTCATCCTCTTTGCAATATGAGAAATAGAATTATCCTTCATTGAATCAATGATGAATTTCTTTTCCTTGGCCTTTTTATGGTGAGAATCTAATTATGTTGGATTGACAAGTTTTGGAACCACTTTCATGACATGCTCTGAAAGATTGGATTCCTCCATAAGAATTTGTCACCTGCGCTTCTGAAGAAAAAAATTGGACGCTCATTCCAATGTGTCACACCCTCTAATACTGAGAGTCATATTACACATTCTGAATTGATCCTAAAATGAAAAATCAACAATAAATGAAGTAGACACTACCTTTCAAAGAGTATTACCACTTATCTGAAGAAAACTTCAAATATATGTATAGGAGATGAAGTTCAAGTACGTACATTTGGCTTCTTACTATAGGCTAGTACAACCCTCCGAGCTCAATTGTTTTTTTTTTTAATATTTCTCAACATAAAATTATCATGCTTCAAATGTGTTCTTAATAAAGTCATTTTTTGGAAAGTAATGTTGTTCAAAAAGAGTTTTGAGCGATTCAATACTTTATTCTACTTTATTTTCATTATTTTCCAACTTTGGAAACAAAGTTTTGATTAGTGCAGTTTCTTTGGCTTGATCTTCAATGTATATTTTCATAAATGATTTGATAATACTTCGAAGGAAATGAATAACTTGTATTTTTTATTGGATCACATCTAGAAGAGATTTTGTAACGTCATTTTAGGGATGAAAGTTATCTTTTGGCCCAAAAGAGGGAAGATTACATTTCTCTACTAATATTTTTGTTACTTTCCACATTGTACCACGATCTACTAACTCTTCTTGAATTCTGTTCCATGCCCTTTGAGAAGAGTTTTCCCAACATTTGAGACCAAAGTCAAAACTAAGCATCTCCTTCTCACTCAAAACACGGATTTCAATAGGAATATCACCCAAACAAACTTACTACCTTTAACATAATCAAATTGGAGATATGCTTGTTCTTCTGATATTTTCCAGGCTTGTATTTGATCATGGAAATTAGAAGCATTCTTATTTTCCCCCTATAGATATTGGTCTCTTCCATAGAATTCTCTTTGTACAAAATTTGGTTCATCTTTAATGTATGATCCATACTCAATGAATTATGTTATATCATATTGATTCAACTTATGATAATCTATTTGGTTTTCCAACAATGCTATATGGGATTTATAGTCTTGTATGGTTTTAAGTGTGTCTTATAATTGGTTTATAATATGATAAGAAAATGCCAATCCTAGGAAACTCCTGCTAATCCCGCCTTTTTAGCATCCAACACGACAATTTTATAAGTGATCACAAGTTCTTGGTCAACAATCATTTTGCTTCTCTTGTGAGTTTTCATAACACTTTTTTTATTTTTCCTATCAAAGTCCAAATTAGCCACTTCATTAGTGGGCATTAGGGTCGACATATTTCCTATAGTTACCAATCATGGGACAAACTTTGTGGTAAAAAATTGAGGGTTCTAAATCTCTTCCATTGGTTCTCCCCCTATTGTTTTTGCATTCCCTTCTTCCTTTTCTCTTCATTTTTTCTCTTCTACTTATTTCCTTTTCTTCTCAATCTCTACTTCTTCTTCAACCTTCTTTCTCTTCTCATCTTTTGTTTCTTTTTCCAAAAAAAAACAATTCTTCTTCTTTTTCTAATGTTTGAACCTCTATGTATGTTCAAGAGTGTACCTTAGATAGTCTTCTACATAATTGTGCACACAGGTGGGCGATCTAGGCACTTTTCTATTATAGAAACATCGCTCACACAATGAATTGATACAACATTGGATTATGTGTTGTAATGTGGTTTGAAATGAGGACATAACATTAAACAAGGCTAGAGGGTGCATCATTATATCTAGGCTTCCACCACTAAAGGAACATGCATGCATCTATGTGCCATCTATAGATATGATAGGGTAAGGTTATCCTTAGATTTAAGTTCTAGGAGATTGCATATCATCTCTAAGTTAATTAAGAGAGGGAACATGTAGTTTTATGTGTTAGTTTTAGTTTATTAAGAAATTTTCTAATTGTAGCTTAAGTATAAGTTTAGTTAGTGGCATGCATGCAAATAAGGGAGCATATATCTCAGAGGACACATGCTTGTATGCCTCAGATCATCCTCACTTGAGGTGTTATTGTGCATGTGTCTACATTCATTGTACCTACTCTTCTTCCTAGTCTATAAAGGAGAAAGTAGGGGTATAGGTTTATTCATTTAATTCAACAACAAGTAGTGTATTAATTTGTTTTTCTTTTTCTTGTAGAAAATTCCAGTTCAGAATTAATGAGAATGTGGTTTAATAGGTTTGACAGTCCATCTACTAGGGTTATGGTTTGATTTTAAAAATGATTTAGAAAGTACATTGTAATTTTGTTTTCCTCCGTAATGACGATGATGTGATTTAGGACATACATGTGATTTTTTGTTATATATTATCTATAGTATGTGTTTTCATATTTTAACATTATTGAAACACCAATTTTGAGTGGCTTTCAATTTTCCATTGTTTAGTTTCATGTAGGGATTATGTTAGAGTGAAAAATTGTTTTACCACAATTTTAAAAAAGATAACATGGAATCATAGCTTAGTTTCTGAAATATTCTAAGTTACGTGTATAGAGAGGGAAATTCTCTAGAGTAGAGAGTTGTTAGAGGGTTTCAATGGGTATCATGTCCAAGATTCAATGATGAAGAATAATTGTGTTAGTAATCAACATGTATACTCGAGAAGGGTTGTGGGTAAGAATCCCTGACTAATATAATGATTGGATAGTGTAGCTTGCCTGAAACAATTGTGATAATGGAAACTCCCTCTATGCGAGAGAGGCACTTCTTAGAGGGAGACTCCCACTTTGTTTCATGGAAGTTGATATTATATAACCTCTTGGAAATCATAGATTTATAGTACCTCATGGAGAAGGTGGTTGTACCACCTATAGATCACAAAGATAAGGTAGACAGAAACAAAAGGTAGTAACAATGAATCAAATCTGGTTGGATTAGGTAGATTTGGTGAAAAATCACCTGATACGTCATATCACTATGAAGAAGACTGCCAAATATATGTATGATGCCTTTGGAACTTTGTCCCAGAGTGTGAACATACTCAGGAAGATGGTATTAAAGGACAAGTTCAATACTACTCACATGAGAAAAACATACACATTGATGAGCTATCTCATGAAGAAAGAGAATTTCAGAGATCAAATTGTAGTAGTTGGGTGTAACGACCCTAATTGAATAAATGATTAAAGATTACAAAGAAAAAACAGTTAAAGAAAATAAGCATGATTAATTGTGTGATAATCAAACTGAAGAATGCATTTAATGAANTGTGACAGAAATTAAGGGAAAAGAAATAAAATAATGTAAGAACAGGGATGGCGTAGGCTGCCAAGGGTGGCGTATGCAGGGCAAGAAGCCCAGAAATCCCGAGAAGATAAGGAAAATGTTAATGAAACGGAGTACGGGGGACAGAGGCTGGTTGTGAGGAGTAACTGTGTGAGGTGGTCGGGAGGAATAAGGCGGGGATGAGGGGGATGTGCGGGCCATTCAGAGGAGGATGGACGCAGGAAAAACGATCTTTTGCCTTTTTCACAGGGAGCCGAGAGCTGGCCTGTGGGGCGTGTGTGCTCAGAGAGAGACACAGGACTTACTGGTTGTATCTTATTGATCAGGGAGGCACGTGTTGCTGGAGG
>ML788347.1:558072-582354 GCA_009831015.1 Picea engelmannii | reverse complement strand
GTTTTCCCCTTGTGGGTTTTTCCAGGGTCGAAGTTAGACCGAATATCTTTGTGTCTATATTTTCTGAGTTTTGCATATTGCTGATATTTTATTTCTGTGTTGAAAACGATGTTCAGAATCCTCATGTTTCAGTTCTGAAATTTATTTCTGTTAAGTTTTTATATGCTGAAACAGTGTTGTAACTTATGCTGAAACACCGTTGTGAGTATATGCTGAAACACAGTGCTATAACATATGCTGAAACACAGTGCTGAGTCATATGCTGAAACACCGCTGTGAGTATATGCTGAAACACAGTGCTGTAACATATGCTGAAACACAGTGCTATAACATATGCTGAAACACAGTGCTGTAACATATGCTGAAACACAGAGCTGAGTCATATGCTGAAACACCGCTGTGAGTATATGCTGAAACACAGGGCTGTAACATATGCTGAAACAGTGCTGAAACTGAGTTTGGTATTTAAATTTGACTGAAAAATCAGCGAGACTGAAACTGGGTTGGGATTTTGAAAAAATTAACAGTATAGAGAAATTTTACAAGTGTCGTGCTGAAACACGTGCACATAACAAAATTTTACAAGTGTCACGATATTTCTTTATTTTCAACATTGTGGTTGTACACATTTGATTTTTCCACGCTTATATGCATTCATGATGAGTCATAGCTACCGTTAAAGAACTCATGGATAAAAGAAAAAATGTGACCAGAGGCCAAAAGTAAGTTGAAGCAATCTGAAAGACAGAGAGACAGTTTGAGTAACAACTCGTTCTTGGAGGGAAGGAAAATCATTTCAGAGCTGAGGAGGAGTTTTAAAAATAAATGGTGCATGATTTTGAAAGGGGTTGGTGAACCATGAAGAAAAGAAATCATAGAAGGTGGAAAGGAGACAAATATTCCAGATTGGGTGAGCACACATGAAGGAGAAACAAAATCACAACCCATACAAACAGACCATTACCCTCTGGATGATTTCATAGTGGTTTTCATCCAAACAAGCAACAATTCATGGCGATCTTTTTATCTCAGGCTCGATGTAACATATAAATTTTTTCTATGCATTGAATTAATAAATGAATGGTATTGAAATTTGTGGGTTTTCGAGTGTTTTAGTTTGCAATGTATTCCTCATTATTTGGAAAAAGTATATCTATTTTTTTTTTTGATGTATGTTCTATAGTAGGGTGTGTGATGTAATTGTGTGTGTGTTGCATCCCAGTTACCTCTGCATTATGTGGTAACATAGCTCAATTATTCTCTGAGATTAGCATCTAATCTGATTCTGTGAGATAGGGTAAAAAATACCTATTCATGGTTGTTTCTTAGAAAGATTGTAGGAAGTCAAGTTGGGTTACAAAACCATGTGAGGATTATGGATGTTTGTGAGACACCTACAACTTGGAGGAATTTCTCCATGAAGGAGATGAGCAGGAAGGGGAGGTGCAGGAAATTGAGAACTGGAAAATTTGAGAAGAAGAATAGAGGAATTGGAAAATCGTAGGAATGGAGATGATGAAGTATACTCAGAGCCAGAAGCAGAAATAGAAGAAGAACGGGACAACGATGAAAGAGACCCAACAACTAGACTACTTTTGTATTTGAGTAAGAGGGGTAGTGCAAAGGTTGAGGTTTCTTGTTATGATGTTAGTCTGAGAGTTGATGCTCTCATTAACTGGATTGGATAAATTGAAAGATACTTCAAGTATGAAAATTTTCAAGATCCAAATCGAGTAAGATTTGTTGTTATGAAACTAAAAGGCCATGCACCACTATGGTGGGATATGCTGCATAAGGATAGAGTGAATAATTAGTTGGAGAAAATCAGATCTTGGAAGAAGATGGTTACCAAGGTTAAAGAGAAATTTCTTCCTACCGATTACCAATAGAATTTGTTCCAACAAGTCTAGAACCTCAAACAAAGGGAGACATCTATTCACAAATACACTTAAGAGTTCTTTAGGATGTCACTCATAGCAAGCCTCAAGGAACTAAAATTCCAACAAGTTGCAAGGTATGTAAATGGGCTAAATTATTTAATTCAAGATGAAATGAGCACACACTATTTCTACATTGTTGATGAAGCTTATTGAGTTTCCCTGAAGGTAGAAGAAAATATTAAGAGGAAAACACAACCTAGAGGTAGAGGAATAGGTTTTAAAGGATGAGGTAAAGCAAGGACTGCTAAAGGTAGTGAAAAGGAAGAAGAATATTCCAATGGTCAAGGTGGAATAGGAGGAAATGGAGCTGGTATAGGAAGAGGATTTGGAAGAGGAAAGGGAAGATATGTAATCACTTGTTATCATTGTGGTGTAGAGGGACACAAAAAGTTTGAATGTATAGAAAGGAAAAATTCAGGGAGAAGAGGTGAAGCATGGGAACAATTCACACACGCTCACAAAGATTCAGTAGTTGGAGAAAATGTGACTATTCTTCAGCAAGAACAAGGTGACAATTTGTTTTTCCTAAGAGTGTTGCTTAAATTTGAACAAAAAGAGGAAAAGGAACCAGAACAACGAAAGAAAGTTTTAAAAAAAAAATGTAAGGTTCAAGGAAAATGTTGTAACCTAATTATAGATGGAGGAAGTATAGAAAATTTGGTATCCACTGAAGTTATGAACAAACTGAACTTGACAAGGTTGAACCATATAAACCCTTACCATGTTTCTTGGTTGAACAAGGGTCAACAGGTGATTGTGACTGAGCAATGTTTGTTGAATTTTCAAATAGGGAGTTTTCAGGAGAAGGTGTTATGTGATGTGATTGAGATGGATGTGTGTCACATATTGTTGGGAATACCATGGTTGTTTGATCGACAAGTTCACCATGATGTTAAGGAAAACACATATGAGTTCAAGAAAGATGGACATTCATATAAATTAACACCAATGTTGGAGGATCCAATAGCGACAACAAGAAATTGTGTTGATATAAACATGAGTAGCAGTAGGATCATGCTATGTTATGCTAAGGAATTCTTACAGGAAGAAAGAAAATCAACATTTTGTTTAGTAGTGATTCTGAAAGAAGTGAAAATTGTAGAGGAGACAAATTGTATACCTACATAAATAAAGTCATTGTTGGATGAATTTAAGGAGATTATTGCTAAGGATATGCCAAAAGGATTGCCTCGAGTGAGAAGTATTTCTCATCACATTGATTTAATTCTTGGATCAAGTTTACCTAATAAAGCACCTTAAATGATGACCCCAACAAAGAGTGAAGAAGTGAATCGACAAGTGCAGGAATTGATTGACCGAGGGTTAATTCATGAGAGTTTGAGTCTGTGTTCAGTACCAACAGTATTGAGTCCAAAAAAAATAGAGGAATGGTGAATGTGTATTGATTTGCATGCTATAAATAAGATCACTTTCAAGTATTGTTTTCCATTAACCATAATGGATGACCTTATGGATTTCCTAAGTGGTTCAAAATATTTTTCAAAAATTGATTTGAAGAGTGGTTATCACAATATTCAGATCAGAGAAGGTGACGAATGGAAGACAACATTCAATATGAAATATGGACTATTTAAATGGTTAGTGATGCCATTTGTGTTAATTAATGCACCCAGCACATTCATGAGATTGATGAATGAAGTCTTGAAGCCATTTTTGGGTAAGTTCTTGGTTGTATATTTGGATGATATATTGATTTTTAGCAGGAATAGAATAGGGCATGTTGAGCACGTGAGAGAAGTGTTACAACACTTGAAAGGAGAGACACTATTGATAAACTTGAAGAAGTGTACATTCATGCAATGAGAGTTAGTGTACCTGGGTTTTGTGGTTTCAAAGGAAGGATTGAAAATGGATCCTGAGAAAGTGAAGACTATCCTTGAATGGACAACACCAAGATGCACATTCGATGTGAGGAGTTTCCATGGATTGGTAGGATTTTACCATAAATTCGTTAGGAAATTTAGCCAAATATGCGAGCCTCTTACAAAATGTATGAACAAGGGAGTGTTTCAGTGGAATAAAGTAGCAGAGAAGTCATTGGAAAAATTGAAGAAGAGAGTAACAACAAATCCAGTATTAGCATTAACATATTTTAATAAAGTGTTTCAGGTTGATTGTGATGCTAGTGGAACAAAAATTGGATCATTTCTAAGTCAAGAAGGAAGACCCATTGCATTTTTCAGCGAGAAGTTGAACGAGTTCAAAAAGAAGTATTATGTTTATGATCAGAAATGTTATGTTATTGAGAAATATTTGAAGAAATGGCAATATTGTCTACTACTAAAGGAGTTTTTCTTATTCACGGATCACAAAGATCTAGATTACATTAACATCCAAGGTAAGTTGAATCAAAATCATACTAAATGGGTATAATTCTTGCAAATTTACTCTTTTATGTTGAAGCACAGGTTCGAGAAGTCCAATAAGGTAGTTGATGCATTAAGTCAGAGGATAGAGTTACTCAATACCATGTCGGTAGAAGTGGTAAGCTTGAACTGTCTAAAGACATTATATGAAGAAGATGCAGATTTATTAGAATCTTGGAAGGCATGTAAGGAGCCTTGGAGTTTAGGCAGAACACCATATCTAGACTACCATATCTAGGAGGGGTTTTTGTTTAAAAATCAATAGTTTTGTATTCCCAGAAGTTCCATATGGTTGAATCTCATTATAGAGTTACATAGTGGTGGTTTAGGAGGACATTTTGGGATGGATAAAATTGTAGGCTTGGTAAATGAAGGTACTTTTGGCCCAAATTTAATAAGGATGTTCGAAAGTTTTTTGAAGGTTGCAGGATATTCCAACTAGCCAAAGGAAAATGTTAGAACACACGACTCTATACTCCATTTCTAGTTCCCAAAGGACCTTGGGAGGATATCAATATGTATTTTTTCTTATGATTTACTATGACTCAAAGAAATCATGATTCGGAAATGGTAGTGGTGGATATATTTTCTAAAAGGGCACACTTCATAAGGTGTAATAAGACTAGTGATGCTAGTGAAGTAGTTGCATTGTTTTTCAAGGAAGTGGTCAGATTGCATGGATTTCCACAGAGTATTACTTTAGATTGTGATACCAGATTTCTTGGGAATTTTTCGAAGACACTCTAGAAAAAGTTAGGCTCAAACGTTTTGTACAGTTCAGTGTATCATCCTAAAATGGATGGTCAAACAAAATTAGTGAACAAGAGTCTAGGAAATTTGTTGAGAAGTTTAAGTGGAGAGAATCCTAGTCAATGGGATTTGGCATTGGCCCAAGCTGAATCCACATATAATGATTCGGTGAATAGATCTACAGGAAAGAGTCCATTTCATATTGTTTATCGATGGTAGCCAAAAGGTGTGGTATATTTTGTTTGATTTCCAGATTTGGAAGGCAAGAAGAGTGTTGATGCGAATGATTTTGTGGACAATATGCATGAATTACAAGAATAAGTAAAGAGGAAATTGCAGAACAACAATGACAGTTATAAGCAAAGATCAAATCAACATAGAATACATAAGGTATTCCAAGGCTGTGATTTGGACATGGCTCACTTGAGGAAGGAGTGATTTCCTCAAGGAACATATAATAAACTCAAGTACAAGAAGATAGGTCCATGCCGAATTCTGAAAAAGATATATGATAATGCTTATCAGCTGGAACTTCCATAGAAATTTGACATATCTCCTACATTCAATGTTGTTTACCTCTATGAGTTTCATGAAGGGGACAAAAGAGTAGTTGAAGGTACCCTGGCCGAATGGGAAAAACATCTACCAATTATGTCTCAGGAACAGATTGAATAAATTCTTGCTACCAGAATTTGTAAGAAGACTTGTCGAAATGAGTACATGGAATATTTGATCAAGTGGAAGAATCAAGGAGAACAAGATGCATTGTGGGTTACTGAAGATCAATTTGCACGTGTGTAGAACTCTTCACTTCATTAGTGATCTACACATGAGCTGGAGCTCATGTTTTTCTTACCAGGGGTGTATGATGCAAGAGCATCCTTGGGATCGAGAAATCCACATAACACAAAAATATTTCCATTCTGCAAATAGGAAATAATTCAAATAAGGATTTTCTTAGTGGTACATTTTATTTATTCAGTTTGTCATAAATTCGAACTGTTGATTACACCTGTAGCTACTCTTGCTATGCTAAAACTTATTCTAAAACACGTGCACATAATTAAAATTTACAAGTGTCACGATATTTCTTTATTTGCAACATTGTGGTCATACGCATTTGATTTTTACATGATGGTATGCATTCATGATGAGTCACATCTACCATTAAAGAAATTGCGGCTAAAATAAAAAATGAGACCCGAGCCCAAAAGGAAGTTGAAGCAATCTAGAAGATAGAGAGACGATTTTAATAACAACTCGTTCTTGGAGGGAAGGAAAATTGATCTTGAGCCAAGGAGGAGTTTTAAAAATAAATGGAGCGTGATTTTGAAAGGGGTTGGTGAACCAAGAAGAAAATAAATAGTAGAAGGTGGAATGGAGAGAAATATTCTAGATTGGGTGAGCACACAGGAAGGAGAAATATAATCGAAACCCATACATGTAGACCATTACCCTCTAGATGATTTCATAGTGGTTTTCCAGCCACACAAGCAACAGTTCATGGATGTATTTTTATCTCAGGATCGATGTAACATAGAAATTTGTTCTCTGCATTGAATTAATAAATGAATGGTATTGAAATTCGTGGGTTTTTGGTTGTTTTAGTTTCATTTGGATTCCTCATTATTTGGAAAAAGTATTTATGTTTTGTTTTTCTGTCGTACATTCCATAGTAGGGTGTGTAATGCAATCATGTGTGTGTGTGTTTCAGCCTAGTTACCTTTGCATTAATTTGTCCCACCATGGCACAACTTTGTACATAGTATCTGTGGTCAATAGAAATTATATAACTTTGAGCAATTGTGGGATGTTTTTGTTGGAGAGGAGATGAGACTACAACATGTCTCAACTAGTTATGAGGAAGTTCTAATCCCATACCTTATTGAGAAGGTGAGGAAGCATTGGAGCTTTAGGAGTAGATGAGTTGACTACTAGGCTTGATACCTTAATCCAAATTTTGCATTGCTTCTTACTGGGCAAAACCCTAGTTCTTGAAATCGAGGAATAAAGAAACCTCTAAGGCATGGGACCTGAGAGTGAGTGGTTCTCTAGCTAAAATCATATGCCAGGAAACCAACAGAGTTGATGGTTCTGCAAATAGAGTCTCAATTTTCATTTTATTCCCAATTGCAAGATGCATCCCAAACCATTTCAGGGACTCTTGGCCAATTCCTCCCGGGGGCATAAAAACCTAACGGAACAAAAATTTTGAATTTTTGCTGGCCCTTGACCAAGTTTTGAGGAAATATTGGTCGTGTTTGACCACTTTTGGGACTTCAATAGGCTAGTCGAAGATGGAGCACCCAGGCGGAGCTGAGATCGTGGGATCTTGCTTGTTTTACGGGCTTGTGGACCGAGCAAAGGGTTTTAGGGTTTATGTAATGGGTTAAGGGATGTTGGCCCATGGGTTTACCCATGATTATGACTTTTTGTAAATGTATAAATAAGTAGCTAAGTGATGTAATAATCCTACTAGTTGTTGGCTATGTGCATAATATGTTGTAAGTGTTAATGTTGGCTTAGTGAAAGATGTTGTAAGTTTCTTTGTGCAGACATACTATGTAAAGTAAGGCTCTGTGCTACTGAGGAGTTGGCTCTGTGACTTGAACAGGTTTTGGGAAGGAGGATTTGGCACGCTACACTTAGATCTCCTATTCTTTGTGGAGTTTGGTTCTATGGCTTTGTGCATAGGAGAAGAAGAATGTAAGAATATTGAAGACTAATAAAGAAAAAGAAGAAGTTGGTGGACGTAGCCCCACACTAGGGTGAACCACATATATCCTGTGTCTTGATGTGCTTTGTGTGATGTTATTTATGTGTTTATTTGCTTAGTGTTGTTGTTATAATATATGATGAATGGATCTGATGTTGTTGCTTAGTACTTAAATATGAATGAATGTTATATCTTAGCTAATGATATGTGCTAAGTGATTAGAGGTATTGGATATTTATTATTACTGCGTTGTTCTATACTTAGGGTTTGATCTGTGATGTGAATGAGACTCATGAATTGATGCATATTGTTGTCTAAGTGTTATGCTAAATGTGTAATCACAGATCTGTGTCCCATCTTGGTTGTAGACACCTAATTCCTGCAACCCCCCTACCTCTACCTTAGGTGAGACTTCATATTCTTTGTAGGTGTTGCCGAAAGGGCCGGTAGTTAGGGTTTTGTTGGTGCGTTGTTGAAGCGTTGAACCCTGGGTCTGCCCCTGTGCCAAAAAATGGTTCTGTTGTCAGGACTTGAAACTATGAGTGTTGGGAACTAAAGAAAACATAAATCTCTGTGCATAGATCTATTGTTGTAGTGTGTAGTATTCTACTTGACTTGCGAAGCTCTGTTCTAAGAAAGAAATCAGATCTGAAGGAAAGAGGTAAGATCTTAAATCTTTGTGCTCTGGTAAGGGTAAGATAAGTGGAAAGTTTTTGTTCGAAAGTATGAATATAGGTATGTTTGATATGTTTTGTCCTAGTCTAAAAACTAGGGCACAGATAGAAGAAATATTTGATCTGAATAAATTTGATAGAAATAAAGAAATATATGTTATTCCTATGCATAGAAAGAATTGTTGGACTAATAAGTGGATGCAGGAACTTAGAAAGAATTGTTGGACTAATAAGTGGATGCAGGAACTTAGAAAGAATTTTTGCAGATTGCAGGTCCAACACTATGATCCCAGTGCACAGTACAGGAGATGTTGGGAATCGTTTAAAAAAAAGAGAGGATTGACACTGTGTTATAATTGCATAAGACTGAGACATCTTGCTAAGGAATGCCCTGGTATAGGTCCTATTTTTCTTTTTTGTAAATCTATTGGTCATGAGGTTGAGGATTGTCCAAGAATGATTGCTAAAGTTGAAAAGATGAACATGATACAAGAAAACTATGAAGAAGGTCAAGACACTAAGGATAGTTAGAGAATAAGAAAGAGAAAGAGTCAGAGACTATGTTGTTACAATTGAAAGAAAAAATGAATGATCACAGAGACATCAGTTTACCAGAGATCTTGAAAGAAAAATAATGCATAGTCACAAGAATAGAGGACTTCAACATAGACTGTGTATTGGATGAAGAAACACACATGAATATTATGCCAGAAAACACTTGGGAAATTTTGGAAAAACCTGTTATGGTACCTTCATTGGGAAGGATAGGCTTGTTTAAAGCAAAGATGATAACTCTATGTGGAGGAGTTACTAATATACCTATGATTGCTCATGGAACATTGACTGAAGAAGAATTTGAAGTCATTAAATTTGTTGAGAATAGCACCCCTTTTCCACTTTTATTGGGAAAGACTTGGATTGAGAAGGATCAGATCAGAAGAAAAGCATAGGAGGAAGCTACATAACAGAAAAAGAAAGAACTAAGGGACTTAATAACCAGAAAAATTGAGTGACTAATAGAAGAACAAGAGGATAAGTCGAAGCAATAGAGGGCTAGAGAATTAGCTGTCGAAGTTGAAAGAACACAGGAAGGCTTAAAAAACATGTCCATGCAAGAAAGAAGTATAGGCACCCCGAAAATAGTAAGAGAATGGAAATTAACCTCAAAATCTCTAAGAGCACATCTGCAGTGTGAAGTTCTTTCAACGAGAGAGAATAAGAATACAAATGGGAAGAGGATTCCATAAATTATTAGAGAAGCTCAGATCACAGGAAAGAAGGCTAGGAAACTCAGTAATAAGAAATCCAAGATAGGAAAACTACAGGAGGTTCCGAAAAAGACTTTGCAGGAGGTAGATCTGTAGAACTTGAGCCTCGTCAGAATAGCAGAACCACTTTGAATGGTACTTCACCACGATGAAGCTATATGACCATTGGAGGTGCCCCGATAGCTAGAAATGCGGTTATTGATGAAAAGATCGCCATTGGACCATTGAGACCGCACCATAACGGACTGATTCACATTGATGGATGTATTCCTGCCCATTGGAGGAATCTATTACGACACTTATTTATTTAACCCGTCAGACTCTATGTCGGGACCACTTTTTGTTGCCCGTGAATATTCAAGCTAACAGAGAACCCATTGTATCGCGTTGTGCTTTCTAAGACCTTGCCACCACTTTGAGTACTTCGCTTGTCCATTCTCCTACTCGATCTATTTGTTTACAAGTGTGAATGTCGGGCAAACATAGTGTGTTAGAGAAGTATGTGGAGGAGATTCTCGTGGAGCTCATGGATGAAAGAGTTATGTTAGTATGAATACAGGCGTTGTCGAATGGAGGACTGGAAGCATCCCCCTCGACTGGACGTCGATCTAGTCGGACCACAACTGAGAAGTGAAGCAAGCACTGCGACAATCTGGCTAACGCGAAGAAGATCCTGTCGATCTTGCCAGAGTACATACTGCCTTTAACTGGCACGGTTACCCATGAAAGTGTCCCACGTGACTCGAGTACATGTTGATCACTACATACATCCCGAAGGGGATATGCGTAGTTGGACCCCAGTTAGACACATTCCAACTCTAAAGAAGAACGACTTTAACCTCGGAGACATGAAGAACTACGTGATGCTCACGTCGCATAGGTATCTGATGAAGATGAATGGGAAGAATCCATGCATAGCCTACCATATATGGATTAAGGAGCTCATGCAGTGAATGATCCTGAATGTAATGAAGATCCATCACTTTGGTCAACATCAGAAGGTTAATGCCTACATTAAAATCCTCTTTTCGTGCTATCACAGAGGATATATGTGGCTCGAAAAGCGCGTTACTATGGATTTGGCATTGATCCACTTGATTAAAGGACTGAACATGCAGGGACTGAACCCTCAGCAATTCTACCCAGGGAAGGTTTTAGATCTCTCCCTAGCAGAGCACATAAAGGAAGATTATGGTGATGTAGAGAAGGGAAAGCGAGGCTACAAGGTGGCCTCCATCCAGGATGGTGCAATGCGCCTATCTTGTCAGCTTACAGATGGAAATATCATCAGAAATAACCGCTCAACACAAGTCACTAGGTTCGTTGTGGACCTCACAGGGAAGTGAATAGAAGCAATGCAAATGAATTGGGAAAGCTACCTCATCAACGAGTTCGAGAAGGACTGTCACGAAGCACAAGATCAGGGCTATGAATTCCATTTCAATTGGTTACTGGTACTGATCTCATTTGTCTCTTGGCATATGCCAAAAGGAGCGACATTTCTAGAAGTTGAGTCATCGAAACCGTTGGCAGCAAGGTTCTCCACCTTGTGGTATACAAATGATATGTCGAAATAGTGTAAATAGAACATTGTCTTCCATGCTTACTACTACCAGCTGAAGCGTTTTATTGAAGCATTTCCATGCATGAAATTAAATACATTACACCAGTACAGACCGACAACAAAGTTCCACACAAATCGACACTTTATCTATATCATTGCGCGTAGGGATGAAAGCAAGGAGGAGTTGCGGTCTTATTATAAACTGACTGACGAAGATATGGAGGAGATCACCAGGGAATGGCGGGCATAATTACTTGTACCAATTGACAATGAAGAAATCTCTAACCCCAACATCATTGGAAGTCCCTTGGTCACCCGGGTCGAGCATATCGGGAAGAGTAGCGTAAAGAAAAATAAGAAAAAGGAGGAAGTGCAGAACATAGAGACTGATGAGGAAGACACCGCCTCGGAGGAAAGTGGGCCTCACTCTCCCGCAGGAGGAGGAGGAGACAAGGTAAATAAAGAAGAAGGCGGGGAAGAAGGAGAAAAGTAGGACAAAGGTGAAGTTACACCACCGAAGGATCCCCTTACTGAGGCCAACACATCGAAGAAGAAGAAGATTTCTCCGCAGAAACCCTCATCAAAAAAAAATACGTGAACCAATAATCCCAAGATGAAGTCCACACTCACAAAAGATGATGTCGATCTAATAATCACAACCATGGAGGATACTTTAGAGGATATCTTATAGCGATATGGAGAAAATCAAGAGACGATGTATGAAAGAATCGATAAGGAGCTAAAGGAGATGCAACAAGCCATCCATTTGAGCCATGTATCACCTACTACGCCTTCTTCATCCAAGATTACAGAATTGGGGGACAAGCCCAATTTTGTCCCTTGACCATGTTTTGTGGAAACGTTGGTCATGTTTGACCAATTTTGGGACTTCAACAGGCTGGTTGAAGATGGAGCACCAGGCGAAGCGGAGATCACGGGATCTCGCCCCCTTTTGCGGGCTTTTTGGGTTTAGGGTTTATGTAACGGGTATGGGATGTCGGCCCATGGGTCTTACCCATGCTTAGGCCCCTTTTGTAATGTATAAATAAGTAGCTAGGTGATGTAAGAAACGTCGATGGCTTAGTGCTAATGTTAGCTAAGTGTGAATAATTGTGAATGTTCTATGCATACTGTGTAAGACTTGGAGAGCTAAGTGCAAGTGATTGTAAGAGGTCATGTAAAGGCTTTGTTATGTGACCTAGCTCGGGGAAGGAGGATCTGGCGAGGTGCGCACAGATCTCTTGTCCTATGCGAAGTTGGTTTTGATGCTCTGTGCATGTAAGGAGATTGACAGAAGATAATAAAGAAGATGAAGAGTTGGTGGACGTAGCCCCACGCTGGGGGTGAACCATGTATATCATGTGTTATGGTTGCTTTGTGTGATTGGTGTCATTTATTCTTAGTGATGTCCTCTTTATGTATGTTATATGCATCTGATATAATATCTTAGTTCTTAGTAATGTGAATGAATTCTAGATCTTCTCTATTTCTATGTGTTAAGTGCCTGGATGTGTTAGATCTTGTTGAATACTTTGATGTTCTGTAATAAGGGTTTTACTTGCGATGTGAATAAGGGTTAAATGCTAATGAATGTTAACTGCTAAGTGCTTTGTTAAGTACTGTAATCACAGATCTGTGTCCCAGATAGGTTGCAGACACTTAAGTCCTGCAACCCCCCCTTCCTCTACCTCGGGTGAGACTTCATCTGCTTCGCAGGTGTTTCTGAAAGGGCAGATAGTTAGGGTTTTTTTGTTGTGTTGTTGTAGCATTAAACCCTGGGTCATCCCTTGTGCCAACACATGCCCAATTAAGAATATTATCAGATGCAACAGAGGCTCAACTTCAATGAGTCCAAGAAGAAAAGGAACAAGCTACAGTAGCCTTGAAGAAAGAAAAGGAGGAGGTCTTAGAGAAACTTCTAGTTGCGCAGAAAGAGAAAGATGAAATTTGGGCGATGTTCAAGGAGGACAATGCAAAGGTACAGAGAGAAAAATACCAATTGCTCATAGAGAAGACTACGATCAAAGAGGGAGTGACTAAATCACTTCGCTCTATGTCGGGCTTGGCACAAGAGGAAGAAGAGTCAATTAAGATTCAAGTGGGGAACCTCACTGAGGCCATTCAACAACTTCAAGCGAGAGTAATAGAGTTATAACTCTAAGCAGTGTCGAGCACTCCGTAAGAAGTGCATGATCAGAGGGAGGAAGTCTCTAAGAACGCAGTAGAAAGAACCAGGGCACGTGCCTCAGAATGTAATCAATTAATTAATCGTAGTGTGCATACCTACGAATGCCTCGAAGAAGATCCAAAGTTGAGGAAACTGAAAGAACAACTCTAGGAGGTGCAACAGTAGGCATCCACCGTGCAAGCACAGATGAAGCTACTCATTGTGGTGGAGTGAATGAAGAGATCATAGGAGAAACACGTAGTCCAACAGTAGATTACTGCCATCCAGAGAAAATTCATGGAAGTTACATAGAGACTACAATCGGTGGGGGATGAAGCCTGCACAATTTTTGAAGAGATTGAAGGAAAAGGCTCGCAACTGGACCAAGTGGTTGTGATAGTGGAACAATGCCTGGAAGGGCCTGTCACAGATCAAATCATTTAGGAGTTCATCGAGAAGGAGGATCTGGTGAAGCAATAAGTTGAGGCAGCTTGAGCTAAGCTAGAGGCCTTTGAAGGTGCATTGCCTAGATCTGAGTGACTCAGGATGAGTCACATGTGAGTGTTGGGGGCCTGTTGACCCTTGACCAAGTTTTGAGGAAATATTGGTCGTTTTTTAATACTTTTGGGACTTCGACAGGCTGGTCGAAGATGGAGCACCCAAGCGGAGCTAAGATGGCGGGATCTCTCTTGTTTTGCGAGCTTGTGGACCAAGCAAAGGATTTTAGGGTTTATGTAATGGGTTAAGGGATGTTGTATCATGGGTTTACCCATGATTAGGCCTTTTTGCAAATGTATAAAGAAGTATCTAAGAGATGTAATAAGAGCAGTCGGCTATGTGCACAATATGTTGTAAGTGTTAATGTTCGCTTACTGCAAAAGGTTTTAAGTTTCTTTGTGCAGACAGACTATGTAAAGTAAGGCTTTGTGCTACTGAGGAGTTGGCTTTGTGCCTTGAACTGGTTTTGGGAAGGAGGATCTGGCGCGCTACGCATAGATATCCTATTCTTTTCAGAGTTCATCTCTGTGGCTTTGTGCACAGGAGGAAAAGAATGTAAGAATATTGAAGACTAATAAAGAAGAAGAACAAGTTGGTGGACGTAGCCCCACACTAGGGTGAACCACATATATCTTGTGTCTTGATGTGCTTTGTGCAATGTTATTTATGTGTTTATATGCTTAGTGTTGTTGTTATAATATATGATGAATGGATATGATGTTATTTCTTAGTGATTAAAGATGAATGAATGCTATATCTGAGCTAATGCTATGTGCTAAGTGATTGGAGGTACTGAATATTTATTATTACTATGTTGTTCTATACTTATGGTTTAATATGCGATGTGAATGAGACTCGTGAATTAATGAATATTGTTTTCTAGGTGTTTTGCTAAGTGTTTAATCACATATCTATGTCCCAGCTTGGTTGTAGACAGCTGAGTCCTACAACCCCCCCCCTACCTCTACCTCGGGTGAGACTTCATCTGCTTCACAAGTGTTGTCGAAAGGGATGGTAGTTAGGGTTTTGTTGGTGCGTTGTTGAAGCGTTGAACCCTGGGTCTGCCCTTGTGCCAACTATTTTGTGAGATGTTGCAAGATTGTTTAGGAATGGACTAGGTGACCACATTTTCCATCCTCTCATGAGGCATGGTTTCATAAATTGGATCCCTTAATCGAAATGTTGCATTTCTTCTTACTGAGTCAAACTCTAGTTCTTGAAATCGATGAATAAAACAACCTTTGAGGTATGGGACCCGAGAGTGAGGGGTGATCTAACTTAAATCCTGTTCCAAGAATCCAATAGAGTTTATGGTTTCTCAATATGAGTAATTTTTTTCATTTTATACCCAGTTGCAAGTCACATCCCAAACCATTTTGGGGACTCTTGGCCAATTCCTCCTCGAAGCATAAAAACCTAATAGAAAAACTTTTTTAGTTCTATGAGATGTTGCAAGTTTGTTTAGGCATGGACTAGGTGACCACATTTTCCATCCAGTCCTAAGTTACAGTTTCATAAATTGTACCCCTTAATCAAAATGTTGCATTTCTTCTTACTCGGTGAAACCCTACTTCTAGAAATCGATGAATAAATCAACCTCGGAGGCATGGGAGCCTAGAGTGAGGAATGATCTACCTGAAATATTATTCCAGGAATCCAAATGATTTGACAGTTCCTCAATCTAAGTCTTGCTTTTCTTTTAATGTGCAACTGAAAGCCACATCCCAAATCATTTTGGGGACTCTTGGCCAATTCCTCCTTGGGGAAAAAAACCTAACAGAGCAACATTTTTGAGTTTTGTGAGATGATGAAAGATTATTTAAGCATGGACTAGGTGATAACATTGTTCATCTACTCCTGAGACATAGTTTCATAAATTGGACCCCTTAATCGAAATGTCACATTGCTTCTTACTGGGGGAAACCCTAGTTCTCAAAATCGATGATTAAATTACCCTCTGAGGCATGGGACCTGGGAGTGAGCAGCTTCTCTAGATGAAATCATATTCTAGGAATCCAAAAGAGTCAATGGTTCCTCAATCCGAGTCTCGATTTTAATTTTATGCCCAGTTGCAAGTCGCATCCCAAACCATTTCAAGGACTCTTCACCAATTCCTCCTCGTGGGATAAAAACTTAAAGGAGAAACATTTTTGAGTTCTGTGAGATGCTACACTATTTTTTAGGCATGGACTATGTGACCACATTGTCCATCTACTCCCGATGCACTATTTCCTAAATTGGACCCCTTAATCCAAATGTTGCATTTCTTCTTATGAAGCCAAACCCTATTTCTTGAAATCAATGAATAAAGAAACTTATGAGGCATGGGACCCAAGAGTGAGGGGTTATATAGCTGAAATACTATGCCAAGAATCCAACGGATTCAACGATTCCTCAATTTGAGTCTCAGTTTTTGTTTTATGCCCAGTTGCAAGTCGCATCTGAAACCATTTTGGGGAATCTTGGTTAATACCTCCTCGGGGCATAAAAACCTAACGTAGTAGTATTTTTTAGTTTCATTAGATGTTGCAATATTGTTTATGAATTGACTAGGTGACCACTTTTTCCATCTACTCCCGAGGAAGGATTTTAGAAATTTGACCCCTTAATCTAAATGTTGCATTGTTTCTTACTAGGTAAAACCCTAGTTCTTGAAATCGATGAATAAAGAGACCTCCAAGGCATGGGACCCAAAACTAAGGGGTGCTCTAGCTGAAATCATATGCCAGGAATATAATGGAGTTGACGGTTCTGCAATACGAGTCTTGGTTTTCATTTTATGCCTAGTTGCAAGATGCTTCCCAAACCATTTCCAAGACTCTTGTCCAATTCCTCCTCCAGGCATAAAAACCTAACAGAGCAACATTTTTCAGTTTCATGAGATGTTCAAAGCTTGTTTAGGAATGGACTAGGTGAAAAAAAATTCCATCTTCTCCCGAATCACAGTTTCATAAATTGGACCCCTTAATCGAAATGTTGCATTGCTTCTTACTGAGAAAAACCTTAGTTATCAAAATCGATGAATAAAGAAACCTCTGAGGTATGGGACCCCAGAGTGAGGGGTGCTATAGATGAAATAATATGCCATGAATCCAACGGAGTCAACGATTCCTCAATCAGAGTGTCCAATTTTTTTTATTCCCAGTTGCAACTCACATCCCAAACCATTTCAGGGACTCTTGGCCAATTCCTCCACGGGGCATAAAAACCTAATGGAGCAGTATTTTTGAATTCTGTGAGATGTTGCAAGCTTTTTTAGGAATGGAATAGGTGACCACATTTTCCATCTACTCCCGAGGCACGGTTTCACAAATTGGACCCCTTAATCCAAAATTTGCATTGCTTCTTACTGAGCAAAATCCTAGTTCTCGAAATTGATGAATAAAGAAACTTTTGAGGCATGGGATCCATGAGTGAGGGTTACTCCAGCTAAAATTCTATGTCAGGAATCCAACAGAGTAGTCAGTTCTTCAGTCTGAGTCTCGTTTTTCATTTTATGCCCAGTTGAAAGTCACATCCCAAACCATTTCAGAGACTCTTGGTCAATACCTCATTGGGGGATAAAAACCTAACAGAGAAGCATTTTTGAGTTCCATGAGATGTAGAAATATTTTTTAGGGATGGTCTAAGTAACCACTTTGTCAATCCGCTCCTGAGGCAAGGTTTCATAAATTGGACCCGTTAATCCAAATGTTGCATTGCTTATAACTAAGAAAAACCCTAGCTCTCAAAATCAATGAGTAAAGAAACTTCTAAGGCATGGCACCTGGGAGTGATGGGTGATTTAGCTAAAATACTATGCCACAAATCCATCAGAGTTGACGGTTCCTCAATCCAAGTCTCGGTTTTTTTTTTATGCGCAATTACAAGTCACATCCCAAACCATTTCAGGGATGCTTGGCCAATACCTCCTTGGGGCATTAAAAACTAACAGATCAACATTTTTGAGTTCTATTGGATGTTGTAAGCGTTTTTAGGCATGGACTAGGTGACCACATTGTCCATCTGCTCTCGAGGCATGATTTCATAAATTTGACCCCTTAATCCAAATGTTGCATTGTTTCTAACTGAGCAAAACCCTAGTTCTTAAAATCAATGAGTAAAGAAACTTCCAAGGCATGGCACCTAGGAGTGAGGGATTCTCTAGATGAAATCTTATGCCAGGAATCCATCAGAGTTGTCAGTTCCTCAATCTGAGTCTCAATTTTTGTTTTATGCGCAATTGCAAGTCGCATCCCAAACCATTTCAGGGATTCTTGGCCAATACCTCCTTGGGGCATAAAAAATTAACAGATCATCATTTTTGAGTTATGTGAGATGTTGCAAGATTGTTTAAGCATGGACTAGGTGACCACATTGTCCATCTACTCTCAAGGCACAGTTTCCTAAATTTGACCCCTTAATCCAAATGTTGCATTGCCTTAATGTATTCAAGGTTGGGCATTCCATATGCGCAAGTAGAAGTGAATATCGTTTGACATAAACATCCAAATGATTTCTTTGGAAGGATTGACATTTGGATGTGGTATATTCGAATAAGTATCGAGAGCATATTCATAATTACCTATAGATTAGTTAATGATCAAAGGACCTTTGAAGCATATTGCAGTGCCAAAATGTCCTAGAAAAATATTCATTTGTGAAATATAAAAGAAGAAGATATATAGACCAGTTAAATATCAAAGGATATTCAAGGAAAAAATAATAATATATAACACAAAATGGAGAGAGTTGACACTCACGATTATGTAATAGAATTTACAGTTGATAGTTAAATTGTATAACAATTTTTTTTATGATCTTTACTAACGTTTATTGGAATTGTTGCATGTTTTACATCATTGGAATGGCATCTTGTCTGTAGCTTATTTGAAATTTTATTATGGTATGTGCACTTTGATATAATGTAATATGATTATGGTTTTGTTTCATATGTTGTAATATTAGAAATATAACATAAAAATTAATCATTGCATGAAATAAATAACAACTTTTCATTTTGAATGTTTTTTTTGGCAGAACACGAGCCTTCCAGAAGATCCAGTTGATCCTCATGAGATAGATCTAGATTATAATGGTTCTTATACAAACATGGGATATGATGATGATGAGGAAGATGCAAAATATGTTGAGGCAGATGACAATGATAATCACATTGATGACGATCATGATAGTAATGGTGATGATGATCCAGTTGTTGGTAGTAATCAATGACATTGATCATATATATTCCATCATGAATCATTGTTGATATATCGTTACGATGCCTCTTTTCATGTTTACTATCATCTGTACCATTTTCACTTGCAGTACCATATTATTGAGTTGTATCATTTTGACATGTATCATTTTGACTTATATCATTTGGACATGTATCATCTTGACTTGTATCATTTTGACATGTTATTGATCTACTAGCATATTTTACTTTCACTAGTGTTAGTTATATATGATGATGATCTTATCAGTATTGACTTGTTAATATATATATATATATATATATATATATATATATATATTGGAAGTGGTTGATGATTTTTGAATGGATATTTATTACATATGATGATTTTACTTTACTACTCAAGATGGATGTTTTCAAATTCAATTAAATTTCTTCATGAATGATATGACATAAATTTGAAATGTGATATCTGTTTTTTTTAAGATCTCTAGAAATGTTATGATATACATATCAAATGAGATATCTTTTTTTTTTAAAGATATAAGTTGTTTGACATGATAATTATCTAATATTGGTATATTTGACTCACTTGTTTTAATTATAGATGATGATCATGTTGTAATCATTATCTTGTTATTTTATATATACTTTATGTTGTAGAATTTATTTTGATGGATATTTAATAAGTATAATGATGTTGTTAGTTTGTATGGATGTTTGTTTCCCGAAAAATTCTTTATAAATGATATACTATAAAATAATTCAAATGCAATATGACTTTATAATAATATAAGTTTTTTAAGAGAATTGATATATTTAACTAATTAAATTGAAATAAAAAATATTAAATTAATAAAAGGAAGCTATAAAGCAAGCAACATGAGTTGTTAAAATGGAAGAAAAATGCGGCTCTAAAATGGAAGTAAATATCAACATTAAATCGGAAGCCATACTTGGAGCTCTTTCTAGATCTAAGTAGGAAGATAAATTGGTTCCTTAACAATAAGAAAAAATGGATGTTAATTAAGAAGCAAATCCCAACACTAAAAGGAAGCAAACTCTGGACCTAAAAAAGAAGCAAAACCAGGTGCTAAAAAGGAAGCAAACCATGGAACTAAAAGGACGTAAACCATGGAGCTAACAAGAAAGAAATTGTGGAAGCAAAATTCGGTGCCAATTAAAGAGAAAAACCTGGTGGCACTTCAGAAGAAAAAAAGAAAGCAACAATGGAAACCAAACCAAAAGCAATCTTGGAAGAAAAAAAAGAACTGCCTAGGAAGACAAAAAAGACGCAATTTAGGTAGAAAAAAAGAAGTAAAAATGGAAACAATTTTAGAAGTAACAAAAGATGCCATCATGGAAGCCATTTTAGAAGCAAAAAAAGACACAATAATGGAAGAAAATCTTGGCTTAAATTTGGAAGCCAAACTAGAAGTTATTTTCGACACTATACTAGAATAAAACATGAAGAATGATTGGGAGAAAAAATAGAAGTACATAAGGAAGCAAAATTGGACACTGCAATTCTAGGCGCTAAATTTGGTGTTATTTTAGGGGCTATATTCGGTGCAAAATTTTAGCTACTCTAGGCACTAATTCTAGTGCTCAAGTTGGCGCTAATATAGGTGCTAGTTTCAACACCCAACTGAACATGCCATTTGGCATTGGATTTTGCGCTGACCATTGACCTCAATTCATGCACTCAAAAGCACTAAATTTTGACGCTATTCTAGGTGCTAATGGTATGTTTTTTTGTTGTGATTCCAAGGTCATTCTCTTGGTTATTATGCTAATCTATAATGTATAATTAATCTTATGTCTCTTCATATTCTTCTTTGACATTCCCAATATCTCCAACATTACCATCATCTCTATTTTCTAACTTTAATTCTTCTTGTCATTTCTTCATTTTTGTGTTTCTTTGATTTATCTCATTTCTCATCTCTTCCATCTCTAATTATTCTTCATTTATTTTATTTCTTCTCCTAGGTGGCATATGTATTCCTATTCTCCTCATAATTCTCATTCCAATTACCTTTCATAAACCAATCTACTATTTGAATTGTTCTCAACAAGGAATACTCCCCCAACAATGTATTTTTGTTACAACAACCATCACCAACAAAATCGTGTTCACAACAAGGAAGAAATATTTCTCCTAGCAATCATAAATATTTATTTTTTCCTTTCTTAGTAATCTCTTACACTGGTATATTT
This sequence comes from Picea engelmannii, assembly GCA_009831015.1. NCBI lineage: Eukaryota > Viridiplantae > Streptophyta > Pinopsida > Pinales > Pinaceae > Picea > Picea engelmannii. Next base: position 560,991 of record ML788347.1, on the reverse strand, counting down.
TCTTCCTTTCCCAAACCTATATCCTTAGCTATGATACCACTTGATGTAAATCCTAGGGGTGTTGCAATCGAAGTATATGATAGCCTTAATTTCCACCCTACATTGTCAAGAAGAACTCAAGAAAATATGCAAGATAAAACACAACCTTCAGCTTGGAATTCAGACAATTTTTGAAGTGTGTCGTTGGTCATCTATAGGAAAACCAACGACGTGCCTCTTGACATCAGTTTTCAATAAGAAACACCCTTTGTAAACTTCTATATTTGTGGAGTTTCGAAGAGATGGACAAAGAATGAGTTAGTTCTTCATGGCATTAGCCTTGGAAATCACATCATTTGGGTCTCCATTGGTCTCTAGAATATCGAGAATCTCTCCCAAGCCTCTTCCAAGAATCTATATAAAGAAGGAAAGTCTTAAGCATGAGGAGGAATGATCATTTACATATACATGTTGCCAAAATTCATAGGTGCTTTCCCATATACATTAGTTGTAGTCAGGTTACCTATCTTAGTTCAGAAGCTGAGGAGGAGCAACGAGAAAAGGGAAAGGAGGAGTGCATCTACACCTTGAGGTAATTGCATTGATGCATTTATCTCATTTGAATTAATAGATCATTGGTTTTCCCCTATAAATATTTTTGTTTCATTTATGAATATTCATATCCGGTTTATTCCATCATAGATCAAGTTATATCCAAGCTAGATATATGATTCTAATGCTAAGAAAATAAGTAGGAAAGTCACATTGTTTGTCACTTGTGCGTAGGTAGTAGGTTGTAGGAGTTGGAGTGGAAACTTCAAGACTGCAACAACTACGATATGCAAGGGAAACCTTTAGGAAAAATTGTGTCGTTCCACTTTCTTGGTTTAAGTATGAATATGATTGTATGTTTCTAGGGAGAAACATATAATTCTAACCCACTTGTTTCTAGGGAGAAACATAGAATTCTAACCCACTATATTTCTAGGATCAATAGGCAGATCCTAGGGAGATCCTGTTATATAGTCGATTGGCAATATTTTCTCCATAACAGAACTGGAAACTCCATTAGGGAATAATATTTGATTCTTCTCTAGTTTATTTTCCCTTGCCTATTAACCTTTGTTCTATATTTCTTAGTTTGTTTTTATCTTCACTAGCACTCCCTCAAAGAGTATATCTGAGACAGATCTTTGTATTTTCCAAAATTTTGTAGTATATCACTTGTCTAGTGTTAGAGATAGTGTTTGTCTTGCTTGTTGCAGTACTACTAATCAATGGCACCCTGTAGATGGTTTCTTTTTGCAGGATATATGACCTGTGACACCCCCTGCAGGCTTCAAAAATTACAAAATTTTCATATCTTTTTGGTCAAATCTGGAAGTGTCTGATCTTAAGGATTTGCAGTTGGTCTGTGTTTCTGGATCTTATCTTTGTTTGAGTATTTTTTGTCACATATTTTATCTTCAATATATATTTGAAGTGTGTTGGTGTGGCTTGCTTGGATTGCTTTTTTTCATTTCTTTGTTTCTTAGTGATCCATTGAGTATGAATGTGTAACCAACAAACATGATTAGATCTGGTAATGTTTCATATTGGATTTCATTTTGTTGATTTTCCCTCTTGCAATTTGTGTGCATTTCTAGATCCACTTACATTGTGAGTTTTGGGTTGAGATCCCTATAGAGACATTAGATTGTGCTTTCAAGCACCACTACCAATTTCCTACAACCACTACTTGTTGATTTCCTATTTTTCCATTTGTATATTGTTATTCATGCTTAGATTAAGGAACTTTTTGGATCATAAATGAAAAATAATATATATATATATATATATATATATATATATTGCATAAAAATATTTTGAACATTGAAGACAAAGACCATTGTTAAAGTGTTTTGTTTTCATACATTGTGAAAATTTTGGTAGTGATTTGTCTTGAATGGTTGCTTGGTGATTGTAAGGTTGAATTGTTGAATTTGAAAAGGAAAATGCCTCTTTCCCTCCCATATATAAAACTCATTGAATTGAAAGTTTTCATTTGCATTTTCCCATTTCTTTGGTTGGGTCAAGAGTCATAACATCACTAAAGTTCCATTCATCTTCCCTTGACTTAAGAAACAACCATAAGAAAATATTTCATAACTTAAAATCAAATAGACTTTGTTCTTTGTTAGCAAACCAACATTAGATAGGCTTAGGGACTTAGAATAGGATTGGAGAGTGAACTCTCTAAGGCCACCAAAATGAAATCTAGAAGTCATTAACAAGTTTCAAATATATTTTCACAACCGATGTGTTAGGAGCCTCCTCTAACATAGGATTTAAGCACAAGGTATCATTGGGGCAAGTAGGGTGATTACCCCTCTTTGATTGTCTTGGTGTTTTCTATATTACTTTGATTACTACATATACGGGGGATTTGTTGGTGATAAACCTTTCTGTTAGGTAGCTCTTTCAATGCTTTGGGTTGAGTTACTCTATCGTTACGTGTGGTCAGACCTACGACTATTCTCTGAGTCATTGATTGTGAGGTGGTAGCCTTAATGACCATTCATAGGTATCCTACAGAGGTGACTGCAGGTGGGACATGCATGTAGTACCTAGGGAAAACATTCATTCATGGTCTCAGTTCCCTTGGAGGGTTCCCAAATTAATAAAGGGTACTAGAACTGGTAACTATTGTTTCACGTAGTTCATCATAATTACTCCTCATACCTTTGTTATCTAGTTTTGTGGGAACTACATCTCCCCCAGATGGATGGTTTTTGTAAGGCCCCTTGAACCATTGGTTTTGCAAGATACCAGATATATAAAATATGTAGAATAGAAACGAAATGCTAGAAATAACAGAATAACAGTAAAATATCCAGCATAATCTTCACAATACACAGAAATGATTCACGAAATAGCAACAGAAATAGCACTTTGAATCAG
>ML788347.1:527201-544323 GCA_009831015.1 Picea engelmannii | reverse complement strand
TAGTGTCCTTTGGAGCCTTATAATACTTGCACTAACATGTGGGATGAGAGGAGGGGTCTAGATTATTGGGATTAGCCTCATGCATTGTTTAATAGGAACTAGGATTTGGACTAGGGATAACAATAAGGTTAGGATTATGGAAAATAATGAAGTGAGGGATCTTTTCTAATTTATTTTCCACAATGAGGATATGGATAAAGACTTTGTATATGGGGGTTCTCTAAAATAGTTATACTTCTTTATAAAAAAACTACAAGTAAACCAAAATTATATTTAAAATACCTCTTTAGGGTTATTGATTTATAGTTGAAATTTGAGCTAGGTAAAGAGTGTACACTCGATGTATTGTACAACCACCTACACATTAAATTTGGCAAATGAATTATACAATAAAAACACCACATGGAACTTGACATATATGCAATATCTACACATTAAATTTGACAAATAACTTGACAATAACAAATAAATTAGACAATAAAAACACCACATGGAACTTGGCATATATATCAATATCTACATATTAAATTTGACAAATAACTTGATGATAAAAACACCTTGTGAAATGTGGCCACAAATCATATACTCATAAATGTCAAAAGGTTTATGAAAATCTGTCTTAGTAATGTACATTTTTTAAAATGAAGAGTTAGATTGTCAAAAGGCTTACGAAAATCCATCTTAGTGGTTGGAGAAAGAGTTCTTATATTATTATACTTAGATGCAACATTGTCATGAATTTCCTATAGCATAGTGGGAAAGTAAATTGTAGTATTCAACTAGCATATTGGGAAAGGGAATTGTAGTATACAACTAGACGAGGGGGAACTATAGGTTGTTGATGCAATGATTTATTATCGTGCCAATATACATTTGTGGTACCAACACAGTTGCATATAGTTGCATAAGTTGCAATGTTGCATAAAGTTGCATATAGTTGCATATAGTTGCATAAGTTGCATTGTTGCATAAAGTTGCATATAGTTGCATAGGTTTCATTGTTGCATAAAGTTGCATATAGTTTCATATTGTCACCAAAATACATGATAAGTTGCATTGTTGCATAGTTGCATATAGTTGCATACGAAATTGTTGCAATATAGTTGCAAATAGTTGCATATAATTGCAATATAGTTTCATAAGTTGCATTGTTGCATATAGTTGCAATATAGTTTCAATATAGTTGCATAAAGTTGCATATAGTTGCATATAGTTGGATAAATTGCATATTTGCATATAGTTGCAACATAGTTGCATAAAGTTGCCTATAGTTGCATAAGTTGAATTTTTGGATTATCATATACCTAGGGAGTATGAGAATTAATTGACACAAATATGCACACTACCAAATTCCATTAAGTGGATTCATGTAGAGATTAAAGATCCACTAGTGCTTAATGGCACAACTAATGCCACAAAGTTTATGGAACACATAACTTAACACATCATGTTTCAATAGAACACATAACTTAACACATCATGTTTGAATAGAGGGTATAAACATTGGATATCACTTTGGTATATATCCTTGAATGATTGTGGGAATTTCATTATGAAATTTGGACTCACGAGAAGATATAGTAGGACTAGGAACCTACTAGACATAAGGTTTGTGTTGACCCATGTTCCCATCCACTGATCTTCATAAGGACAAGATATTGATATGATCTGAAAGACATTGAAAGTCCAAGTCATAGGGACTATGAGGGGATATATATATATATATATATATATATATATAAGAGTAGTGTAACTTAGTGGAATGTATAGGGAAATACAGGCTCGAACCTTAGACCTTCTCGGTAGAACAGATCAAAGTTATTATTATCAAAATAATTTGAACTATTCCAAGAACCCAACATGCATTTTATCACATTGGGCTCTTTCCATATCCATGTGGATTCTACTACCATTGCATCGGGAACATGTTGGCATAGATAGGGGAACACATGCTACACCACCCCAAGTAATTTTCTAGAAAAAAAAAACGAAATACACAACCATGAAAGGCAAAGGCTTGGTGATGGCGTATTTGCTACAAAATTTCAAGTATTATATTTTGGACCAGTTCTTCAAGTTGTCCATTGATAATTTAGTGGTCAAGTATTTGGTTAAAAATACAATGTTGGAAGGTTAATTATATCGATGTTTGCTACTATTTTAGGAGTTTGATTTTGAAGTGGTGGTTAAACTAGGTAAATAAAATGTGGGGCCTAATCACCTCTCGAAAATCCACAATTGGAACAATGTTGGGATAGCTCATAAAGTGTTGAATGTAGATATTTTTTGCATGGAATCTGTAGTTCTTGAATTTTTCACTAATATTCAAAACTTCAAATATAAATCTACATGCACTGGAAGAATATGGTGATAGTAAAGATTGATAGCTCATAATTAAGGATACAAATTATTAGTTAATCATACGGTACTTGCACACATTAGAAATGGATGGGATTCTTGACTACTATGTGTTGGATCATGAATGATAGGTGGTGCTCTAGGAATCCCATGATGGACATAGAAACATACATTATAGTGAGAAGACACAACTATCACAACATACATTACAATGAGACATGTTGGATGCAAGTATCATTCAATTCAAGGCTAGAGTGCACTCTCCACTCTATTATTCATATTTTTATCTTCATTCACTCCTATCAGTACATATTCTCCATTTATATTCTATCATTTGTTTACTTAGGGTTCATATGTGTGTGTGTGTGTTGTTAAGATTTTGTACTAAAAATATGTTATAGTTGTATTGGTCAATGTAAGAATACAAAAAAATGTTTTTCCCACTGTCTATGATTCATACTTTGTTAAAAAAATTGATGCTTGTCTACCAAAAATGCAATTGTATCCTTTCATGAAGATTGTGAACTTTTACTAGTATAAAGCTTACTTTAAAAAACACATCACAACCATTACCTTTTCATTGTCCTTTCACCAGATCCATTAGCCCATAAAACTTGATAAGAGTTGTCCACGAGATGCATTTTCATCACCAAGACCTACATGAATCATTAAAGACAAATTCTTTATATGAGTAAATAATTAATAAGCAAATAAACATGCATTTAGTTATGTAAAATACTCTAGAAAAAAATTAAGTGGTCGCATACCTTAATGAGCTTCTCTTTGTTTCAAGAATAGGTTATTCTCTACTAAACAGGGCCAACCACGTGAAGGTGGAAGCTCATATGTCCCCTCCCCCCCTCACATTGCTCTCAATTCCCCATACCCAACAAATGATTTTCTTTATATAGAAAACATATAGACATTCATGCATAACTAGGATAGTCATCAAAACATATGAACATATAAACATCGATAAAAATCCAAATACAAGTCATGAATTTATACATCTAATTTTTCTTCGATTTATGTTTTTTTACATTCATAAAATTGACAATTAGGGTATCATAATCATCCAAGGACATTGTATTTCGTGTGCCTTGTCCTTCTATTGTTTATGTGCATTCATGTACCATACTTCTGGTACATCACTGAGAAGGGCGTCGAAGCATCTGTTCAAGGTCGTGAACTGCAACAACAAAAATGATCATATCGATATGTTGAAATATAATTGAAATAACTAATTCATTATTTTGATTAACATTACAATATTTCTCTTTACCTGTCTGTGTAGTTGTGACAGTTGGTGCGTTAATTTATTGTCCACTTGGTTCCTCTCGCAATTCACCCTCCTGAGCTACATGCTCTTCAATTTTGAGAAGATATTAAATAAGTATAAGTCAGGAAATAAAAATCTACAATCACAGTAAATATTTCTAATTCTGAAGCATACATACTGGAATGGGTACTCTGGTCTACACTATCATTGGACATGTGCACCCTTGTATGACGTGGTGTCTGCTGAATACCACTAAATTCACTACTGCGGTAGCACTGTTGCTTGAAAACAAACATTAATACTTAGTTAAGGGTGATATAATAAAATATGAATAGACTTTACAAGCATGCTATTGCGGTTTCCTTATTCATTTGATTTTCCTGCATGGTTGGGGAGATCGGAGTCTGGCCCAAGATTTTTCTATATTCAATCACACTTTTAAAACCATGCTTGTAACCAAGCTTTAGGTCCTCCTCTGTGGGAGAAGTGTCGAACATATTTAACTGCAATGCATAACACCATTAAAAATACCAATAACAAAAACATATATTTGTTTGCTACTATTAAATAAATATTAACCACAGTTAATCATTTAAATATTACTATTCATGCTTTTACTTTTCCATAGCCAACCTGGCCTAGTTTATGTTGCCTGTGTTTTTCCACTCTGGCCTTGGTTTCTTTGGAGGTGTCTGGTAGCCTACATATGGAATTTATGAAAAAAATTAGATATTGGAATTGTTGCTTAAAATAGGAAACAAAAAAATAAATGATCATATTTCACTGATAATATGACATGTGTTGTACCTTGCTTGACCAACTCCTGGATGTCTTCCTTGTTTTTTAAACAAGTTCTCATTTGCATCCTCTATTAGCACCTTCCACTCTTTCTCTGGAACCATGGGAGGGTGCTCATGTTTGAGGTATAATTGCAATTTCTCCCTATACTGGGCCCTGGTATATTTTAAATTCTCACAGGCTAACTTTGTAACCACTTTCTTGTTGAAAGTGTTGCCGAACAAGTTTACCATGTGGTCTATTAAATAATTTTTCTTTTTTCTATCTTGGCCATTCCACCGTGTGTGAATGGACGGGCCAAACAACTCCAATGCTTTTTCATTTAAGTTTCTATAGAAAACCTTGTTTTCTACAGAAATGTGTTATCCATTAATTTATAATAATCTCAACAAATGTCCATTTCAATTTCATGAAAAAAATGAATCAATTAATTAAAAATTACCTGCAATCTTCTAAATCTTGATCGGAACACATGCATCATCCACCAGAAAGGTGACATCTAGTGATTCAGTGCTTTTATATCATTCTTCTCCATGCAGAATATTATCCTCTCCATCTACAGTATGTTTCTCTCCGGAGTCATGTGGAGTCCTAGGCTTTGGCTCATCATGCTCCGATGTGTCATGCCGGTCAAAATCATTTCGCTCATTAATGGATTCGAGGGGAACCTTAGGAGGCTAAAAAAGAATCACTTGCACTTTGCTATGCCGAAATTTGTTTTGCATTGGACCATCATTGCTACCTATAGCAGTTGCAGGATCGATAGGTTCCCCACGCACGGGGTTTAAAAACTCCTACAAATGGAAAACTTTACTTTATCAGATCATATACAAAATATAAAACAAAAAAATGGATATGAAATTTTCATAGCTGATAAAAATATGCGAAGATGCCACTTACCCCAAAATTAGTTATTGTATTTTGTAGCTCTACAATTCTTTCCCTGTCCTCTTGTGTCGGGGGTCTTTTTCTAAGAAAACCTAGATATTCTATGTTAGCCTTCTTCAAGGCCTTCGTTACAGTTGTCATTGTGTTAGTCGAATAAAATATTTCATCATCATCAATATCCTCAGTGGGAGCCTTCCCACGTTGACCATGCCACAATACATTGATGAATAAAATTAATGAGATGAACTTTAACGTTTGAGAAATTTAGTTGTTGTAGTCATAAGTTGTTACTGTATTTAACATTTACCTAGTGAGGCACAATGGGTGCCTTTTCACAATCACCCTGGACAGATGTAGCGGGTGATTTTCAAACACGGTCACCCTGGACAGATGCTGACACAATAAATCAATCAACAAAAGTTATGAAATTCACCTTTAACATTAAAAAAATAAAATATTACAGTAATATCATAAAAACAATAAGAATATTTCAGAAATTTAGTTGTTGTAGTCATACATTGTTACTGCATTTAACATTTACCTGGTGAGGCACAGTGGGTGTCTTTCCACGGCCACCTTGGATAGATGTAGCGAGTGATTTTCGGACACGGTCACCATGGACAGAAGTTGACACAATAAATCAATCAACAAAAGTTATGAAATTCACCTGTAACATTTAAAAAATGAAATATTTGAGTAATATCAGAAAAAAAATAAAGAAATTTCATAAATTTAGTTGTTGTAGTCATAAGTTGTTACTATATTTAACATTTACCTGGTGAGGCACAACGAGTTCCTTTCCACGGTCACCCTGGACAGATGTAGTGGGTGATTTTCTGCCATGGTCACCCTGGATAGAAGTTGACACAATAAATCAATCAATAAAAGTTATGAAATTCACCTGTAACATTAAAAAAATGAAATATTGCAGTAATATTAGAAAAAAAAAATGAAATTTCTAAAATTTCATTGTTGTAGTCATAAGTTGTTACTGTATTTAACATTTACCTGTTGAGGCACAGTGGGTGTCTTTCCATGGTCACCCTAGACAGATGTAGCTACTAATATCTCACGGTCACCCTGGATAGATGTTGACACAATAAATTAATCAACAAGAGTTATGAAAGTAATTGTAAAAATTTGAAATTGAAAAATTGAAATATTGCAGCGATAAATTGTAACAATGATTGATCAAAGGTTGAGTTGAATGGTATGTAAGATATTTACCCCCATAGTCGCACCCCCTCCATCTATTCAATTTAAGTTGTAATCGATCAACAACTCTTCACCTAGAACTATTGTTTTTGTTGCACATACAAATATATGATTTCCTTCGCATCCCTCAAATATGCAATTCGGTTTCTTAGTTGTTTCCACTGGTCATGTACTATTTATAAATCCGACAACGTTTCTAGTATATTTTGGCCTTCCATCAATATACATAGTTGCCCCTTTATTTTGATTGTTATCTACTAGTTGTATATAATTTGCGGCAACTTTGTATCTCTGCATACTTTGTGTATATCGAACCAACATCAGCCAGTGATTGTATTTGTATAATGGTCCGACATACTCCATCAATTCAGTTATAGTTCCATATCCAACCTTTATGCCATCCATGGAAAATAACCCCAATCCATGTAAGGACGAAGGAGCAATGCGATACATCCTCCCATCGATGAAGAAATATGTGTCCACTTCAGGTAGCTCCTTAGGTGCCTGTCATTGCACTAGTTGTTTATACCTCAAGGGAAAATCAATGTCACCTATTCTCTCAGAATCATAATTACATGACCCTCCATTGGCAATAAAAAATTGCATGCATATACGAAATATTTTCCTTACCTTTTCAGATCTAGTTGATCTAGAACCGATAGATCTAGTACATGTCTCACATTCAACCTCTCTTAGTATATCTTGATCATCACTCGAGGAACATAGATCCGACATATACCTATTTGGTGGTACCTACACTCGTTAAAACAAGAAGATAAGTTATCGTGCCAATATACGTTTTTGGTACCAACACAGTTGCATATAGTTGCAATATAGTTGCATATAGTTGCATAAGTTGCATATAGTTGCATAAGTTGCATATAGTTGCATAAGTTTCAGTGTTGCATAAAGTTGCATATAGTTTCATATTATCACTAAAAAACATGATAAGTTGCATTGTTGCATATAGTTGCATAGTTGCAGTTAGTTGCATATAGTTGCATACGAAATTGTTGCAATATAGTTGCATATAGTTGCAATATAGTTGCATAAGTTGCATTGTTGCATAAAGTTGCATATAGTTGCATATAGTTGCATAGTTGCATATAGTTGGATAAGTTGCATATTTGTATATAGTTGCATATAGTTACATAGTTGCATAAAGTTGCATATAGTCACTAAAAAACATGATAAGTTGCATTGTTGCATATAGTTGCCTAGTTTCATATAGTTGCATATAGTTGCATACGAAATTGTTGCAATATAGTTGCATCTAGTTGCAATATAGTTGCATATAGTTTCATAAGTTGCATTGTTGCATAAAGTTGCATAGAGTTGCATAGTTGCATATAGTTGGATAAGTTGCATATTTGCATATAGTTACAAGCTCACACCTTAATCTAGTACAAGGGAAAAGTCAAATCTTAACATAATCAAATTACAAGTCAAAGGAAATTGAACATTCAAAATCACTTTCACTAACAAAATTATTACTAACAATTATCTATTTTTTTGTGTCCTCTCGAAAGTACATCACATCCTTTTTTAAATAAAGTTCTCATCCATCATTATCCACCAATGATAAAAAAATTCCTTGGAAATAACTCCCTGAAAAACCATTGGGCACTTGCCCCCATGCTCAGGATGGTACCCAGTATAATGTGGATGGCATAAAATTATTGTGCCTTACCTTTAAAAATCGAACTATGGACCTACACAATGAGTTAAATTACTAGAATCATCCTTGCAATAATGACACCAATTGATTGAGCTAACCCTACGGACTAATTGTTCACTAATGATATATCTAAATTATCCAAAACTTGTCATTAACTAAAATAGTCCTTACTCAAAATTGTCTTATGGTAGCTCTCATAGTATCTTTTCTACTTCATTTTCTATATGCAAAACGCATTAATGCATGCACCAAGTGATGCTCCAAATTTAACAGTTTTTCTTACCTCACCATGGACTTGTCATCCCATGTGCATGCACCTTATCAATGCATTGTATCTTCCCTTCCCATTCCCATGTACCTACCTTATCCTCTTGTTTTCATGCACATGCATCAACCTCCCCTTACCAAAGTATACTCTAAACGACACAGTTCGGACTCTTAATGTTGGTCATATTATTCCCATGGTGTTTCATTAACTATTTTTCATTTTTTCCCTAAGGGAAACCCCACAGGATCCTATCCTATCCCTGGAATATCTATATAGAGGGTGGGATCCCCCTCTCTTCCCTAGAATATATAGATAGAGGGCGAGATCCACCCCCTCTTCCCCAAAATATCCAAATAGATATTAATTCAATCGTAGGCCACAATAGTGGTTGGTAAACTTGAGGGACTTGACCATATTTGAATCTTTGACCTACAGCCTCCTCATCGGAAACATGCCTTAGGGATAGTTATTTTTTATTTATCCCGGTAGTGTCTAAATTTGGTAAACTTAGTGTCTGGCCCTTTCAATTTATTCTCTTTTCTTCTTTGGTAATTTCTCGTGAAGTTTCCTCCTCGGCATAATCAAGTTCTTCATTTTACTATATACAATATGTATAATTGTCCGAAACATTGAAAACTTGATTGATGTCTAACTCTTTTGTGAGATTAATTAATTGCATATGCATCATCATTTTATCCTCTTCAAAAATTTTAAAGGTCTAGTTTTCTTCTACTTTAATTTTTTTTAGGTACATTCAAGAAATCACTCCTTTTTCTTAGGTACATTGTCGATTACTCTCCAACTTGGGGAATCATTTATTTTCTATGGAGATATGCCCGTGCCTTGTATTTTATTCATCTCATGTAGATTTTTTTTTATTTATGATTGGACTTCTTGAATATGTTTTGCAAGTAATTTAGAATCTTTGTTAATATGCTCATCAATTGGCAACTCCATTAAATCCACAACTTTTTTTCGATTCCTTTCTTGAATAATTAGGAAGGCTCATTTTATTTTAGTTTCATTCACACTATAGTTATCGGAAGATTTATCTTGCAACAATGTCAAATCTCGTTGTGTCCATCAATCTCCAACAATACTCCACAATAAGTTTCCTAGGTCACTCCCATTTACCACCTTTGTTTACACATCAATTTGTGGATGCAAATAAGAATAACTATAGGGAAACATGTTGCCTAATTTGTGACATGATGTTCATCAAAAATTACTCGAAAAATGAGTATTGATGTCACTTGTTATTGATTTGGTAAATCCATGCAAACATACACTTCCTTAAAAAACTTTGTATTGACAACTTCGTCTGTCTTATTGTAAGGAATAAAATGGTTCATTTAATACAATCTATTAACACCAACAATAACAAAATGGATTCATTACTTCTTCCTATCTGAGTCACTCCCAACACAAATTCCATTGAGATGTCCTCCCAATGTCTATTGGGTATTAGTAATGAAAAATACAATCCTATTTTGTGAATTTCCTTCTACACTTGGTATTCCTGCAAGGCATTAGGATTGTCAAGTTCAAGAACTAATAAACAACCACAAAGAATTCATCATTTTTTGTTGCATTGTTAGTAATCTTGTCAAAATATCTATGGATATATATTTCTATAGGTGTGAAGGAATGCTTGAATATGTGTGTGAACATTGTCTTTTGTTGGTTGATTTAGCAATGTCACACCATGACACAAACCTTGTTGTTGTATTTCTCCACATTGGTGTAGAGGCAAGGCCAAAAAAAAATTCTACAATATTGCCACTGAAGTTTTGTAGGTGCAAAAATGACATGTTGACTTGGAATAATGTGCCTCCTAGATGTGCTTATCACACTCAACTCCTATTGGAGCACACAAGTTTTTAAGGAGGTTTATCAAGTTGTACATAATTGTCCTTAGAGGAAATATAAACACATTTACATAAATATTGGGTCTATGGTATATTAACACTGCCAATTCAGTGTACACGATGTCTAGAAGTGTCTAGGATAGTCAACAAGATTCTCAGTAGTGCTCAACTTAAGAAATAAACCACTCAATTGTAAGAAATCCTCTTATTCTTGATCACTAATGGAACAACTATAAATAATCAATTCACTTCAACTAGAGAATCAAACAATTCAATTGGGTTATAAGGTTTCCTTCCATCCATTGTAGGAGAACCACTCTAAGTGGTCCATGTAGAATATAGTGTAGAAGGTTAAAGCTCCTCATAAAACACTTTTTTGTGGTTCCTCCTTGCCAATACAATATTAACATGGGATAACATTATTTATGTTTATAATTAAGATGAAGTCATGTTCTAGACCAAATGTGGCAACATCATTGCACATGCATTTCTACTCACTTTGACATTTGATTATATGCTACATAGTGGTTTCGAGAGTCCTTGGTTGCTTAAAAGGCAATTGTAATTTGTTGTTTCAATCATGGTTTAGAATGTTATATTGGCTTGCAACAATGGTTTTGATGTGTTAAAAGAATCCCAAAGGCCCGTACTTGATTTTTAGAGTTGGGGTTGGTTGAAGGCATGGATTTGTTACAATTTTGTTTCCATGGTTGTATTGGAGTGCTTTCCTTGTTATTTCATGGTGATAGTTGCCTGGAGGAATAAGTGTTGTAGTGCATTGTTTATTTCTATTTGAAGCCTAAACTATATGATATGAAACCCCAACCTAGCACTGCAAACTAAGTGTTTGACCACAACAACGATGATGTCAAACATATATTGCATGGACTATGGTTTATTGCTTTGGACTTTGGATGATGGAGTGATTTGGCAGGTATTAGGATTGCAAACTTTTGTATGGTTGTTGATTTTCTTGATATTGATTGGTACTATGTGGACTGATCACCATTGTAATGAACTACTTGGATGATCTTGGAATGAGTTCAAATCCTAATCCTGGATGCTCTCTTCCTCAATTTAGGCTTGCAATCACCTTGCACCTGGTGGAAGACTAGCAAAGAAATATCCATACAACTTTCACGAAATATAAGCCTACTTTTGGCTACAAGTGACTCTGTGTTAAGCCTTTCCTTAAGGGATGTCTGAAGAAGATTTCACAAGTCAAGTCCAAGAAGAAAACCTGGCTCTTTCAGCAGTAAAGCCTTTGGAAGCTAGCACTAGAACCAAAGAAATATTTTCTCATTTGGTCTTTAGTGTTGGGGGATCTGCCTGTAGATAAAAGCCTAATGTACCTAGGAGTCCAAAACTAGTGTTGTCTCCATTACAAGCAAGTCGAAACCTTGAAACACTTGTTACAATTTTCTCACTTAACCAAGTTTTCTTAGGCCTAAGTAGACTCAATGTGTTGTCAATATCTCCTACGCTCCATTACATGGAAGAGAACCCTATTCGACAATTGTCTTCCTTGGGATATAGAGTTCCATTTTGCTGGAAAAACTTTCAAGTTGAAGTGCTTTATTCTATGAAGGAAACTAAATGAAGTCATATTTAATAAGATAGAGCCTTCATGAACTTTCTCATGGTGTGAAAACACACTAATTTGTGCAAGCCTATTCTTGTGGATCAACATGCAAGTGCAAAAGAGTCAAATGGAAATGGTGAATTTACAACAACTACTAGAAATTTTAGGGTGGGGTCTACTCTAACATGAGCAAGGAGCCACCTAGCCCCTCTCATGCCCAATCATCCCACTCACACCATGTGGATCGAGTTATTTCAATGGAGGACGATTTTGTTTTGTGGGAATGTGTTGAATATTGAGGAGGTCAATATCTAGATTTTGGGGGGACGAGTTAGAGAGTTTGGGGCGTGTTTTCCTCCCTGTTGGAAAATTTGTGGGTACATGAATCGTATTGTCATTTGTGGGAGTGATTTACTCACTTTTGGGTGAACCAACACATTTTTGGGGGTGATTTACTCACATCTGGGAGATTTCCCTCTCCTTCCAACACAAAACAGAACTAACACAAACTTATAAAAACAAAAAGACTATTCTCGCATTAACAATGTAAATTCATGAAGTGTTTAGAGTTACTCACCATCCTCGCCCTCGCCCTTAGTGTCGACGTCACTTGATCAATTTTATAGATGGCCCTCGATGGGTGCAACTATTTCCTTCTCCTTTGTGCGCCCTAACCTCCTTTGCATGCCCTAACCTCCCCTCCTCCTCTGCGTGCCCTCCTTCTCCTCTGTGTGCACCCTCCTCTCTACTCTATGTGCCCTCCTTCTCCTTTGTGTGTGCCCTTCTTATCCTCTGCATGAGTTCCTTCCTTCTCCTCTGTGTGTGCCCTCCTTCTCCTCTGCATGCACCCTCCTCTCTACTCTGTGTGCGACCAAGTTCTTCTCCAGCTAATGATCCCAAGAGTTGAGTTCAAATGTGTTTTTTTTTTTTTTCAAAACTATGTTTTGTTATTTGTTTATTTTTGGTTTTTATTTTTATTTTTTGTTTTTATTATAGTTATATATAATATAATTTATATAATATATAAATTATAAATTATATAATATATATATATATATATATATATATAAATTATATAAATTATATATATATATATATATATATATATATAATATTATATTTCAACATGTCGTTGTAGGCCCTACATACCTAGAAACTTCCTTTAGGACCTAAGGCTTGGGTTTCCTCTCTCGATATAGTCCAAGGACCCAATACCCATACCCAGTTCTAAAAATATCCTATTGATGCCCATACTCCCACTTGAATGCCAATGATACCCTCGTGAGGTCATGTATGGTGGTTTGAGGTGTCATTAATGAATTTTGAGCCCTAGAAGTTGCCTAAAACCTTGAGAGATTGGGTGTGATAGTTTGAGGTGTCATGTTTGGCCATGGATGCCTAGAATCTTTGTACTTCGACTAAGCCTTGGGTTCCCCCCTCAACCATATCAAGGCCTTCAGACCCATAGCTAATGCTCAAAACCTTGTGAGAGCACTAATATCATTTCTTAGAGGCCAAGGATACCCCTCTAGAGTTTATGTGTGGCACTTTGAGGCATTGTTAATGGATCTAGATGACACAAAGCTTTCTTTAGAACCTAAGGCATGGCCTTCTTCCCTATATCATTTCCAAGACCTTGAGACACATACCTACTACTCAAAAACACCTAGTGGCACCGACATCCCCAACCATATGTTGGAATACCCTCAAAAGGCCTTGTGTGGTTATACGAGGCATCCTTATTGGCCCTGGCTCATTGACATCTTCCTTTAAGGCCTAAAGTTCATGTTTCCTCCCTTGACCATGTCAAGGTCCCAAGACCCATACCTAGTGCTCAAGAATTTCGGTGTTACCTATATACCTAATTGGAAAAGGATTCCTTCGAGAGGTCATTTGTGGTGGTTCAAGGTGTCATTTATGGGAAGAATAAGAAGTGGGTTGCAAATAAGATTGTAGCAATGACGCAAGAAACAACACCTCCCACCATGTATTACAAGTCTTGTGAGAGAAAGTGACACACCAAAACTGTTGGAAAATACACCTCGATAAATTCCCCAAGAACTTCTAAAAGCTAAAAGAAGAAGTAGTTTCACTACCATTCAAAAGGAGGTAGAATTAATTAGTTGCACTACCATTCAAAAGGAGGTAGCATTAATCAATGATAGTCCCAAAAAGAAAAAAAATATGACCAAATTATTTCATGACTATATCCACATGAGATAAGCTAAAGTGGATTACTTGTTTGATCTCGATTCACAATTGAATTTGATCTCTACACAACTAGTTTAAAATATTGGCCTAGAGACTCATGGTCATTCACAACCATATCACTTGGGTTGGGTGAGACAAGACTTGGATTAAGGATCAAAGACAAATATGTGGAAAATAACATTCAAGACAAGGAAACAAGGTTTGTATGAATGGTTAGGGATTCATTTTGGTTTATGTAATGAACCTACAACTTTCATGTGCTTGATGACCATTTACGATGACCATTTGAACTAGAAAAAAATGTAAGCGAGTATGTTTTAGGGGTGATGCTTCTACAAGGATGGTTGTTGTGTTAACATTCAAAATTATTTCATGGAGAAATGTTGGACTACCAAACATATGATAAAGAACGCGTTGTTGTTGTGCAAGTAGTGAAGAAGTGGAATCATTATCTCCCAGGGAAAGAGACCATCATACACATAATATTGTCCCAAGTCTCGGAGACAAAAACATCTCTAATTATGTTAATGCCTCTTAGGGTTGAGAACTAGGTTGTCTCGATGAAATTTTTTCCTTCGTGCAAAGGATGGAGGACCACCATAATGAATGTTCATTAAAAGACAAACCAAATATGAGACTTTGTATTCCATCAATAGTTCAAGACTTTGTTTTATTATAGTACTCTAATAATCCATTTGGTGCATGAAACCTCGAGGTTGGTTGTGTATTACGAGGATTTCCATATAGACCCTCAATGATGAATTGATGATGGAAGAAAGTGGGTGTGTGAGTCAAATTTGAGTACAGAAACCCTCCTATATCGTTAAGGCATGCGAATAGTCTATCCATGTCAAATTTCAATGCATTCAGAAACAGTTTGAAAAAATTTCAACGTTGGCCCCATTCACAAGTCATTGTTGCCCGTGTCTAGTCCTAGTACAATTTCCTTGTAAAAATTGTATAAGATATTTGGAGAATGATAATTTTGAAGGTCCTAGGCCTATTCCTACACACCACGGCCATATCACCTCTCATTGGTAGTCTGTGTATTGATCCCTTTTAGTTTTGGGTTGCTAGTATTTTCATTTTCACACACCTTTCAATATAGTCAAAGTTCAATTAATGTCTCTTGTTACTATAGGTTTATAAAGCCTCATGATCCCAATGCCCACATGCCTCCAACCTTGTTATCTAATGATCGTTCGGTGACATTTGTCATGAAGGGTAATGACTAAGACGAGGGGAAACTTTCAATTCAAGGCTAGGAATGACCAAGCCCACATCAAGTGAAGGAAGCAAATTAAGAAGGTACATGTGTTGTCCCATTCCATGTCAACAACAACGAATCCATTCACTGAGAACACTAAAACCCGACAAATCGATGACTCCACAAAATTATGGTTTATGGTTTACATGATGAATTGATGATGGAAGAAAGTGGGTGTGTGAGTCAAATTTGAGTCTAGAAAACCCTCCTATATCGTTAAGGCATGCAAATAGTCTATCCATGTCAAATTTCAATGCATTCAGAAATAGTTTGAAAAATTTTCAACGCTGGCCCCATTCACAGTTTGAATTGATGATGGAAATACCTACATCGTTGGTATGATTAGGCGTAGTTGCACAAAGCTCCTCTTAGTTTTGAGAATAGTTCATTCTCTAATAAACAAGGGAAACCACATGAAGGTGGAAGCTCTAATTATGCCCCCCGCACCCCCCCCCCCTCCACGTCACTCTCAATTTCCCCATATTACCTAATTTGAAATTCTAAAGAACATGTATCATATACTATATTATACAAAATAAAAACATATAAATATAATATAAAATATATAAACACATACCTCTTCTTTTCAACAATTAAATATCGGTCATCTTCTTCTTCATCCATCTCAACATCTGTATCAGGATCTAGTTCAGAATCGATATTGGTGAAAAGCTCATTCCTATCAACATCATCATCAACATCATTTTTGCTAATATAGTTATCGATATCGTCAATGAGATCGTTGTCTCCTACATTTGGATGATCAACTTCTTCAACTTCTTCGTCTGACACATCGACTACATGAGCCACTTGCTCTTGATCTGCATAATCATGATCTTCTTCCTCATTATTATCTTCATCCTCGGCTACATCATTATACTTTACTGGTCTTCCTCTTGGATCATATCTAACAATGTATGACCAACCTGCTTTACCAGGTACCTCTAAGTAAAATACTTGCTCACATTGACTTGGAAGAACATAAGGCTCTGTACCTGGTTCAAATGCCCTTGTATTAACCATGGTAAATCCATTATCATTCTCAATAACAGTTCTTTCAGGATCATGTTCATTGTTAAGGTCCTAACCCGCACATAGGTAGATCAATGTATTCGGATGTAATAAAGGTCAATATTAATAAGACCTTTCAATAAAATAGAATAAGGCAGATGTAAGAAGACCTAATAGAAGCTTCCGCATCTAGAAGGATCTTCCTCTAGATGCTTCTTTTTAGTATAAATAGGAGTCGAGGGTATGAGAACCCTAGCTTGGATATTATTGTAACAGAGCGCTGCTCGATTGGAGGTTGCCCCCTCGAAGAGGCCTGTGAACATTGCTATCTGATTCAAAGTGTTATTTCTGTTGCTATTTCCTATATCATTTCTGTGTATTGTGAAGATTATGCTGGATATTTTACTGTTATTCTATCATTTCTAGCATTTCGTTTCTGTTCTGCATATTTTATATATCTGGTATCTTGCAAGTGGTATCAGAGCACTTTCCTTGGCAGAAATTGTGGGTATTTTTTTTTCTAGGGTAGAGACGTATTCCGGCGTCTTTAAGCCATAGAGATCTGTCGTTACGTGCATAAACCCGCGGTTGAGGGATTCATACACGCAGGAAATACAAGTGGTTCTTAAGTGCACGTTTGTTGGCCACCCTTGTAACCCCTGTTGGTACCCCTTCGAGTGGTAGCGCATCAGACAACAC
>ML788347.1:504548-521522 GCA_009831015.1 Picea engelmannii | reverse complement strand
TGGAGGTTGCCCCCTCGAAGAGGCCTGTGAACATTGCTATCTGATTCAAAGTGCTATTTCTGTTGCTATTTCGTATATCATTTCTGTGTATTGTGAAGATTATGCTAGATATTTTACTGTTGTTCTGTCATTTCTAGCATTTCGTTTCTGTTCTGCATATTTTATATATCTGGTATCTTGCATTCATGCATCTGTAGCCTATACCATTTAACCTCAAAGAAAACTATTTTCAAGGAATTAAAATCACTATCAGTGGGTTTGTTGAGCTGGTTATCTAATTGACTGATGGACTCAAGGAGGTAGGCCATGGACACACATCATGTTGCATTAGTTATCTACATATTATATCTTCTTGGTGCTCTTTTAAGTTTAGGTTAATGATTAACTTGAAATTATGTCATTGTTACACCTATTGTTCACACTAATGAGAATACTACAACTCATTTTCCAATTGAGAAATCTACTCTACATCATAATGAGTTTTATTTATCTTACACACGAATTGAGAAATCTTCTCTACGACAGTAGTTGAATTCCTCTCACAAGTGGTACCTGATTCTAAATGTTGGACATGTTAAGGGCTTGATGTTATCATATTCACATTTGGAGGGGTAAAATGTTGTCATGAAGTATCTTGTGTGGCCATTTGTTTAGGAACCATGACTCATATCATGTTGTTTTTTTCTCTTGTTGAGGTAGAATATTGTGTAGCCTTCCAACGTTAGCTTATTTGCATGTGGAGGACAACAATAATCAACCTCCATTCCTCTAACAAACTCTACAAATATTTTTGGTGAAAAAGTTCATGATACATGTTGTGGTTTGACCATCTCCCATTTCCTTGGAATATCTGTAAGAATGCACAATTTCTCACACCCTCAAACACAGATCAAGATATTATCAATGATAAATTGGGTCTGGTCATATTTATTCCTCACACTGAACTTCCTCTATGTTTTATGCTGGTGCATTAGACAATGACTTCAACCCAACATAAAAAAAAATGATAAAAACATATTTAGTTTCCACTCTTCACTTTTCATTTGACATTTATTAAGAACCCTTAGTGTGCACCTAAAAAGGCTCACTCAAACCAAATTGATACACAAGTTTTAGGCAAGATTTAAAATTTGAAGAAGACATTGGTAGTTTTAGGCATGTAGTAGGAAGATTGAGCATAAGAAATGGTGTGCCATATATGAATGCATAGTCACCTTGCCCAAGGTGTGCATTTAATGATCCAAATATGGAAGTTCAAGAAAATAAAGAATATTGAAGTTGACATTGTCAAATATTATCATAATGACAATAAAGACAAGAAAATATTTGCACACAATAACTTTCTACACTATGAAAGATACCAATTGGTTGCCATGTTCTTTTCCATTTGTATTTTTTGGTAAGGTAAATGCTCCTTTTTGAACTATGGGGAGTTGTTAGAATCCTTTGCATGAGTTATCAAATTTTCTTAGAAGGGTTCACCACATTTTGAGCCCAACTACTCTTCCAACCTTATATCTGGGAGACTTCACCATATATACTATAGAGATAAAAGGTATGGCCTCAAATCTTATGCATGGGTACCATATGTAGACATTAAATTCATCCAACAATGAATATTTTGCACCAAAGTCCATCCCAACACCACATAAACACCAAGGAATGCCAAAATATCTCCAAAATTATACAATAGTAGGTATTGGCCAAAAAATAGCTCAAACTAGCATCAGTAGATTGATACACACTAGATCTCTCAAAAGAATGCAAAATGATGTGTACAATCACAACAATCAAAATTGTACCCTTGGAAAGAATTACATCTAATAAATTATTCATCATTCTCTCATAACCAAGGAGCATGTCCAAATAATGAAATGGAAAAATCCTCCAACCAACACCTGAACTATCTCAACCCAACACAACTACTATGTAGAAATCCTTCACATCTAGGTTTATGTAGCAATCTCTCTGCCTTGTTGTTATTGTCACCTAGCTTGTTAAAAATATGAGACTATTAGGATTCTGGTAAAAGAATAGTCCATGTCAGAAAAATCCAATTATGATTGTAGGGGTGTTCAAAGATTATACTAGATGAGAATAAAGCTATAAGGAATGGCCAATATGGATACCGATCCTTATTTCCTAAATGAGAAATGTATTAATGAAGAGCTTTGTGTGCATTTAAAATTGTAAAATTCCCACTCAATTATTTTTGGTATTTTTCTTGGTTTTACTATGTTGGCATTTTGTGAAACAATTTTCCACTGATATGTTTATAGAGGTTGTTATGAATTTACTCACTATTGTAGCAATTTTATTTGAATTCCTGAGTGTGGACTTTTGACAAACGCTTGGACTGTAGGCTATTTCACACTGTTTGACTGCCCAATTCGTTGTTATGGTATTTTAGATGGATTCTTGAAGTGTTTTAGATGGTTGGCATATATTTCATGTGCCCTCACTGTTCTCTTTCATCACAAAAAATATAAATGACAGCAGACATAATGGGAACCAAAATCACAATCATTGAATAAGGGAAACATAGCAGAAAAATTACACTTGTTTATTAGCAACAATACTCATAGATTTGGGCCTCTTATACAATGGTGATGGAGCATCTAGCTACCAAGAGAAGTGAACTTTGGTGTTGATGTAATAACTATTAGAATCACCTATCAGCCACCTGGGATAGCCTTCCAATCCATGTTTTGAGCTATCAAGGGATTTTTGTGCCTTAATCTATATGTAAAATGCACCGAGCAAGGCTCACAGACTCCTCCTCCCTTAGAAATCGACCCAACAATGACAATTCGTCCCCCGACAAGCTAAACCAAACCCCCAATGAATGTGTCACTACCCAGCAAGGGGACACTCGTCCTCTGAACCCAAAATCCATCTTTTATGAACAAGAACTCAACCCCTATAATTTGGAATACATCCAGCAATGGATTTTATCTATTCCCACAAGAGATTCTCCCTTCTATATTTAGGTAATGTGTTCCCAAAATCATAGCAAATGGTTGGGGATAAGGACCCACAAATTTCTTAAGAAAACTCAACCTCCTTTATTATGGCAGAGATATATGATCTGTTGTGACCATGATAGTGCCCAGGTTACAATAAGCTTGACCTCCAGGTTAAGAACACCACCATCAAGAAATACAAACCCACGGAAATGAAGGTGCACCCAGTCTAGAGAGGAATAATGCTTCCACAAGTAGACTTAGCCTATGAATAAGAAATCAATCCCCCAGTGAATACTCAACAACCAAGAGTCTCTGTGGTCTTGATAACCACTAAAACCAAACCCTTGTTCCCCTCCTAGCTAGATTTCTTGCGCATAGGTCTGGTCTCAGTCTCTGATCAGATATGGTCGAAATAACCCCTAGTCCTAGTTTAGATGTGAAAAAGGGGATTTTTTTAATGTTTTATTATATTTCATTTTTTATTTAATACATGGTTTGGCATATGTAGTTTTTATTTTATTTTTAATGTTTTATTTCTTTTGTTTTTTATTATATATATATATATATATATATATATATATATAATGTTTTATTATTATTTTTTAAATTAATAATAACAACTTTTTAAGAAGATCCCTCTAGCTAAGAAATCACGGGTGAGTTGTTATGCAACTAAAACATTTACAATAGATGGTTCTCAAAGTAGGCTTGTCCCTAATTTGGGAGTAATATACTGAATGTAGTCTAGATCCCTTTTGTCGAGAAGCCTCTAGTGCGGTGTATGTATTCTTACATGTAGAAAATTTAGTATAGAAAGTTCTAAAAATCGACTTTCCCCTGGTATAGAATTATCAAAATGGAATGTGGTTGAAAAACAACAATATAGAAAGATCATCTTCATTGAAAAGCCATGAATAGGGTGTATGTATTTTGCCAAATATTCTTAGA
The DNA here is from genome assembly GCA_009831015.1 of Picea engelmannii. NCBI lineage: Eukaryota > Viridiplantae > Streptophyta > Pinopsida > Pinales > Pinaceae > Picea > Picea engelmannii. The sequence continues at coordinate 517,608 of ML788347.1, read as the reverse complement.
GCTTACACCTAGATCCAATTACCACATCAAACAACCCATTTATTGAGGCTATGTTGCTAGCCCCAATTTCATATTGTCTTGCATAGGTGAGACAACCATGAGAGTCAAAACATGTTTATTAAGGATTTGAAATTTAGTAAGAGATATATCACCCCTTATTGGGGTAGCCTCTTTGTCATTTAACGTGGTCTTGCAACAAGATATGTAGGGAATTGTAATGAAATGGGTGGATGAAGAATTCGATTTGGATTCACATCCTAGTAATGTCTCCCAAACGTCGCTTCACGCATGACGTGGCGTGAGTAAATCCTCATAGATTCAAGGACACAAAACATATATAAATTTTTAGAAAGTCTAATTGATGTAGATATATGAAGAAAAAAACCTAAGAGTAAGTGTTTGTAGTAAATAATGAAGGATACAAGGAATGTTTACCATAGCCTTTATTTTAAGCATATATAACATCATCATGGTATGACATCATGACGACCACTTTGATGTCACATCCTTATCAGAATCAGATATGTTAGTTTCATGAAGTCACTTCATTCCCTCTAGAGGGGCATCAGGTACAATTGTCATATTTGAGAAGGAAAACCCAATATCAATGGCCTCTAATCCATCCTTCATGGGAGGAAAAGGTTCCCCAATCAACTCTTCTAGGAAGACTATATCAATTTTTTTTTAATTCAATGGTTGTTGATTTTCCTTAGCAAGAGAAACTTCATCATCTGACATTGGTTGCTTAGGAAAATTCCAATTTTTTTATTTGGATTTGGTCCCTTTTTCCCTTGAAGGATGAGCTCATGCATGGGTATAAATATCGTGTAGATGTACTATATGTTGATGAATTCAACACTATAATGTTGTGTTCTCATAATTCAATACTTGAATCCACTTAAAACTTTCATTTGAGGGTCATTTTATCTGGAAGACTCTTACTTAGGTCTATTTCAACATAGATGGAGGTGTATGTACACAATCTTGTTATAAATCTCCAAAATTTCTTTTATGTAACTGCCCAAAGTATTCTTAATATCCTCTAAATTTAATATAATATGCCATTAAGAATGAAATGGAAAATTTGGGAGGTGTACCCAAAGTGTCATTCTAGTAATTGACATAGAGTTAGGATCAAAATTTGGAAATCAAGGAGATATAAAAATCCCCACTGATATAATGATAAGTCAGGTAAGTCCCGAAATTATGATTCTATCCATGCTCAAGCCACCTATGTTTTGGCCCCTGTTCCCACTAATATAATGATAAGTCAGGTAAGTCACAAAATTCTAAATCTATCCATGCTCAGGCCACCTATGTTTTGGCCCCTGTTCCCACTGATATAATGATAAGTCAGGTCAGGCCCAAAATTCTAAATCTATCCATGCTCAGGCCACCTACGTGTTGGCCCATGTTCCCACTGATATAATGATAAGTCAGGCAAGGCCTGAAATTCTGCTATCCATGCTCAGGCCACCTATGTTTTGGCCCTTCTTCCCACTGATATAATGATAAGTCAGGTAAGTCCCTAAATTCTGACTCTATCCATGCTCAGGACACCTATGTTTTGGCCCCTCTTCCCACTGATATAATGATAAGTTAGGTAAGGCTCAAAATTCTGACTCTATCCATGCTCAGGCCACCTATGTTTTGGCCCATGTTCCCACTGACATAATGATAAGTCAGGTAAGTCCCAAAATTCTGACTCTATCCATTCTCAGGCCACCTATGTGTTGGCCTTTGTTCCCACTGATATAATGATAATTCAGGTAAGGCCCAAAATTCTGACTCTATCCATGCTCAAGGCACCTATGTTTTGGCCCCTGTTCCCACTGATACAATGATAAGTTAGGCAAGGCCCGAAATTAATCTATCCATGCTCAGGCCACCTATGTTTTGGCCCCTGTTCCCACTGATATAATGATAAGTCAGGTAAGTCCCGAAATTCTGACTCTATCCATGCTCAGGCCACCTATGTTTTGGCCCCGGTTCCCACTGATATAATCATAAGTCAGGTAAGGCCCGAAATTATGACTCTATCCATGTTCAGGCTACCTATGTTTTGGACCCTGTCCCACTGGTATAATGATAAGTTATGTAAGTCCTGAAATTCTGACTCTATCCATGCTCATGCCACTTATTCTGAATCTTCACGGTATAGTTATATTCTCGAAAGGAAGTCCCTGAAATTTGAACAGGGATTTCGTTTATCTTGTTGATATTGACATCCTTTTGTATGAGATGGTCAATGACAATGGTTAGTGCGACCTAGAAGGAAGATTGAAAACATTATGGGTTAAAAAGCTTTGATCAATGTATTGTCATATAAGCTGCATATCAATAAAAATTTAGCTGATTTACCAAAAGAATGAATTTATGTATTTGCAAAAACGTTTTTATAAATATTTTTATTCACCAAATTTCATCTCATTTCTTAAATATCTCTGCCTTTCATTAATCTTGGTGTAGAGGATAACAATCACAAACTAAGCCCAATTAACACCCAAATTTATGTTGTTGCCACTTATTATTAATAGGTTTATGTGCAAAGTGACCAAACACTCTTATAATAACGAGTAAAACAACCAATCAAATAAAATTCCATTATTTCTTACTAATGACAATTACTTATATTGTTGGTTGGTTTTCCAAAATCACTCTACTTCTTCGAATGGCATGAAATAGGGAAGAAAATGTTTTTTTGGATGGAAATGTGGTCTATATATTAACATAGTCAAGAGCAGTATTACAGAGGCATGTGAGCATATCACCTCAAGTGTGCTAAAGATGACCTTGAGCCCTCTCCTTGGGCTCCTACTTCACTTTAGGTTCTTTAATCTAACAACATTTTTAGGATTCCTTCCATCCTCATTTTGACAACTTAACTATAGGTTCCCTTCAATCCTCTCCTTGGGCTCCTACTTGACTTTAGGTTCTTTTTATATAACAACATTTTAGTTTTCCTTCCATCCTCCTTTTGACAACGTAACCATATGTGATGGAAATATAAAGATATAACTTAAACAACATAATGATAGGGCAATGAAGACGTGGGATTGGTGCAAGTGGACAACTTCATCCAAGGGAAGTACTAGGGGGTGAAAATGCGAAGACGAGTAACACTTTTTGGAAAGAAGCTTGTGAAGAAATGTGATATTTATTGTTTCAATCAAGAAAATAGTCATTGAAATATCTTGATTGAAAGTTAAATAATATTTTGGATAAGAGTTAAAATTCTTGGTCAAAACATTTTAAAACGTCTCAACAAAGAGTTTGCCTATGTTTACCTCAAGTTAAAAATCTATTATTTGAGAGTTTGGGTGGATTATAAAAACTACAGGTTGAAATTTAAATGTCTTTGACTAGAGTTTTTGTTTGACCGTTATTTAAAACTCTTGATTACATAACAATGTTTTTATTGACTAGGATTACCATTGTTAATTTATGGAGAGATGTTTATTTGTTTAATTACGATTACCTATCAAATGGAGAGATGTTTAGTTGTTATATTTAGGTCACTTTGTTGAAGACGGGAACGGTTATAATCGGAAATCGTCTCTCTTGCGATGAACTTTTGAGATAGGAAATTTTTTTGTGGAAATAGCGACGAACTTTCGTGGCGATAGCGATGAACTTTCATGGTAATAGAAATGAAAATCCCACCCAATTTAAAAAACCTATTCATGGCAATAGCGACGAAATTTTGTGGCAATAGCGACGAAAATCCCACCCAATTTAAAAAAAATATATGAAAATCATGGAAACGTGGAAACATTTCGTGGAATAATCCACCAATATGTAGTAGTGTAGGTACCATGGGGGGAATTTTCATCATTGGTGGGTTCCCTCACATCTGTTAATGATATACCTCAATGACTGATAATTAGACAATTTCTACCATGCTCGACATCAACTCATCTATTTGCATGTTATAGAATCATATAATCGGGGTTTGAGACAAATACCTTGGGTTAGGGGCCACCTCCTTCCTTCACATCACCGCTCCTAAGTTGCAATGGAGTATATCACTTATGTATAAGTACTTTGAATACTTTGGGGGCACTCTGCTCAGTGATATTTTTCTTCTTGATGTATATGTTGTGACATAGATTCACATTGTATTTGGATGTGACTATGATCATTTTGATGACATGGATCCACCATGTATTCTTTTGTAGCCATGGTATTGCATTTCATTTCATGGATCCATAGTGTATTGTTTTGGTGGCCATGCTTTAATACTCTTCAGAGTCAGGGTATTTTTACCTTGGGGATGGTCTATAGATATCTTTACCCTTGGTGTTTGATTGTAGGTGCTCCTTGAAATTTGTACCTATTTACTCTCTCCTCATGCTACCTCACAATTTATTGTAATGTGTTTCAACCATCCATTCCTTTCCTGACCTCACACATTAGGGGGAATATGTTATATCCTTAATTTCTACCCTACATTGTCGAGAAAAAATCAATAGAAGTTGCAATCCAAAAACACAATCTTCAGGTCAGAATTTAGATAGATTTTGAAAGGTGTCTCTGGTCATCTATTGGACAACCAATGACATGTTTCTTGACATCATTGTTCAACAAGAAACACCCTCTGTAAACTTCTATATTTGTGGAGTTTATAAGATATGGATGAAAGATGAGTTGTTTCTTCATGGCATGAGCCTTGGAACTCACAAAATTCATGTCTCCATTGGTCTCTAGAATATATAGAATCTCTCTCGAGCCTCTTCCAAGAATATATATAAGGAATTTTTTTATCATGAGGAGGAAGAATCATTTATAGATACATGATGCCAAAATTGATAGGTGTTTCTCCATCTACATCAGTTGTAGTCAGGTTTCCTAGCTTGGTTGAGAAATTCAAGAGGAGCAAGGAGAAAGGGGAATGGAGGAGTGCATCTACACCTTGAGGTAACTTCATTGGTGTATTTATCTCATTTGAATTAACATATCATTGGTTTTCCCCTATGAATATTTTTCTTTCATTTATGAATGTTCAGATCTAGTTTATTCCTTCATATATTAGGTTAGATCCAAGCTAGATCTAGGATTCCAACGCTAAGAAAATAAGAAGGAAGGATTTTTTTGTCACTCGTGTGTAGGTAACAGGTTGTAGGAGCTAGAGTAGGAACTTGAGGATTACAGTAGCCAGGATACACAAGGAAAACCTTCATGAAAAGGTATGTCATTCCACCATTTCTTGCTTTAATTACGAATATGATTGCTTGTTTCTAGGGAGAACCATAGAGTTTTAGTCCAGTGTCTGTCTAGGATCAATGGGAAGATCCTAGGGATATCTTGTCAATCAATTGGTGAGATTTTCTCCTTAACAAATTCACACATCTAAAATAACACAACATGCAACAAAATTTCAAATGTATTAAATAATAACAAACATTCAACACAAAGTCTCTTACCAAATTAAAATCATATCAAAATTTATAAAAAAATACTTTCAACAACAATCTTTTCATCTTTATTGACTCAATGCTAGTGCTCCCAAGCCTTATTACATTCACAAAGTCTATGAATATATATGTAGAACCCATAAAAAACAAGACTACACCAACCAAATGAATAGTGAGCCAAAGACACTTTACTCATTCACAAACCTCATATTTATGCTTGTGCTCATTGGATTTTGGGGTTCAATTACACAATTGCTCAAATTCAACGTTTCATATTCCAAGGGTGATGCAGGAGCATCGCCAGCACATCAAGCGAGCCAACACGGAGGCGGAAGACAGCTGGACAACACCAACACAAATTTTAAAAACACCTTGATATTGTTGTTGTTGCGCCAAACATTAATGTGTGGATTTAATGAAGCGCACTTTGTGTATTGTAATGGACCTTGAGAGGATAGATCTCGTCCTTAGGTAGATGAGGCATTTAAGATAGTTAATGTAAAGTAGATAGGAATTCAATTCTAGATTTGATAGTTTTAGAGTTCGAGAGGGAAAATGGATATAGACACCCTCATTGTATCATTGTAACATTATCAATTCAGGAGAGAAGAAGAGAAAGAAGGGAACTGTGTAGAGACCATCCATGTACATATATTGAATTAATAGAAGACCACTTTGATTCAAATCCATGGTTATGTGTCTATTCTCTATGTATTAATGATTATGCTCATGAATATTTGCTTCCTGTCATGCATTTGCTTTTATATCCTGTGTATGTGATTTCATGGTTGAATTGAAGTCTAAAGGGGACAAGGAATTAGTTTCAATTGTTTCTCTCTCTTGAACCAGAGAATTCCTGCAAGGAGTGCAGTTGAATCGTCCGCAAGGAGTACGTTGACTAAAGGGTTCAAATAGAGATAACTTTTGTTCTAAGTTCCCAGAAGTGCAGATTTGGCACCGGAGCCATGCAAGGAGTGCGCAGGCCAAGTGAAGTCTCATAGTTGCGATTCTGAGCAAAGTATTGAAGGATTTCTGCTGCAGGAGTGCGCAGGGTCGGAAGCTTCAACACTTAGTTGTGGTTGAAGATTCGCCGCAAGGAGTGCGTGCAAGAACTTCTTTCTGAGGGATTTGAAGTCGTGGAAGTTCAGGAAGGATAGGCCTTCGAGTTCGTCGAAGGCCGGTATAGACAGAGTCATGCCTGGAAGACTTGTAAAGAAGGTCGCAGGTTGGTGCGCAAGGTGATGAGTTCCATGGAAGAACGACTCGTCGTTTCGTGGATTGTGTAGGGAAGAAACGGACGGACGAAATTCTCCGAGGATATTTCGCGAAGATCCGTGGACCGTTGGGTCTTGCGAAGGTGCAAGGAAGTTACTGTGTAAYGCGAAGAAGTTCTAAAGCTCAAGAGGGGCAGAGCATTGATAAAAKTCAGTTAGGGCCRTTGTATTGTTCGTGAGATCTCCCATCGGGGTCTCGTGAGAAAAGCGTCAAAGATTTGGCAAYRGGAAACGSGAAGTCGAGAGGTACGATATCCCGACAGTGACRTAAGTCGCGTGGGCCACTGAAGTGGGTGCAAGACAGGTGGAGGAGATCGGAGATCTCGCGAGCTCGGGACTCGCAAGTTAAAGGTCTATAGATTGGGAGGTACAAGTCGCAAGGGCGCGAGGTAGMGAAATCGCGATGGGAGAATATCGGCGTCTCGGTACATCRGGACTCGGGAGTTGGAGGACCGAGTGCTAGAAGTCGGGCGTAGCGAAGTCGCGATAGCGCGAGGTTGCGGTAGAGCCGAAGGCCCGATAAGGTGAGAGGAAGTCAGCGTTGACTGACATATCGGGTCTCGGGGATTCGAGAGCCCAGCGAGTAAATGAGAACTCGCGAAGTCACGAGTGTCGATCCTCTGAAAGTAGAGAAGAAAGGATCGTGCCGAAGTGAACCGTGGGTGCAGATTTCCCGATAGGGAAATACAAGAACCGTTGAGTTCTTCGTGCCAAAAGGAAATAAGGTCCTGAGGATAGCGGTCGTGCTCCGAGGAGTGCAGTTGCGTCAAAGGGTTTCTAAAAACTCCCTAAGGATGTTGAATTTGCATTAATTTCTAAAAATTTCAAGTTTGAAGAATAGGTTACAAATCTACATGAGAGGGATCCGAAAAAAGATAAAAAAAAAAGGCATGCTAAAATTCATCCACATGTCCTTTTCAAAAAGTGAGACATCTTATTTATAAATTTTCACGTTTTTAACGCAAACCATATCTCCAATTTTTTAAATTCAATCGATTTTCTTGCATTGGATCTACCAAATCAACGACTTTTGTTTTTTTACTGAAATTAACCAAACTTTCTTGCTTCACTAAAATGTGTTCCCATGGTTCATTTCTTGGAAAAAATGTGTAATTCAAATTGGATAATATGTATATCCTCATTTTGCACCTTTCTACATTTCCGAATTTTCAATTTCATCCTTAAAATGTGATGTTGTGCAAAATAAATTATGTCATCTTTCTAAGTAATGTCGAAAAACAATTGTGAGGACCTACCAAAATGCACAGTAAATATTTTTCATGCATGATATAACGAAACCATCTATACAAGTCTTACTTTTACATGTTATCCACAAAACCCATGTATTAGATTTCCCCATTTCATTTCCAAATTTATGCCTACAAAACTGTTATCTAACATTGTTTTTGACATTTATAGAAAATGCATGTCATATTACCTAAAATGCATGACAATGCCAAGTTAGAGATCCAAATCAAATTCTAAAATATTATACGAGTTATACATGCAATTCTCTACAAACCCTTTTCATTTTTTGAAATGAATCCACTCCTACATTCTATCATTTGTTCTCAATTTTTAGAAGTTGAAACACATTATAGTGGGAGAGAAATGTGGGTGTAGTTTTGATAGAAAGACTTCTCCCTTGGATTTGTACTACTAACTTCTTTGTCTATGCTTCACTATTTAATAAATCTTGTAGGGGATGTCTAAGTCATCTTGGTAAAAATGTGAATTCGGGTTAATATTTTGTGACAACATGATATTCAAACATATATTAAGAGACTCCAAACATTCACAAAAATATTCATGAAAAACTTATGAAAAATAAGTGAAACATTATTACAATCTATGTACTCATGCATTATAAAAAAACTTTTTCAAAATTAACTAGTTTACAATGAAAAAATTGGAGTCATTCGACATGATTGTTTGGACTTTTTTCTTTAAAAAAAAAAGGCAAAATACTAACCCCAATTCATGTTTTTACCACCCAAGGATATCCTATGTATACAATTGATTGTAACTCCCATGGTGAGAAAATGATTTTTTCATCAATTGTTTTCTCTTCCATGGGCTGCATAATGCATCATTTTATATAATTATAGGCTTGTATGGTGAAGGCTCAACTAGAGGAATGCCTCCTTGTGATGGGTGCCAAGTTATGTGGGGCACTATATTATCCATTTTGGTTAACTAAGTTAACGAAAAGTGGGTTGAATAATGTAAAGATTAATCGATGCATCTTCTTCTAATGAGAAGTGATTGATGGTGGAAGTACGCATGTGCGTATGTTGTAGAGAGAAAAGGAAACTTGGTATTGAAGTGCCATGAGTGGTTATCATTAACCCATGAGATCCTATCAATGGCATTAGCTTTCCAAAGGGCCTTTTTCATCCCAAAACATTTTGTATGAGTTGAGCAAATTTATGAGGAAGTTGGTAATGTTGAATTTAAATAGAGTTAAAACATTTTCAAATTATATTATATTTTCTCCACATCAAAATGATTAGTGTGAACTCACAATGCACCAACTTAAGTGAATGATTGAAAATGTATTTTCTCATTAAAAAGTGGATTGTGTGCTAGTACTAAAATGAAAATGGGTTTTCTTTAGGGTGGAAGGGGGTTATTGGTTCTATCATGAAAATGGGTTTTCTTTAGGGTGGAAGGGGGTTATTGGTTCTATCTCTTCCGACTCCATGTGTTACTGCAAATCTATAAATGAATTAATATTCAAGGGAGTGATTGAAAAAAAAAATAGTACGAATAAGTCGTTTTATATTTTATATAAAGAAAATTGAATAATAATATAACTTTGGAAAAAAAAAAAAAAAATTAAGAATATTACAAATATAAAACATAAGAGGAGATCATAAGTTCCAAACTTTTCAAATTACACAACTACCATATCTAACTTGAGAAAATAAACATCTTTTAACTTTCATAATGCACCTTATAAAGTGAATTTATATTATAATATTATCCCAAATTTAATGGATAATGAAAAGTGTAAATGCAAATTATAAAATCCAACAAAGATGCTAAGTTATATTCTTGCCAACTATAAAATAGTTGCTATAGCCATACAAAGGAATACAATATCAATATTAATATTAATGAAAAATCAAATGTGTAGCCACTATTTTATTTTGGTAGAAGGCTAAGTTAGTTGAATTTTGATTGAATTCAATTCAACAAAGTACAAAAGTTAGTTGAATAGAAGTTTCTTTTTTAATTGAATTCAATTCAACCAAGGTATAAGGAAAACATTCTAACATTCTTATATGTGGTGAAAGAAAGTTATGTTAATTTAGTTTTAAGGTTTATGTATCTTTCATAGCAATTTATAATAGAGAAAATATTTTCATTGTAAAAGATAAAAAAAATACAAATTAATAGTATAGGAGGAAAAATTAAAAGCAAAGAAGCTACCAGAAACTAAAAATCTATGTAGAGCACTACTCTTTTTACACAAACAAGTAATAATTCTTCTCTTTATCCTTCCCTTTTTCTCCATTGTTATTTTGTCACATGACCAAGAGGTAGAGAGTGATCATTGCTACATGACCAAGAAGTAGACAATGATCATTGTATGAAACCAAGTCTTATATTCACTTAGGAAAGAGACTTAGTGCCCTCTTGACACCACCTTGAGGCCCAATGCATGTCGTTCTAGTGGTTTAATAAACCACTTATGGTATCATACCTCAATTTTTAAAGAAAGAATGGTGGAGGACATATGGAAGTGAAATAACTCCCCAATATCATTTATCCTTTATTCCCGAAAAGAGTTTTGATGTAATAAGAGAAAACAAATGTTTGGACACATTTCCATGGGCATTTTTTGCATTCCATAATGTTTCACTTTTAAGTTGAAAGCTTACATAAGAGGATACCCATAGAAGTAGAATTTTACTTACACGCTAACTAACACTGTAAATTATTCAATGTATTTAGGTACTACAACTGTAAACTATTCAATGTGTTTAGGTAGCTATTGTTAAGGAAAATAATTACATCCTTACATAAGTAGTTAATTAGTTAGTTTATCGTTACAGGAGTCGGTAACTTCATAAATTCTTGTAACCATATTTTGTAATTGTACATGTTCATATTAATAGAATACACATCAATAGTGTAGTGGGTTACATCAATTCTGTCTCTGCTTAATCTTTTCATGCTATAAGAGCATATCTGGGCCTCACTCCATCACTGGAGGGCCCAGGGATCTAGGGTATGTGAAAGTTGAGATTACCGTGAAAGAAATGATCCTCATTGTGAGATCAAATATCAGTCAAGACTGCAGTAGAGACAAGCCAAGCGATCCAAGTGTATGGAAGCAAGGAACGTTGTGCGCAAGAATCAAGGGAGGTTTTGTTGGATGCCTGTGGAGACCAGGTTTAGAGAAAGAGTAGTGGAAGATTATAGTAACATGTGTGAAAGACTTGCCCGATGAACATGCACCCCTCAAATTACAACATTTTATTTCTTGTTATTATATTTGTTGGTGATTGAAAAAACCAAAACTTAGTTGTATTTTGTTTCTTTCTCTTCTCCACTTTTTCTTTATGTCTCTTCCCATCTTTCTTCTTCATGGTATCATATAGGGTATGGGCCTCAATCCATCACTGGAGGGCCTAGGGACCATAGATATGTGGATTGTGACCACTAGAACTTCTGAAGGCAGCGGATCACTCAAGACAGTGGTGGTCAATAAAGGTGTTTCCATGAGAGTAAAAGCACTCATTTTCTATAAGAAGAGAGTTGGCGGACAAAGAATTGTTGTAAGAAGAATTGCTAACTTAGAGACCATAAATGAACGTGAATCATGGATAGTTGGGAAAAAAGTAGAAGTCGATGTTTTTCCCAAACCCTAGCCATTTCAATAAATATATTTTCAGAGTTGTTGTTGTATATGCTCGTGCAGAGGAAGAGAAATCAGGGTTTCGTGCTAGAAGAGACACATGATTTGGTCGGTTTCGCAAGCGGTCACTTTCATGGATAGTGGAGTCCAAAGGCTATGTAAAATATTGTGGAAGAGCAGCTCAAGTTGGCGAGGTGGAAGAACCATTGTGGAGATTGACTGATTGACCTTGGTGTCACTGCGGTAAAGAAATTTTTAGCCATGTAAAAAAGGCAACAAAATAAAGAAAGAGAAAACACCCGTAAACCTCCGTAAAAGAGAACTTGGTGAAGGTACCATTTTTTTCTTGGGTTACTAATTTACAAATATTAAAATAAAATCAAAGATTGATTTTTGAACGATATAATTTGAGAAGTCTACCTTTTTGTTTTTTTGGTGGAGAGATATTTATATTAAAAGGATTGGAAAACTATTGAAGTAGAAAAAGCGTAAACTTGTTGTGGCCAAGGCATTATTTCAAGAGTTTTTTTATTTTAAAGGAGGCAATATAAAAAGAAGTGAAAGAGACTTTGTCACACCAGTTTTAATGGGAAAGAAAGATTTCCATAGAGATGGAAAATAAAGTGATGGATAAAATTTGTTCACAAACCTTTGTAATTGTGCGATGATGAGATTTTATTTTATGTGTAATAATGAAAAATTGTTTAGAAGTATTGTTAATGGTTTGGAAGTGTTACTAAAGACTTTGGAACTATTATTGATAATATTTTTATTGATATTCGCAACCTCAATACGAAGGTGAATATGTAGGTGTTGTTATTCTATTAGAATTAGCTACTCTAACAAATGATGGGAGAATATGGATATCCAAGAGGAAGGTAAATTCAAGAGGAAAAAACATGGTGATGAGATTTATTTTGGTATTTATAAAGAAAGTTGCAAAGAGATAAGAAAGTTCAGTGGATTGAAGAAGCATATTCCAGCCAAGCCATCGGAGTCGATAGATGAAGAAGATTCGCCATGAAGAAAAAATTGAAGATAGAGGCTTCTAGGGAGAAGAAGCCATAAGACAAGAGTATTGCCTCTTCTATTGTTGAAGAGAAAGTATCATTGACGTTGAGCCATTTTATGGACAACGTTTCTGCATTATTGAGTAATAAAAATTGCATGCAAAAAACCTCACCCTGAGAAAGAAAGGAAACCAAAAAGCCGCGAAGAAGAAAGATGGGCAGAAACATAAAGAAAAAGTGGAGAAGAGAATGCAACAAAATACTGCTTGGTTGTACCCGACACCCCACATTCCAATAAGTTTTTTGGTCTAATTTTTTTGCTCCCAATTGTATACTCGACACCCGAGTAGACATTCCATTATGTCTTTTGGTCTTAGTTTTTTGCTCCCAGTTGTAAGAAGTTGTAAACCTTGCCATAGGCAAGTTTTATTCCCCAAATGTTTTGTAAGCCTTGATTGAGTCAGGCCTACATAGGTCAGTGTGTGATCATGTAGC
>ML788347.1:435093-486769 GCA_009831015.1 Picea engelmannii | reverse complement strand
ATGCTGGAGCTTGCATTGGCTCAACTGTTGCAGGTTTTTGATTGGAGAGTTGAAGGTGATCCGTCCCAGTTGGATATGAGGGAGGCATGTTCCGCGGCGTTGTTGAGACAAGTTCCACTCTTTGCTTTTCTGACGTTGAGGATGCCCAGTTGCCTTTAGATTATCTAGATGGGAGGGAAGCTTTCCAACAGACCTGCCGTGGAACGCTTCCTTGGCTACCCATCTATCTTGAAATTTCCTTGTGTAGGAGGGCAATAAGGAAAATAGTATCGTTCCGTTGGTTTCCGACGTTTTCTACTATGCAGAAATAACATAATGTGTGTTATGTGTCTGCATAGTCGTGTATTCACAGTCTTTGATCAATTGTTTGAGAGTTTCAGTCCAATGTTTTTGAGTTTGCAGGGCGGTTCTCTTTATCTTTTTTCTTTCAGCCGTCTCTGGTTTGAGTGGCACCAATTTCAACCCTCTGTTTTGAGTGACACCAATTGCGGCACTCATACAAATAGTGTATATTTTATTGAAAATTATAATAATATATTTAATTTTTTTTTAAAAGTAGGTAATCCCAATGACAGTATTTTAAACGTTTTATTTTTTTGGTTTGATTTTGTAGAAAATCTGGTGATGAATGATTGGATCTGCAGATTTGAGTGGTTAAGTTTTGTATAATCCAAGTGCTTTAGGAATTTTTCATCATGCTGAATCTATTTATGCATTAAAAATGCAATTTAAACAATATAAAATAGCTATTTTGTCTAAATTTACATCCCAAGATTCCTGCCAAAAAACCCAAAAATAAAATCTTTAACCAACTCCATTTTAATAGTGTGGGGAATAAAGTAACTCATCATTTTTATTTAAAAAAAACTAAACCAATTTAAATGATTTTTCAATGATTTGATTTGTAAAACTAAAACTTTCATTAACCATCTTTTAGATTGAAGAAAAATGAACTCTTAATAAAATACAAATAATTTTAGGGTTTCAAAAATCAAAAAGTGATTTCAACAAAATAATATTTACAAGAAACTCAATATCAACTGAGACCATTGGTGAGACTCTCTTCAATAAGATCATATACTAAAATTAAAATTTTACATAAATCAACATGAATTTTAAAACAATATTTTCCAAAATAAAAAGGTTGTTGATAAAATTAAAACAAACAAAACCCTATTCAAGTGAGACAAACAGCAAATATTCTTGGAAGTAATTTTTTGTACGCGTCCACTTAAGCATGATTGCGGTTTTGTAAAGATACTTATTTAATTCTTATGTCTTTACCTAATTTTCATCAAAATACTTCAATAAAGTAAAATACTAATGATAGTATTTGTTTGTTTGTTTCAACTTTATATTTTTAAGTAATTTTAATAAAAAAAATTTAATAATTACATTTATAAGAAACTTAATATTTCTTGTGGTCATTATTTAAACTCTTGTCCATATAATTATATATTTTTTAATTGATAACTCTTTTAAATTAATATAATAGAGTTTTGGGGTATCCGAGATATATGGGGTTGAGGTTTAGTTCTCCGTCCAATGCTCCCTAAGGTATAGAACATTGGGCGGGGCCATAGGCCTTCCCCACTTTCATCTCCCTCTTTTACCTTTTTGACTCATCTCTGGTTTCGTTCACCTTGCGGCGACTTATTTTGGCAGGTCCCATGTGGTGTCTGTGTGCCTACCACGTTGGTCGGGACACATAGAGGACTATGATATGGAGGAGGTGGACTATGAATTCAGTCTCGCAGGTCTTTCTGCCTTTGCATCCCATGACGAGTTCTTGGAATTCCTCCAAAACCCTCGCCCGGCCCCTCGCATGATTTCACATTTACTGCAAGGGAATGGAGGCGATTGTCTTGAGCCTACCAGCCCTTCTCCTTCTCATTTCGTCTCCATAGGCTCTCAACCTTTTTCCACCTTAAGGAAGCCAAAGCTTTGTCACGTTCCCCCATCTTCTTCCCCAAGGAGAAGGGTTCTATTCATGTTGTTCCACAGACGAAAGAAAAGAAGGGTTTAACTGACAAAGAAGACCAACCCATGCATAAAAAATCAACTCGGTGTATCAAGGAACGAAGGGGTTCTATGAAGATGGTGGTTGGAGACAATATTCCCCTAAGTGACGTCCCTCAGCTAGTGGGAAAGACTCTGGTAAAAAAATTTAATGGTAAATCACCGAGAGAAAAATCCCTCACAGGTTGGATGAATAGCTTGTGGAAACCCCTAATTGGCTATGCCCCAAAGGTTCATCTTCTGTCTAGAAACTAGATTTCCCTCACTTTCATTTCAGTTGAAGATTGCGAAGAAATACAAATATAGAACTGGTCCTGGGGCCCGTCTGGACTTACCCGTAAACCCTAGACAGTGGATTTCAACCCCCTTAAGGAATCCATGGTGGTAATGAAGGTGTGGGCGATTTTACCTGGCTTGCCCTTGGATTTTTGGTCCAAGGAACCATTGGAAGCTATTGGCAACAAATTGGGCTATTTCATCAAGCTTGAACCTAATTGGGACTCAAAAAAAGACTGCAGATGGGCTTGGGTCATGATTGAAGTTGATGTCAAAGAAGATTTAGTGGGAAACATCGATCTGGTCTATGCTGGAATTACTTGGCACCAAAAGGTAGACTACTGGAGACTACCTTTTTGGTGCCATGGATGCCATGAAATTGGTCATATCCTCTCCCAGTGTATTAGAATCACATCACTTCAAAAATCTCCTACTAGACTTTGGAAAACCAAATCCACAATTAAAAAGAAAGACTTAGTAGAGTTCGTCTTGGTGGAAGGAAAAAATGGAGAGATTCCTTTGGATAATGACAAGGTGGTCCTTTCCAGTCAAGCTTTGGGTGACCTGGTTAAAAAATATTCCGATACAGATATGGTTCCTTCATCCCTTCCTATGTCTTCTCATTTTGGTATGGGGTTTCCTTCCTCTGACCCCCTTCCCTTTGTCCTCCCCCCCCCTCTCCTGAAGTTCTCCCTTGTTTTTTCCCTCCCCTGATTTCACCGGTTGCATATTCGGTTCTAGAAAAGGATCCCTTGAGAGAACCTTCCCCCTCTCCCCTCCTCAACGAGGACCCCCTTCCTGCTCCCTCCTCCCCATCCTCTCCTAGGGTTTCCTCTTTACCCTCTCCTGAAGCTTCAAATTATGTTTTTCCCCTTCTCCCCTTCCCTAAAGTTTCCCTTTCTCCTAGGGTCAATAGACATGCCCTGAGATCCAAAATCCAAGTGGCCTTCCCTTCCAATGGAGGCTTGTCCCTCAACCCTCCTCACGCCCAGGAAGGAATAAAATCCCCTCTTTTGAAAGAAAAAGAATGAATCACTGTGAAAATCCGCAAAGGAACCCAAGCGACCATCATCGGGACCCTTAGAGCAGGGAAAGCCCTTCCACCAAAGGCAAAATGATGTTCATTTCCTTCAATGCACAAGGGGTTTAGGTTCCCCAAAGAATCTATCCCTCAAAAGAATGTTCCTAAGCCTAAAGTCGAACATAATCATGATCCAAGAGACAATGTGTTCAGGCGACAAAGATAGATATTTTTTTAGTCCTTGGCTTAGGAATTGGTCCTTCAACACAATTGATGTTTCAAGTCTCTTGGGAGGTCTGCTTACTGGATGGAGCCCTAATTTTCAGGCTATGTCCTCCTCTATTGTCTGCTATACAATTTCAGTCAATTTAAAACATAAGAATAGTGATTTAGCCTTCTCAATGGTTAATATTTATGGTCCCTACTCTGATAGGACCTCCTTTTGGGAGGACTTGGTTTTTGCAGGGATTTTTTGTGACCCTCTTTTGGTGGCGGGAGGGGGAGGGTGGGATTTTAATTTTACCCTCTCTACGGGAGGTTTTGGGAGTGCACCCCAGGGAAGACAAGCAAAGAGGTTTTTTCCTATCTTTTTGAGAAAAGGCTAGATTGGTGGATATTGAACCTGTGAAGCTCTCCCCCACTTGGAGAAATTTCAGAACTAGTGATCATGAGGAGGTTGAAAAAAAATTGAACCACTTTTTAGTCTCCAAATCCCTCCTAAATCTGGGCTCAACTTTTAGATCAGGGGTAGAGGTGGGAGGTATTTGAGATCATCACCGTGACTCCTTATATTGGTATTCATGATTTGAGTACCCTCTTTACCCCCTTAAATTATGCCAGTCATGGATGGCAAAGGAAGAATTCAAGAATCTGGTTCTCTCCTCTTGGGTCAAGCTTTCCCCTCTAAACCCTATCCCTCTCATGATGCAGTTTGCTGATAATATTAAGACTTTGGAAAGCACCATAAAAAAATCACTTCCTCTTTGGAATTTTAAGAGGCATCGTTTCATTTGGGACACTAAAGAAATCCTTATCGAGGCCCTTAGAAAGCTATAGGAGAGCCCCCTTTACAATGCAAAGTTAATAGAATTAAGAGAATTGGAGGACAAACGAGCCAAGTGGCTCAAGAAAGAAGAACAAGAATGGTGCATTAAGATCGGGGCTTTCTGGATAAAAGAAGGAGATAATAACACCAAGTTTTTTCATTAGTTCACAAACTACTGAAGAAACCTCAACATAATCTGGGAAATCAAGGATGAAGAAGGAAATGTGGCAGTATCCTTTAAGGACAAGGAAAAGCTCGAAGAAAACTTCTTTAGTAATCTTTTTCCAGCCCCCCTTGGATGCCCCATCTAAGAAATCATGGAGGTAGTGGGAAAATTCCCTACTGTGTTTTATGAAGAAGTGAATTTATCCTTGGAGGAAGAGGTTACAGAACCATAACTAAGGGAAGCATTGTTTTCCATGAAAAATGGAAAAATCCCAGGCCCAGATGGTGTCACAGTGGAATTCTTGAAGGCATTATATGACCACTTGAAGAACGATATGTTACTGGTGGTAAGATAATCACAAAAGAAAGGAAGAATTCACTGACCTCTCAATGCCACTTTTCGGTACCTTATCCCAAAAAAGCAATGTCCTTCCTCCTTTGAGGATTATAGACCGATTGCATGTTGCAATGTTATCTACAAATTAATCTGTAAGATTATATCTAGAACAATGAGACCGATACTAAGTGATTTCATAGGGGAAGAAAAGTTTGGATTCCTACAAAATAGACAGATTCATGACATGGTTGACATCACTCAAGAAGTGCTCCACTCTATCAAAGAAAGAAATCTTAAGGAAGCCATCCTAAAATTGGACCTTTCCAAAGCCTATGATCGAGTAAACTGGACCTTTATGCATCTCTCCCTCCTCCAAATGGGCATATTATTAAAAGTGGTCAATTGGATTATGGGGTGTGTTCAAAGAGCTTCCTTTGTTGTCCTTATCAACGGAGCCCCATCCTGTTTTTTCAAATTTTCCAGAAGTATCCATCAGCGTTGCCCCTTTTCTCCCTTTTTGTTCCTAAATGTTGCAGAAGCACTAAGAAAACTGATAAAGGAGGCCCAGTCTAATGCCTTCTTGAGAGGAACTGCAGTCTCAGAATATGAATCAATAACACATTTGTTATTCATGGATGACATATTTTGCAGCTTATTTGGTTCTCAAAGGAATTTGAATTCCTTTAAAAATATTTTAAACCTTTTTTGTAGCACCACGGGAATGAAAGTAAATATGGAAAAATCATGTCAAATTAATAATCATTGCACAGAAGTAGAAGAGTCTTCCATCTCCAACACCTTTCCTACCCAAATGAAACATCTCTCTGAATGACTCAAGTACGTAGGCTTCAACTTACAACCAAATGATTATAGGAAAGAAGACTGGAGTTAGTTAATTAGAAAAGTTGAGGCATGAATAACCATCTGGGTCAATAGACTCCTTTCTAGAGGCAGAATGTAATATTCCAGATCCGGCTAGTCTAGGAAAATATGCTAAATTGTTATGTCTATTTTCTGATCTGATACATTAGGGGTTTTTGGATGCATTTAAGTTATGGGTTTTGACATGCTTGGTGTTTTTTGCATGTGTGTGTAGATAAATAAGTTGTTTACAACATATGAATAAGAATACAAATAGAGAATGGCACAAAAAGACTGTAAATCATATATTATGAGTTTATGTTGGTTACAATGTCGTATGCGGCTGAAAATAGAGAATCGCTCGGCTAGATCAGATGTAAGTGGATCTTAGTCAGAATACAATAAAGAGATAACTAGAAAGATAATACCCAAATGATAGAATATTGTTGTTGGATAGAATGTGAGCTGGGTGATCTATTGTGCACTACGACAACTCTCATGACAACTGTTGTGGAACTAGATTGTGTCCCCTGGTGGCTACACACCTCAATCTAACTGGAAACTATCCCAAACAATGCGCCTTTCCCTCTCACTGAGTCCTGGTGACTGACATCCTGACAATCGGCCCTCTGTTGATGTGTCTGGACTCTAGATGGATTCCCCTAGGGAAATGCGCCCCACTGCTACTAGAAACTATGCCCTAGTGATTCCTCTCTCAAAATCGGTTGAGCACCCTAGGCTCCTCTAAAATAGATCGGAAAGATTTCCCTAGATCTGATATGATGATCTCTCGGGAATCCCAAATGTGTCCTCCCCAACTGTCACACCCTCAATGGCTGGGAAA
This sequence comes from Picea engelmannii, assembly GCA_009831015.1. Classification (NCBI taxonomy): domain Eukaryota; kingdom Viridiplantae; phylum Streptophyta; class Pinopsida; order Pinales; family Pinaceae; genus Picea; species Picea engelmannii. The sequence goes on along the minus strand of ML788347.1, from coordinate 480,201 downwards.
TGCACCCAAGATGGTTTCTCTATCAGAATTTGAGGAGAAACTAGGAAGTAGAAGCGTCATTCCCTCCTCTCAACTACGTCGGAGGGGAATCACTGGATTCTCCCTGAATGGGACAATTTGAATCAATCAGATGTTGAGTAGTTGCACCCTCTACCTGGACAAGTGTGCCCTCACTGCTGCAAACTGGATAATCGTTGTTGAAGTACGATGGATGATCTAGATGATCTTCCCACTGACTAGGGTGTGTCTCTCATCACCAAAATGAACCTCTGGGTTTCTTCCTCCTGGAATCCATAAGCTCTCTCCTGAGATGTGCCTCTCTCCTCAACTGAATAGTCAAATTATTCATAATGAGGAATTAGGTCTCTTTACCTTTTCTTATATCTGCCCGAAACCATAATTCATTGTTGACATATTTTTATTTCACTTGTTCTATTTTTAGCTCACTTTGGCTTAAAAGTGCTTTTAGACACTTTTATCTCAATGCCACTTTCAAATTATAACACCCTTGGCTGAAGTGACCTATAGTAACCATTTTTACCCCTGTACGACTATGGCTATAGTCTATCGAGGTTGTTTAGACTACTAAGCCTCCTCTTTGGAGCTCCTATTCGGAAAAGGACACTACAATCCTCCCTTTCCAAGATTGCTTCCCTCAAGCAATACCAATCTAGGGTGTTGTAACACCTTCTTTCTCTCCCAAGTAGCATCCTCTACTGGAATCCCGCTCCATATGATAAAAAACTCTCTAATGACACTGATCCTCAATTTATGCTCTTGAAACTCCAGTACCTCCTCCAGAACCAACTCCAATTGTCCCTCCTCATCCAATGTGGGAAGCTCCTTCGATGTCCTGATGAATTTTCACATGGCCTTCTTGAGGCAAGAAATGTGGAACACGTTATGAATCTGGCTCCCTTCTAGAATCTCTAGCTCATATGAAACCTCGCCTATCATGCACATGATCTTGTAAGGTCCATAAAATATAGGCTTGAGATTCTTGGCCCCACTCTTCTTCAAAGATGAATGTTTGTAGGTTTGGAGTCTCAAGAACACCAAGTTTCCAACCTCGAAGTTGCGCTTTATCCTGTGCTTGTCTGCACTCATCTTCTGTGGATTATGCACTATCTGTAGGTTCTCTTTTAGTAACTTGAAAATCTCCTAACTCTCAATGATCCAGTCCTTGGCTTTGGGATCTTTGCGCTCCCTGAAAACCAAATCTATCAAAGTAGGAGCATCATAAACATATAGTGCCTGAAAGGGTGTCCTACCAATGGACATGTGGAAGGTGGTGTTGTAGAAATTCTCTCCTAGATGTAGCCACCTAAACCATGTTCTTTGTTGTTCGCTCACATAGTTTCTCAAATACCCCTTAAAACACATGTTGACTATCTCATTTTTCCCATCTATCTGAGGGTGATAAATGGTGCTAGGTGTCAATTTTGTCGCCACCGATATGAACAATTCCCTCCAGAATGTACCAATAAACCAATTTTCCATGTCACTGATGGTGTTCCTTGGAAACCCATGGAATCTAAAGGCCTCCTTGAAGAATAACCCGACCATCTGAACTACATTGTACTCTATTGGTATGGTGTAGAAGTGAGAAACTTGGTCAATTTGTCAACCACCACATAGATGTAGTCCTTAACCTAAACCTTGGGTAGGCCTGTGATGAAGTCCATTGATATACTCTCCCATTTTTTCTCCAGAATGGGAAGTGGCTGAAGTAGTCCTGATGGAAGTGTATGCTCTGACTTGTTTTGCTAAAAAGTCACACACTCACTGATGTACCTCATAACATATTTCTTGAGGCCCTTCCATGAGAACCTCTATCTGATTTACCTGTAGGTTTTTAAAAAAACCTGATGGCCTTCAGTGGTGAATCATGAACTGTTTCTAAGATCTTATTCTTTATCCCTGAGCTTGGCACTAAGTAGACATTTTCCTTGTAGAATATGACATCGTCAATGACCCTGTACTCGCATCCTGAACCTACCCATCCAAAACCTCACAAGCGAACTTGTTCTTAGAATATTCCACCAACAAATGGGATTTCCAATCCGCTGAAACATCCATCAAAGAACATGTCATAGGTCTCCTAGATAGTGCATCGGCCACAATGTTTCTTCTTCCCCTTGACATACTTTATGTCTAAATCGAAGCCTTGCACCTTTGTCACCCATTTCTATTGGCTCTCACTAAGATCCTTCTGCTCAAGGAAATACTTTAATTAGTTATGATTTGTTTTGACTATGAACTTGTTTCCCACCAAATATTGTTTGAACTTGGTTAAGGCATGCATGATCGCCAACATTTCCTTGTCATAAATAGAGTATAGCCTCTTGAGCTGACTAAGCTTCCTTCTCTCAAACAAAATGGGGTGTCCTCCGTGCATCAAAACTACCTCGATGCCCTTGCCGGATGCATCACACTCTAATAAAAATGGTAAAGTGAAGTCTAGTAATGCCAACACTAGGCATGTGCCCATGACTTCCTTCATGTGATCAAAGTATTTCTACGACTCATCGATCCAGATGAATTCCCCCTCTCTAGTGAGATCTGTAAGTGGTGCTCCAAGCTGAGAAAAACCACTACAAACCGCATGTAATAGCTACATATCCCAAAGAATCTCTTCATCTCTGACACATTCATGGGCGTTGGCCAATCTAGAATGGCCCTCATCTTCTCCTGGTGCACCTATACACCCTACGCATTGATAATGTGGCCCAAGTAAAGTAGTTATGTCATACCAAATTCACACTTAGACTCTTTGGTGTATAGTGACTATGCCTCCATGATTCTGAGTACCTCATCTAAGTGCCTCATATGTTCCTTCCATGTCTTGTTGTAAACCAAGATGTCATCGAAGAATACCAAGACTGGTTTCCTCAACTGATCCCTAAATATATGGTTCATGCAAGACTGAAATGTAGTCGATGCATTGGTTAGCCAAAATCGCATAACTAGGAACTCAAAATGACCAAAGTGGCATCAAAATGTCATCTTCTCTATATCCTTCTCTCAGATGTTGATCTGATGATATCCAGATCATAGATCAATATTTGAGAAGAAAACTTCCCCATGCAGTTCATCCATCAACTCATCGATGTGAGGGATAGGGTACTAGTTCTTGATGGTTTTCTTGTTCAAGGCCCGATAGTTGATGCACATCCTCATGGTACCATCCTTCTTCAGAACTAAGATGATTGAAGAAGAGAATGGATTGTTGCTAGGTCTGATGTGTCCCATCGTTAACAATTCCTTAATTTCTTTCTCTATCTGATCCTTGAACCTCTGAGGATGACGATAGGATCCTATGATCATGGGTTTGGTCCCCTCCTCCAACTCAATGGTGTGCTCAAACCCCCTATCAAGTGGTCTCCCTGGTGGAATCAACCCAAAATCCTATTGATGTCGTCCCAACAAGGTCCTAATCTTTGTATGATACTTTTGTTGACCATCTAAATCCCTCTGCATAGTGATCAAGCACTCTGAATTATACGCTACCTCCCCATGCATGAAGATCCTCTCCATCCTCTTTGCTGAAACTATCCTGGATGCCCGTCAACACAATCCTCTTCCCCTCACAGTCTCTGAACCCCATCTCTAAGGTTGGGTATTTGGTAGTGATCTTGCCCAAGGTGATCAACCACTAGACTCCCAACACCATATGAGTGTCAGACATGTCAACTACATAAAATGTGTCTCTCACAGTGTAGTTACCTAGCTTTATCTCCAAGTCTGGCACTCTGTATACACACTCCACTTTATGTCCATCTACTAATGTGATGTCAAACCCCTCAAACTCCTCTGTCTAAAGTTCTCGCCTTGACACCAATGAAGAATCAATGAATTTGTGGGTCCCCACTAATCATGGAAATTTCCCATTGTCCCTAAATAGTCCCTTTGATCTAGAGGGTGTCATACCTGGGAACACCAGAAAGGGTCGTTATGACTCCTCCCTTTGGTGGTTTTTGTCTGTTATCATTCTCAGGAGGTTGTGGCACTATCGGTGGTTGGGTCCTTGCCGATGTCAGTGGTCTCCTTAGAGGTTTCTCCTCTGCCTGTGATGGATCCTCCTCTAAGATAGTAGAACCACCATCTTGATCCTCCTCCTCAATATCCACAATGTCCGCTACCACCTCAATATAATTTATCTCTCCCTTGCCCATGCACCTATGGCCTAAGACCCAAGGGTCCTTACAGGTGAAGCATAGCTTCTTTCTCATAATCTCTCACCTCATCTCATCATCCAAATTCTCCTTTCCCTTCCACCCTCTCTAGAATGGATTCCTATCTCGGTCCCTCTATGATATGAATGATTTGGAAAAGGGTTTAGTTTTCGGCACTGAGTTTTCCAAATCTTGAGTGCATAAGATGGCATCCTGCAAGGTGTGAGTCATGTATGCCTTCACCCATCCTCTCAAGGTGCGAGTCATGTATGCCTTCACTCATCCTACAAGGTGTGAGTCTTGTATACCTTCACTATCCTGTAAGATCACTAATAATCATGAAGCTAACCTAATTCAATTCTAGGCTCTATAAGTATAAAATCGTAACTATTGAAAACCTAATTGGAATGCCTAGTTTCTCATTTTGTCAAACAATTTATATAAGAAAGGAATAAAAAACTACCATGTAGCTAGTTCTTGGAAATCCCTTTGGGTTGCTAGACATTACCTCTTACGAAACATTATTCTAATTTTGTATGCGAGATATAGAATGGTTTGAATACAAAAAACCAAATAGGTAAGCAATTTTAATGGTTTTTTTAGTATTTTCTATGAAAAATTCAATTGGACAGTTATGTCTCACTGGTCCACCAATCAATTAGAAAATAGTTTAGGAGATTGTTTATGAAACTAGTGGCTATATATGATGTCATTCATTCGATCGCATGGAGATCCCATAGGAAACAAAATATTCATGAACATAAACCACACCAGTGTGCTCATTTATCAAGTTTTGGTGCCCAAAATCTAGAAAAGAGATGTAATATTTTCTAAGTTTGGACTTGAGGCTCATTTGTTCTCAATTTTTCGAAGTTGAAACACATCATAGTTGGAGAGAATTGAAAGTGTAGTTTTGATAGAGACACTTCTCCCTTAGATTTCTACTACTAAATTCTTTTTTTATACTTTTCTATTCAATAAATCCTTCGATGGAAGTCTAAGTCATCTTGGTAAAGATATGAATTTGGTTTCGTATTTTATGAAAACATGATATTCATACATATATTAGGAGACTCTAAACATTCATGAAAATATTCATGAAACATTTATGAAAAATAAGTGAAGCACTATTACAATACACACACACACACACACACACACACACACACACTCATGCATTATGAAAAAACTTTGTCAAAATTAACTAGTTCACAATGAAAACATTGGAGTTGCTAGACAAGATTGTTTGGGTTGTTTTATAAAAAGTGTTGGTTTTGGAGCCTGATTATCTTCCTAATTCAGAGGTTTGTTTCATCTGTGCTTGGAATGTTGGTTGTGGAGCCTGATTATCTTGTTGTTTCATAGGCCTTTGTCTTCATCTGTGTTTATACCCCATGGAGACTGTGCACCGTAGAATACTGTACACCCCTCCATGCAGGGAGGGGTTCCCCCCCTGTGGGGTCTGGGGAAAAGAGGGCCCCCGACGGGGGTTCGGGGGGAAATCCCCCGAAGGAGAAAATGAATTGTAAATGTATATTGTAATTTCATAGTAAATTTGGACCATTCATTATAAGGTCACATATATGATGATAGAAGTTATGTTAGGGTTTTTTTCCCTAGAAGAAAACCCTCTTTTATGAGGGAAATGTATTGCGACTATGCATCATTGCGAATATTGTATTATGAGAGAGGAGATTGTGATAGAAAGAAGAGGGATTTACAACGGGTGTGATGTAGGTTGCATCCCTTCATTTGTTGGATAATAAAAAGGAAGGGCCTGGAAATTTCTCTAGTGGATGTAGCCCACACTGGGTGAACCACATATATATGTGTCTCTATTGTATTGTGTATCTTCTATGTTTTATTTCCGCATTTGTTTTTATTTTATTTCTCTGCGATCATGTTTTTCTAACAACTGGTATCAAATCGAAACGTAACTTGTAGTAAAAGAGGGTTCCTGGTTCGAGTGGGAACAATGGAGAAAGATGGGAAGTTTAGGGTCGAGAAATTTAACGGCCAAAACTACCAGTTATGGAAGATGCAGATGGAAGATTATTTATATCAGAAGGATCTATTCCTACCATTGGATGGAATAGCAAAGAAGCCGATGACCATGAAGGACAAATAATGGGAGGTTATTGATAGAAAGGCACTAGGAATGATACAGTTGAGCCTAGCAACATCACGGGATTTTAATATTTCGAAAGAAAAGACAACGAAGGAGCTGATGGACACATTAGCTAAACTGTATGAAAAACCCTCGATGTCCAATAAGGTATTTCTAATGAAGATATCATTTAATATGAAGAGGTGAGAAGGTGGGTTTGTTGCAAATCATTTAAATGAATTTAATATGGTTACTAATCAACTAAGTTATTTAAAAGTGGACTTTGATGATGAGGTCCTGGCTCTTCTAATCTTGTGCTCATTGCCAGAAAGTTGGAACGACCTGGTCATGGTTGTAAGTAACTCTGTCTTTGGTTCAAACACTTCAAAATTTGATGATTTTTTTGGTGTTATCCTTAGCGAGGAAATGCAAAGGAAAATCACATGTGAGACATCAGGTAATGTGTTAAACATGGAGAACAGGGGAAGACAAAAGGATAGAGGAAATGGCTTAGGGAACCTACAGAGTTATAGGAAGGGAAGATCCAAATATAGACTGGGAAAGATAGAGTGTCAGAATTAGGGGAATAAAGGACATCTGAAGAAAGAATATAGAGCTCCAAAGAAACAAAGAGATAGATAGCAGGAGAAAAATCATGAAGAAAATGTAACAGGGGATGTGTTACAAGATGCTTTAATTCTTTCTGTAGATAACATTTTTGATTCTTGGGTATTAGACTCAGGGGCTTCATTTCATGCCACACTCCAGAGGAAACATTTTGTAGATTATGTTCATGGTGATTTTGGACAGGTTCATTTGGGTGATGATGCACCATACAAAATTGTTGGAATGGGAAAGGTAAAAATAAAGAAAAGGAATGGAAGCCAGTGGTTGTTGAAATAGGTAAGACATGTTTTAGAAATAAGGGAAAATCTAATTTCAACAAGGAATTTGACAAGTGAAGGTTATATATCCATATTTACAGATAAGGTGTGTAAGGTTACAAAATGATCACTAGTGATAGAAAAAGGAGAGAAGGTAGGTACATTGTATTTATGTACTGGCAATAATGACTCTTCTATCTATTTAGCTTCTACATGAGTGGATACAAAATTGTGGCATCATAAACTTGGAAACATGAGTGAGAAGGGGATGCAGATACTTCACAAAAAAAATTTGTTCCGAGATCTTAAACAAACTGATTTGGATTTCTATGAGCTTTGTTTTTATGGAAAACATAACAGAGTCATATTTCTCAGAGTTGGAGAAGAAAAGAAGAGTGAAAGGTTAGAGATTATGCATATAGATGTATGGGGACCAGCTTAGGTATCATCTCTTGGTGTCTCTCATTATTATGTTACTTTTATTGATGATGCAACTAGAAAAACTTGGGTTTATTGCATTTGAATAAAATATGATGTTTTTGATACTTTTAAGAAATGTAAAGCTTTGGTTGAGAATGAGACAAGAAAAAGGTTGAAGTGTCTTTGATCATACAATGGAGGTGAATATTGCAGCAAGGAGTTTGATGATTATTGTTCATACCATGGGATTCGTAGAGATAAAACAGTTACAGGAACACCACAAGAAAATGGTGCATTAGAAAGGATGAACAGGACAATCATGGAGTGTGCAAGGAGTATGAGATTTCATGTTGGGTTGCACTTATAGTTCTGGGTAGATGTTGTAGATACTACTATTTAATTAATAAATAGAGGAACTTCAACTTCTTTGGATGGTGGCATTCTAGAGGAGGCATGGATAGGTAAAAAGGTAAACTATTCATTTTTGAAGACTTTCGGTTGTGAAGAATTTGTCCATATTGATAAAGAAAATAAAACAAATTTTGAGGTAAAATCCAAGAAGTGTACCTTTATTGGATACAATGTTAATGATTTTGGTTATCGCTTATGGGATTGTGAAAATCACAAAATTATTAGGAGTAGAGATGTCATATTAAATGAGAAGGTCACGTACAAAGATCAGTTGCAGAGAAAGAAACAAGAAAAAGAAAAACCAAAATACACAGTGCTTGATGAGATCACTGACAAAGAAATTCCAAAGGTACCAAAAAATCAAAATGTACAACAACATGAGCAACAGGTACCTCAAACTCCTACAAGTGTTGTTAGAAGATCTGCCAGGTTAAGTAGACTCCATGAACGATACTCTCCTTCATTGTATTATTTATTGTTGACTGATTTTGGCGAACCAAAAAGTTATGAAGAGGCAATGTAGGTATAAACTAAAAAGATGTGGGAGCAAGGCATGAAAGAGGAAATGGATTCCTTTGTAAATAACCAGACTTGGCACTTGGTTTAGTTTCCTGCGGGAAAACGAGCATTGCAGAATAAATGGGTTTACAGGTTGAAGGAAGAATATGGAGGAAAAAAGTGGTACAAGGCTAGACTTGTTGTAAAGGGGTTTGCACCAAAGAAAGGTATAGATTTTGATGAAATATTTTCTCCTATTGTTAAAATGACTTCAATTGGGACTATTTTAAGTCTTGTGGCAGTAGAAGATTTACATATTGAACAATTAGATGTAAAAACAAATTTTCTCCATGGGGATTTGGAGGAAAAGATTTATATGCATCAGCCACAAGGGTATGAGGTCAAAGGAAAGGAAAATTTGGTATGGAGGTTGAAGAAGATCTTGTATGGACTAAATCAAGCTCCAAGGTAGTGGTATTTGAAGTTTGACAAGTTTATGACAGAACAAGGTTATAGTAGATGTCATTCTGATCATTGTGTTTATTTTAAAAGGCTATAAAATGGAAGCTATATTATCTTGCTATTGTATGTAGAGGACATGCTTGTTGTAGAGTCTAATATGCAGGATATAAATGTGCTCAAGAACAAATTAGCTAATTCATTTGCGATGAAGGATTTGGGTGCTGCAAAGAAAATCATTGGTATGAGAATAACAAGAAACATGAAAAGTCGCAAATTGACATTGTCTCAGAGTGAGTACATAGAGAAGGTGTTGAAGAGGTTTAGAATGAAAAATGGAAAACCAGTTAGCACACCTTTGGCCAACCATTTTAAATTAACTAAGGAAATGTGTCCCACGACACATGAGGATATATAATACATGTCCAAGGTCGCTTATTCATTAACAACTGACAGCTTAATGTATGCGATGGTTTGCACAAGACCATATTTTTCACATGTTGTGGGAGTTGTGAGCATGTATATGAACAATCCATGTGAATAACATTGGGAGGAAGTAAAGTGGATTCTCTTATATTTGACAGGTACTTCTACTCATGCATTATTTTTTGGAGGTTCATACAATGTTCTACAGGGATATGTTCATTCAAATATGGAAGGTCATAAAGATAGCAGGAGGAGCACCACAAGGTATGTTTCTACTATAGGTGGAACAACAATAAGTTGGATTTCAAAACTACAAAAGGTCGTTTCACTTTCAACAACGTAAGCAAAGTATGTTTCTACTATAGAGGCTAGTAAATAAATGATTTGGTTACAAAGGTTTATGGAGGAATTGGGAAAGAAGAAAGAGAATATAAGGTTGTGTTGTGACAATGAGAATGTCATTCATATTTCAAAGAACTCAGTATTCCATTCAAAGACTAATCATATACAACCTAGATACCATTTCATACGATCAATCATCGAAGATGGAAATTTGAAGTTGGAAAAGATACATACTAGCCAAAATCCTACAGACATGTTAATAAAGGGAGTAACTAGGGAGAAATTGAGTTCCCACACAATTTCAGTTGAACTTCAAGCATGAAGGTGAAGATGAGAAATTTTCCAGGTCCAAGGTGGAGTATAGTCCAACAAGTACAACAACAGTGGAGTTGTTGTGATCAGTCTCCAAGTGCGATATTGTTGGTTATGGAGCCTGGTTATCTTCCTAATTCTGAGGTTTGTTTGAGTCATGCTTGGACCCATTCCCTAACGGGCAGGTGTGGGGGGGGGGGGGATTTCCCCCCCACAATTGTCGCTAGGGGGGTCCAGAGGGGGCAACACCAATTTTTGTAGGGCCCCCCTGGTGGGGGATTCGGGGGAAGTGCCCCCGAAGCAAAATATTGGGAAAAACTGCCTTGTAAAATATTCTAATTTCGTAGTCAATATGGATCGTTCATTATACGGTCCCAGATATGCCAATAGAAGTTATTTTCGGGGTTTTTTCCCTAGAAGGAAACCCTCTTTTACGAGGGAATTGTATTGCGGCTGGGTATGTGTGTGATTATTGTATTATGAGAGAAGATATTGTGAGAGGAAGAAGATGAAGTTACAACAATTTAGCTATAGGTTATATCCCTTCATTTTGCTGGATAATAAAAGGAAGGACCCGACAATTTATCTGGTGGACGTAGCCCACACTGGGCGAACCACATATATCTATGTCTCTATTGTATTGTGTATCTTCTGTGTTTTATTTCTAGATTTGTTTTATTTTATTGCTCCACAATCGTGTTTTTATAACAAAAAGAGAGGAAAAATACTAACCTATATTCATGTTTTTACCTCCTAGGGATATCCTATGCTAAAATTGATCATACCTCCCATGGTGAGCAAACAAAATTTTCAACAATTGTTTTTTCTTCCATGGGATGCACAATGCATCATTTTTTATAATCCCAAGCTTGTATGGTGAAGGCTCAACTAGAGGAATGTTTCCTTGTGATGGATGTTAAGTTATGTGGGGAAATACAATATACATTTCAATTAATAATTTCAAGGACAAGTGGGTTAAATATTGTAAATATTGAATAATGTGTCATTTTCTAATGATAAGTGATTGATGGTGGAAGTACACACATGCATGTTGGAGAGAGAAAAGGAAACTTGGTTTTGTAGTGCCATGATTGGCTATCATTAATCCCATGAGATCTCATCAATATAATTTTTTTTATCTAAAACATTTAGTATGGGCTGTAAATATATGACAAAGTCGGAAATATTGAATTTAAACACAACTAGTGAAGCTAAATGATAAGGTGAAACCTTTTCAAATTATATTATATTTCCCCACATCAAAATGCATAGTGTGAACTGAAAATGCACTAACTTAAGTGAATGATTAGAGAATTATTTTATCATTAAAAAGTGGATTGTGTGTTATTAATAAAATGAAAATGGGTGAAAATGGGTTTCCTTTAGGGTGTAAGGCGGTTGTTGGTTCCATATTTTCCCACTCCAATGTGTTACTACAACCCTATAGAGAAACAAAACAACACCACTAACTTATTGAGAACATTAAGAGAATAGTAGCAATAAGTGGTTTTATATTTTATAAAAAGAAAGTTCAATAATAATGCAACTTTGGAATTTTCTTTTTTTTTTTGAGGAGATCACAAGTTCCAATATTTTCACACTAGGCAACTACCATAGCTTAATTTTGTAAAAAAAACACCTTTTAAAGTGAATTTATATTATAATGTTATAGGAGGATTTAATGGATAATAAAAAAAGTGCAAATGCAAGTCATAAAAGGAAACAACAATGTGAATTTATTCTAGTCAACTACAAAATAGTTAGGGATACAATATCAATATTAAAGACACCAAATTAGCTTCAAACTTGACCACTATTTTGGTAAAAGGCTAAGTTAGTTGAATAGAAACTTTTCTTTTAATTGAATTTGACAAAAACACAAAGCTAAATTAGTTGAATAGAAGCTTCTCTTTTAATTGAATTTGAAAAAAGCACAAAGCTAAGTTAGTTGAATAGAATCTTTAAACTTTTAATTGAGTTTGAAAAAAACACAAAGCTAAGTTAGTTGAATAGAAGTTTCTCTTTTAATTGAATTTGACAAAAGCACAAAGAAAACATTTTCATTGGTGGTAGATGAAAGTTATGTTAACCAGTTTTGGGGTTCATGTACCTCTCCCAACAACTTATAATAGAGAAAATGTTCTAATGGTAAGATTAAAAGCAAAGGTCCCTTCTTAAGACACAATTCATGTCATTCTAGTGGTGAATCAACCACCTATGGTATTCTACCTCATTTTTTTTTAAATGATGAAAAACATATCTAGAAGTGAAATAACTCCCAATACCATTTCCTTTATTTTCAAGAATATTTTTTTATGTGACGAGATAAAAAAAAATATAAAAAAAATGTTTGGAGATATTTCCATGCATATTTTTTTGCATTCTACGATGTTTCACTTTTAAATTGGAAGCTTACATAAGAGAATACACACATAAGTAGAACTTTACTCATATGTTTAAGTAAAAATATCAACTATTTAATGTATTTAGGTACTCTTTGTGATATTTCTTCATTACAACTTTTTGAAAAAAAAAAGAGCACAATCATAAAGAGGGACAATGAAGAAATTGAAGAAGTCTCTTACCTTTTTAAGGTAAGCACACATAGTATAAAAACATTGGTGTATAAAAATATGAATTTTTACATATACTAGTTTAGGTGGTTTATTTTCCTTTTTGTAAGAACCCTAAGTAGTAGGGTAGTATGTGAATGTGGAGTTTAATATCATGACCACTAATTCAAATCCTCAAATCATGTGGAAACTTTTGTGACACTTCACTTATCAATTTATAGAAAAAGATTTTTTCTCAAATCATGTGGGAATCTTTGTCACACTTCAATCCTCATCAATTCATAGAAAAAAAAAATAAAAAAATCCCCAAATCATGTGTGGAAATCTTTGTGACACTTCACTCCTCATCAATTCATAGAAAAATTAAAAATAAAAAATCATTCAAATCATGTATGGAAATCTTTGTGACACCTCACTCCTCATCAATTCATAGAAAACAAAAATAAAAAATTCCTCCAATCGTAATCATGTGGAAAAATTTGTAACACCTCACTCCTCATCAATTCATAGAAAACCAAAATAAAAAATTTCCTCTTCATCGATCCATAGAATTAAAAAAAAAAAACTTCCTCGTAAAACATAATCAAAATCGTGCACAGATGTGGTGCAACTTTATGAATTTGTGAGCATATTATTTTATTTTTGTAGCCCCCCTGGTGGGGGATTCGGGAGCAGCGCCCCCGAAGAAAAATATTGGGAAAATTTTCCTTGTAAAATATTATAATTTCATAGTCAATCTGGACCGTTCATTATAAGGTTGTAGATCTGTCGGTAGAAGTTATTTTGAGGATTTTTTCCCTAGAAGGCAACCCTGTTTTATAAGGGAATTGTATTGTTGCTGGGTATGTGTGTGATTATTGTATTCTGAGAGAGGATACTGTGAGATGAAGAATATTAAGTTACAACAGTTTAGTTGTAGGTTGTATCCCTTCATTTTGATGGATAATAAAAGGAAGGACCCGACAATTTCTCTGGTGGATGTAGACCACACTGGGTGAACCACATATATTTGTGTCTCTATTGTATTGTGTATCTTCTATGTTTTATTTCCACATTTATTTTATTTTGTTGCTCCACAATCCTCTTTTTTTAACAAAAAGAGACGAAAAATACAAACCTATATTCACGTTTTTACCTCCTAGGGATATCCTATGTCTAAAATTGATCATACCTCCCATGGTGAGCAAATAATTTTTTCAACAATTGTTTTTTCTTCCATGGGATGAACCATGCATGATTTTATATAATCCCAAGCTTGTATGGTGAATGCTCAACTAGAGGAATGCTTCCTTGTGATGGATGTTAAGTTATGTGGGGAAATCAAATATAAATTTCAATTAATAATGTGAAGGACAAGTGGGTTGAATAGTGTAAATATTGACTAATGTGTCATCTTCTAATGAGAAGTGATTGATGGTGGAAGTACACACATGCATGTTGGAGAGAGAAAAAGAAACTTGGTATTGAAGTGCCATGAGTGGCTATCATTAATTCCATGAGATCTCATCAATATAAATTTTTTTTATCTAAAACATTTAGTATGGGTTGTAAATATATGACAAAGTTGGTAATGTTGAATTTAAACACAACTAGTGAAGCTAAATGATAAGGTGAAACCTTTTCAAATTATATTATATTTCCCCACATCAAAATGCATAGTGTGAACTGAAAATGCACCAACTTAAGTGAATGATTAGAAATGTCTTTTATCATTAAAAAGTGGATTGTGTGTTGTTAATAAAATGAAAATGGGTGAAAATGAGTTTCCTTTTAGGGTGGAAGGCGATTGTTTGTTCCATCCTTTCCCACTCTAATATGTTACTACAATCCTATAAAGGAACCAAAAAAAACACCACTAACTTATTAAGAACATTAAGAGAATAGTAACAATAAGTGGTTTTATATTTTATAAAAAGAAAGTTTAATAGTAATGCAACTTTGGAATTTTTTTTTTTTGAGGAGATCACAAGTTTGAATATTTTGTTTGAATATTTTCACCATAGGCAACTACCATAGCTTAGTTTTGCAACAAAAAACACTGTTTAATTATCCTAATGAGCCTTATAAAGTGAATCTATATTATAATGTTATTGGAGGATTTAATGGATAATAAAAAAAGTGCAAATGCAAATCATAAAAGGCAACAAAGGTGTGAAGTTCTATTCTTGTCAACTACAAAGTAGTTGCTATAATTATACAAAGGAATACAATATCAATATTAAAGATACCAAATGAGTCTCAAATTTGACCACTATTTTGATAAAAGGCTAAGTTAGTTGAATAGAAACTTCTCTTTTAGTTGAATTTGACAAAAGCACAAAGCTAAATTAGTTGAATAGAAGCTTATCTTTTAATAGACTTTGAAAAAAGCACAAAGCTAAGTTAGTTGAACAAAATCTTCTTTTTTAATTGAGTTTGACAAAAGCACAAAGCTAAGTTAGTTGAACAAAATCTTCTTTTTTAATTGAGTTTGACAAAAGCACAAAACTAAGTTAATTGAATAGAAGCTTCTCTTTTAATTGAATTTGACAAAAACACAAAGAAAACATTTTCATTGGTAGTGGATGAAAGTTATGTTAACCTAGTTTTGGGGTTGATGTACCTCTCTCAACAACTTCTAATAAAAATAAAATATTCTAATGATAAGATTAAAAGCAAAGAACCCATTAGAAACTAATGATCTACCGACTTTCTCTTCATTGTGCTTACATGCTCACTGGGTAGAAGGTAATTATTGTATGAACACATGCTCTATATTAGCTTAAAAAAGAGACTTAGTCTTGTCTTTTTTTAAACCCAATATATGCCATTCTAGTGGTGAATCAACCACCTATGGTATTCTAGGTCAATTTTTTTAAATGATGAAAAACATATTTAGAAGGGGAATAACTCCTAATAGCATTTCGTTTATTTCCTTTATTCCAAGAATATTTTTTTGGTAATAAAACAACAGGAAAAAAAAATGTTACGAGAGATTTCCATGCATATTTGTTGCATTCTACAGTGTTTCACTTTTAAGTGGGAAGCTTACATAAGAGAATACGTTACTCACATGCTTAACTAAAACTGTCAACTATTTAATGTATTTAGGTATCGATTGTGTGAGATTTTTTCATTACAAGTTTTTGAAAAAAAATGAGAGCATAATCCTAAAGAGGGACAATGAGGAAAATGAAGAATTCTCTTCTTACGGTCAGCACAAATACTAAAAAATTTGATCTATAACAATATAACTTTCTGCATATATTATTTTAGGTTTATTTTCCTTTTAACCCTAAGTAGTATAGTAGTATGTGATTATGAAGTTTAATCTGATAATCATTAATTCAAATCCTCAAATCATGTGGAAACTTTTGTGATACCTCAATCTTCATCAATCTATTTAAAATTTGGGAATCTTTGTGACACTTTTTTCTCATCCATTCATATGGAATAAAAATAAAAAAATCCGCAAATCATATAGAAATCTTTGTGATACCTCACTTCTCATCAATTCATTAAAAAAAAAAATTCATCACATCATGTGTGAAATCTTTGTGACACCTAACTCCTCATCAATTCATAGAAAACAAAAATAAAAAATTCCTCCAATCGTAATCACGTGGAAAACTTTGTAACACCTCACTCCTCATCAATTCATAGAAAACAAAAATAAAAAATTTCTTCTTCATCGATTCATAGAATTAAAAAAAAAATACTTTCTCCTGGTAAACGGAATCGTGCACAGATGTGGTGCAACTTTATGACTTTGTGTGTAGACTATTTTGATCTATTTTATAATTCTTTTTATTTTATAAAAGCCAAGACTTGCAGATGCAGCAAATGGTCCTTTTTATTTAATGAGGAATGTTTACTGTTTCAACAGGAATATTTACTGTTCCAACCACATCTAACTGTTCGAATGACCAGTCATAATAAAGAAACTCTTATTTCTACGGGCATTGCTTAAACTTTACTTTTGGGTTTTTTTTGTATGAATCGAAAGCAATCCGGTGATGTAAATTTGAACAAAATTTCTATTTTCTGTTGTTCAAATTGCTTTTACAAATGCATAAATGGATTCAGTGTGCTGAAAAATCCATAAAACACTAAAATTATACAAACTTAATCACTCAAATCTACATATCCAACTATTCATCACCAGATTTTAAACAAAATCAAACCAAAAAACCCAAAAGTTAGAACTAATGCATTTCTGTCTCCACGCTATTTAATTTACTTAATTTACTGTACGCTATAAAAGTCAATTATCGCAAGAACGATCGTTTTCTCTCGTTCCATAAGCTACCTTCCTTGGGAGTCGGGACGGCTTTCGATAAATAAGAATACGTTTCTTTGTTTCATTCAGTGTGACAAGTGGTAGACGGTTCAATATGGATTTTCAGAGCTTCATTCAGACTCTGCCCACAGCAGCTTTTGGATTCGCGACTCTCTTATTATTCTTCTGGATATTGCATTGCAAGAGTGGAAGGAATACCAGATTGCCTCCAGGACCATATCCATTGCCAATCATCGGAAATCTCCTTCAATTGACATTGCCTGCTCACCGTGCTCTTAAAGCCCTTGCTGACAAGTACGGTCCCATTTTATTTCTGCGCTTAGGCTCTATCCCTACCATAGTCGTTTCTTCTTCTGAGATGGCCAAACACTTTCTCCACACGCATGATTTGATATTCTCCAATCGACCTCAAACAACGGGTGGGAAATACATATTTTTCAATTATCAGGATGTTGCTTTCGCTCAGTATGGAGATCATTGGAGGCAAATGAAAAAAATATGCGTGTCAGAATTGCTGAATGCCAAAAGAATTGAGTCCTTCAAACATGTACGAGAGGAAGAGATGTCTCTGACGACCGGCTCCATTTGGGAGGACAGCAAGAGCGGAACAATTGCGGTAAATTTGAGCAAGGGCATCTCTACCCTAGTATCCAATATAGTTTGGAGAATGCTGACGAGGAGGAAATTTTCGGATGATGATTTGAGTGCCAATGGGCAAGGATTCAAGGATCTGACAGCAGAGGTGTCAGCTACATTAGGAGCCTTTAACGTTGGCCAGTTCATTCCTTATTTGGATTGGCTTGATTTGCAAGGTGTCAAGCGGCGCATGAAGAGGACCAATAAAACATTCGATGCATTGATACAGAAAATAGTAGACGATCACGTTGATAATCGAATGGCAGCCGCCATGAATGGCCGGGAAGAGGTAGAGCCTGTTAAAGACTTCGTTGATGTGCTCCTCGATATGGCAGCTGAGACTGATAAGGCGGAGAACGAAATCACGCCAGAAAAAATCAAGGCAATTGTCCTCGTATGTCTCTCGCCCCTGCATGATTTGTTATCAATAAAATATTTTTGTTTTTGGTAGGATGTCAACCAAAATTCTTCTTTCTATAAAATTACTATACTGATAGTTCTGATTCTTCAACTTCAATCCATTAAATGTTTGGTTTTATAATAAAAGAAGATTAATGGTTGTATTTGTAAAAGGGCATGTACATCGGTGGAACGGAGACTACATCTTATACGTTAGAATGGGCAATAAGTGAGTTGCTCAGACATCCACCTGCGATGAAGAGATTACAGGAAGAAATCGAGTGTGTTGTCGGCAAACATCGCAAAGTGAACGAGTCGGATTTGGCAAGCATGAAATACCTCCAATGCGTGGTGAAAGAGACTCTACGATTATACCCAGCGGCGCCGCTGGGGCTTCCCCATGAGTCTGTGGAGGCAGTGACAGTAGGAGGATACTATATACCTAAGAAAACCATGGTAATGGTGAATGTGTGGGCTATTGGAAGGGATCCCGATGTGTGGGGTGAAGATTCTTCAGAATTCAAGCCGGAGAGATTTATGCAGGAAGAGTATGTAGATTTAACAGGAGGCCAATCAGACTTCAGAATGCTTCCATTCGGCGCAGGAAGGAGAGGGTGCCCTGGGGTTCTGATGGCCATTACGACGCTGGAGCTTGCATTGGCTCAACTGTTGCAGGTTTTTGATTGGAGAGTTGAAGGTGATCCGTCCCAGTTGGATATGAGTGAGGCATGTTCAGGGGCGTTGTCGAGACAGGTTCCACTCTTTGCTTTTCTAACGTTGAGGATGCCCAGTTGCCTTTAAGAGTATCTAGAAGGGAGGGAAGCTTTCCAAAAGACCTGCAGTGGAACGCTTCCTTGGCTAGCCATCTATCTTTGAAATTTCCTTACGTAGGAGGACAATCAGAAAAAAATATCGTTCCGCTGGTTTCGTGCCCTCTCCACATTTTTTCTATTATGCAGAAAAGACATAATGGGCATTATGAGTTTGCATAGTCGTGTATCTTTCACCCTCTTTGTCAATATGCTCATCTTCGATCAAATGTTTGTGAGTTTCGTTTAAATGTTTCTGAGTTTTCAGGGCCGTTCTCTCATTCACTCTTTGTTTTTCTTTCAACCCTCTCTCTGTTTGAGTGAGCAACAATTTCTAGTGAATATTATATTTAAATTTTTCTTCGAATATTTACTTGGAAAGGTGTATATTTATTGGAGATGGGCACAATTAATCACCTTTTAATCTAAAATTCTAATTTGATGGTTAACAATTGAAGATGTTGGCATATTCTAGTCGTCCTCCCAAATCAATGAATGTAATTTACTCTTCATAACTTCCTTGTATTTTTGAATGCATCAGTTAACTTGTTTGTTTTTTAACATTTACCTAATCATATTAAGAAATTACTGTACCACCATATGATTGTCACGTTTAACTGATTAACCTTTGAAATTACCACATTTGAAATTAACTTTTAAATTTCCTCAACTCTATATATGTTGCGTTTCAGCTGTCCGAGAGGAAGCTTTGGCATCCACCAACCACTTTGCTATTTAAAGAAAATTAAGTCACTTTAAAGGACTCTTATCATTGTTATTTAAAGAAAATTAAGTCACTTTAGAGTACTCTTATCATTGTTATTTAAAGAAAATTAAGTCACTTTAAAGGACCCACAAATGGTTTGTAGGAGGTAGACTTTCCCTTTTGTTTTTGGTCATTAACCAATTTTTTTTATTGGAGAAAGATGAAATCTTAGTTAATTATAAGTATTTGAGTATGTAGGTTTTCACAATTTAAGTATTGTTAAATAATTTTTTGGAAAAACGCTATGTAGGAATTTATAATCTCTATCCAAAAAATTATCTAACAATTATAAATAGTTTTATGTTTTAGTTTCAACCAAATAGTATTTACAAGAAACCCAATATTTTTTGTGTTCATGCTGCTGAGGTTCTCTTAGTAAAATCATATCCTTTTAATGACATCTATCTTAATCTCATATATAAAATCAAATATTATCTTCATTTACATTTTAATCTCTTTTAATGACATTTAATTTTAATCATATATATTAAATTAAATACTATATTCAATTATATTAATTTTTAATAACATTTAATATTAATCTCATATATATAATCAAATATTATCTTTATTTACACTTTAACTATTTTATTTTATGATATATAATTTTAATTATATATATATAATCAAATACTATTTTGAATTACATTTTAACTATGTTGTATGAGTTTTCGAAAAGTGGGAACGTGGATACGAGTGTCCGGAACGAGTATAAGTTTTTCTCAAATTTACAAGAAACTAGAATTTGGGAGCGGCAATAATATATATTAAAAAAATATAAAAAATATTAACACAATAATGAAACTTTAATATCCATAAATATTCCATTAGAAAATGAGAAACAAAATTGAAAATACCTCTATACAATTTTAACATCTTTTTAAAATTAAACTTTACATATATAAACTTTAAACATCTTTGTAAATTTGAAACATTATTCTTTTTTTATTGAAAAAAACAAAATAGTACTACTCTTCTAATATGAAAATACAATAAAAGTCAATGATATGGTCGGTTGATATCCACTACAGAGTTAAACAAATGCTTGTAGTGGATAGAGTATTGATTTATTCGACTTTCACGTTTAGTTTGGGCTTGAAGGAAAACATAAATGCATTAAAAGTTTTTCATATCCACAACTATAAAGTGAGTATTATTAAGTTTTTTCACTTTACTAATTTTTGAAATAATATTTACCTGTATTTTAGTCTTAGTTTTATAGTGATATTTTGAATAAATATAATGAAAATATATGTAAGAAATTGTGTATTTGTAATAAATGAATAAATATATTTACATTTTAATTTAATACAGTTCTAATTTAAAACTCTTCTTTTAGGACACTGGTTCTCAAGCTTCAATTTTTTTGATGTTGAAGCTCACAGAAAACTCCCAAGTTTCCAAAAAAGTTCCAGCAAATTAGGGACGTTCCCAACTAGTTCCCAAACTCCCAAAACTTCAAGAACTTGAAAACTAGACATTAAAAATATCAGGAACAATTCCCGTACAACTATGCATTTTAACTTTTTTTTAATAGAAAAAATATAAATTAATAATTTATATAAATAAAAATAATTCTTAAAACAATATTTTGATAAATTCAAAATTAACAAATTCATATTCAAGTGAGCCAAACAATACTACTATTACAAAGTCATATTCAAGTGAGACAAATCATACTCATATTGTGAAAAGTAATTGGTTGTACATATCCACTTAAACATGATTGTTGTTTTGTAAAGCCACTTCTTTAATTCTAATGTCTTCGCCTAATTTTAATTAAAATACTTCAATAAAATAAAACAAAACACCGTCGATAGTATTTGTTTGTGAATCTTAACTTTGTAACTTTACTTTTTAATATTTTTACTTGCTTTTAATAAATTATTTTACGGTTACATTGAAATTATTAAATCTCCCATATCCGTCCGATTCATAACTTAAAATATATGTATTATTATAGATTTAGATTTTTGTTTTTTTATGAATAAGCATTTTACAATTAATTAATTTAAAATAAATTATATATTACAGCTAGTTCGGGAGGGTCTGCCAAAACGAGAATTAGATTTTATAAACCTATAGGTGTATAAGCAGAAATATATCGAGCTATTTTCCTTCATATATCTAAACTTATCTATTAAAAAAAAAAAAACTAAAACTAGTTTGATTTCTTCGGTGTCCCCTTAGGTAGCTCCATCTTGGCAATTGCCCCAACATCGTTTGTTTCTTCTTCATCTACAATTGATATAGGGAAGTCTTTCTAACCAGGAGGGATTGGGTCCCTTGGTGTGCTCGGGGTCTTTTGATTCTTCTTCTCATTTGGTGTAACTCTAAACTTGATGTCGAATTGAGACTTGCAGAAGAGCTTTAATTTCCCCTCCAATAATTTAACTACTTGCAACAATTTAACTGCTTGCAGGGTATCACCATTTTCCTTTTCGACTTTCTCCATAGCCTCGACAACCATAGCCTTAACTATACAATAAGTTTCCGCTAACTTAAAATACTTTGTTTCTTGAGTTCTTCCCTCTTCATCTTGATGTACTACAACCATAACAACTCTTGCACCCAACTGTCTAATTCGCTTAACCACCTATCATGGATTAATCATCATATTTCAAAGTTGGCATAGGAAATGTGAGGTTTGTGAGTCTTTCCTTGAATGCTCTGACCATCCAACAATCGATTCTGAAGTCTGCCCCATTCACGGACCTTACTGGCCACAATTTTTTTTCCTCTTTTCTTGTGGTCCTGACTTATTACAAAGCTTGTGGTCCCAGTTTGTAACAGAGCATACAATGCCCGAACAGTCTATGAATACAACGCCCGAACAGAAATAGGAACAACATCGAGAGTGGAGCTGTGGGGGCCCCCGCGGAGGTGTGGTGGGTCGTCTTGGTCGAGAGTGGTACTGTGAGTGCGCCCGCAGAGGTGAGGTGGGCAGTTCTAGTCGGGTGACTTGGTAGGAACAACGACAGGTCTAGGAACAGGAACAACGACGGGTCCAAGAATAGGAACAACGACGGGTCAGAAGCTACGAATGCAAGAGGTTTAGGTGGACTCCCGAATTTTCAGTCATTTGTCTCCAATAGACAGGTAGGTATTGTCCTTGTCCTTATTCTGTGCTTTTTATTTTTCTTTCTTGTCCCCTATGGCAACGCCAATACATTCAACACACATAAAAAATGGGCAAGAGGTATCCGTCTCAGGTGAAACAAACCATTTAGATCAAGTGAAAATTGCCTCTTCAAGAAAAGCAGGGAAGTGGGTTTGGGTCAATGCCAAACAGTTTTGGGGTATTTTAAAACGTAGATCTTTTCATCTAAAATGGGAACATACAAGGAAAAAATTGTCCCTCCGTAATAAATTTCCAAACAAGCCTCTTTTGCAAAGGTGTAACAACAATATTACTAAAGACAACAATGATTATGCCTTGTATAGTCCCACATCCACACCTCTCACATGGTCACTTGACCTGTATGTGAAAGAGTTACTAAATGCCAAGAGGAGATTGGAGGTTTTGGAAGTCAAAGGGCATGAGAGAGACCTTCAAATCCAACTATTGACAGTAGAAAATTGAGACTTGGCAAAAAACAATAAATTTTTAACAGATCAAATGACCTTGTTGCAAGAATCCCTTTTAGAAGCAAAGGCTGAATGGCAAGGCTTGAAGGATGCCAGGAAAATCAGGGAAGATTCTGCTGTGGAAACTAGAGAGGTGATGAACTCTAAAATACCCAAATTTGACGGGAAAAAAGGTGAACAAGCATACACCCATGGAGTGAAAGTAAGGGATGAAGAGAAAAGAGATTTTACAAAAAATTCCAAAACTTGGGCACAAGTCATTAGCAATTCTGCTTATGTGGAAAAAGAAACAAACAGCCAAGGGAACGACATGCAAGGAATATAAGATAAGGAAAGACAAGGCAGAGAAACAAACATAATTATCAAAGGTGTAAGAGAGTATGGAAAAAATGAGTGTACTCTCGATCTTGCAAGTGATTTTTTGAAGGACAAGTTGTTTTGGCAAGGTCAAATTTGCCAAGCATGGATGGTGGGTAAGCCTAGTGGTGAGAGATATAGGCCCATAAAAGTCATCATGTCAAGCATACATGACAAGCAAATTCTCCTAGGAAAGAAGCAACTCTGAGGCTCTCTCTTTTTTCTAGACAAAGATTTAACTATTAGACAGTAAGAGGAAAGAAGGGAAGAGTTGTCAAATGTTAGGGAAGTAAGGGATGAGGGAAAAAGGGCATGGTTGTTGAAAGGAAAAGATGCCATTGTATTTTTCGGTCCTCATTCTAAAACATGACAACAAGTTGGTAGCCAAGAAGAGGCAACAATTTCATTAGTAGGAAAATATGCAACAAGTCCAGTATGGACAAATAGGGGTGAAGACTCAAATTTGAGTCTTCTAGACCAAAATAAATAGCAATCAAATTATTCCCAGGTTTCCTTAAGATTAGTTTGTTGGAATTGCAGAGGTTATCCTTAGAGGCAGGGACCTGTGTTAGGACCTATCACGAAAGATAGAGACATAATTTGTCTATTGGAAACATATGAGCATGAAGGGTGCAAGAAAACTCTATTTGAATAGTATGTGAAGATGGCAGTGTGGAACAAAGCAGCTGAGAATGGTAAGAGACACGGGGGTATCATGGTCTTAGTGGAGAAATAAAAAGGTCATCTCATCCATTTAGAAAGAGAAGACTCAAATAAACAACTCATTTGGTTTAAAACATTAGAAAATGGTAACATCATCAAGATTGCAGCATGTTATTTTGCCCCACGAGTTTCAAAAACTTACAAAAGTAGGGGGCTTGACCACAAAGACCCCTTTGCAGCCTTAAAAAATGATATTGTAGCGCACTCTCAACTAAGTAAAGTCCTTATAGTGGGCGATTTCAATGCTAGGACATGATGTGAACAAGCTAGTATTCTTCATTGTAAGGAAGACTGCAACCCCATTTGGCTTACAGAAGAAAGAAATCCTCAGTGGACAAGAGTTTCAGAGGACAACAAAAGCTGCAACATTTTTGGGGAACAACTGCTTACTTTATGTGGGGAATTTGACTTGGTCATTTGGAATGGGTTGGCTAGGTGGGCAAATTTTGGTAATTTCACCTGCAATACCTACAATGGAGCAAATGTAGTAGACTATGCAATTTTCTCACATGGCTTGTGTGAGAAAATGGAGGAAGTTTTGATTGGTGAACAACTGTGGGAGTTGAAATCTGATCATAAACCAATCTATTTAAGTCTAACTTGGGTTGAACAACAACAACATGGGGCTAAAAATTGGCACATTCAACAACCTCCTTCAAAGGGAAGAATTCTATTGACTCAAAATAACTATAACACCTTCAAGATAACACTAAAGAGGTTGTTTAACAAGGAGAAAATTCCGTCCCAGGGCCTTCATAGCCATGAGCTAAAAAAATTTAATCTAAATTGCACTTACAGAATGTAAAAGAGCAAAAAATAGGAAATCCGAAACAAATTGCTTTCTAGTTAATGTTTGGTTTGATGAGGAATGCAAAACAAGAAGGAAAAATTTGAAAGAGTCAAGCCAAAAAGAAATAAACATAAAAGCTTACAAGAAAATTGTAAGCTTTTATAAAGCTGATTTCATGATCTCAAGGAAGGAGGAACTAATATTTTTGGGGAAAAACAACCCCAAGTTATTTGGAAGGAATTTCAAACGAGAAAGAAACAAATTGAAAATAATATCACAACTTATCAATGGTTCGAGTATGCAAAGAAGTTTTATGAGCAAGATCCAAAGGTGGACCCCCCTCCCTTGGTCAACACTACTACTAAGCTCTTCACCGTGTAAGAAATTGAGGTGGGTATCAAAGAGTTGGGTGTTGGAAAAGAAAAAGATTTAGTTGAACTCCAAGAAGAATATCTAAAGTGGGGTTCAAAAACTCTTGCACCTCACATTATGAGAATTTTCAACAACATCATTTAGCAGGGATTCCCTACATATTGGACAATGAGCCTAGCAATACCTCTTTTCAAGAGTGGGGATGTCAAAAATCCCTCCAACTATAGGACCATAATGATAAACCCCTTGTTTGCAAATTTATTTGGAAGTATGCTAGAAAACAGAATAAGCAAGTGGACAGAAGAAGGGGATAAGCCTTCTAAAGGGAAAGCAGGTTTCAGACCTAAACACTCAACGATTGATCATGGTATAACTCTAAGGCACATCATTGAAAATGTGTGGGAGAAAAAAGAGGAAGCCTTTTGTTGTTTTGTCGATTTCAAAAAAGATTTTGACATGGTCCCTAGAGATAAGCTTTGGCATAGAATGGAGGAACTTGAGGTTCCTATACATCTTAGAGAAATCGTCCATAGGCTATATGAGGAGGTTAAAGTCAAAATTAGAATGTCAACTGGTATCTCCGAAAGTTTTAGGAGAAATATCAGGGTCAAGCAAGGGTGCCCATTGTGCCCTACCCTTTTTGGTTTATATATAGACAAACTTGAAGAGTGGTTAAACTTACAGGAGGGTGATGGTGCTCTTTTGGGTGATTTTGTGATAAGGCTTCTTTTGTATGTAGATGACCTTATTCGGATTGCTAAATCCACTCTTGGGTTGCAAGAACACTTAATTTCCCTTGAGAACTTTTGTAGTATAGTGGGGATGGAAGTCAATACTAGCAAGATGAAAGTGGTAATTTTTTCTAGAAAAATAAAAGATAAGCAACATACGTTCTACTTTGAAGGCAACACTCTTGAAGAAGTGGCAGATTACAAATAACTCGAAATTGACTTCAAAAAAAATCTAAGTTGGGAAGGTTGCAGAATGAAAAGAACTTTGGGAGGTTGGAAAGCATTCTATGATTTTCAAAATAGGTGCAAAGAAGCAAAGCTATGGGATTGGAAGTCTATGGAAACTCTCTGTGGGATTTTAGTGATCCCGGTGGTTTTATATGGTTGTGAAGTGTGGGCCAACAGCACATTTGACTTATAGTGGAAGAAAATTGAGAAGATTCAAAAATGCTTGATCACAAACAGGTTTAAAATTAAAAGTTTAGTCCCTTATGATATCATGCTGAGTGAAATGGGGGCTGCTCCTATTGAAGCAATTACTATGGTGTGTCTCATAATATATCTAAAAAAAATATAGCAAATCGAAGACATTCGATGGCCTAAGGTCGTCTTCAATGACATATTTTGAAAAAGAAAGAAGACGTGGATGCAACAAAATATTAAATGGATTAGTAAATGGGATATCCACTTGAACAGGTGTTGTACGAACAGTAAAAAGATAAAGGTTTTTTTTATTGATAGGTCCACAAGAGAACTTGGGATAAAGGGCTGGAGAGAAATAAAGAGTATTATATTGAAGAGTTTAACCCCACATACAATCATCATAAAAAAGCGTACATAGGGGCCAATATATATTGGAGAGACAAATGCTTATTGCCCAATTAAGAACCAATTCCCATCAACTCCGTTGTGAAACTGGGCATTGGAAAAGACCAAAAGAATCTTGGGAAGAAAGGGTGTGTGTGTTCTGCACCTCCAGAAAAGTGAAAATAAGAAAACATTTCATTTTAGAGTGTGAAGCCTTCAAAGATGGTAGGGACAACTATATAAGTATCTTGACAACAAGCTCTTGGAATAACTTATTCAGGGAGGGGACGGTGGAGAAATTGGGGGAGCTCATCATCAGGTTGAACATGAAAAGGGTTGAACTGTAGAAATTAGTGTGTGAGGCGGTTTGTCCCATAGACTATTGTTAGCCTCATGGACATTAAAATAATTTTCTTTCTTTTTTTTCTTTCCCATTGAGCCTCGAGATGTATTTCCTTTTCCCCTGTATGTTGTCGACGTGTAACACCCCATCCAGGGGATATAATAAAATATAATTAGTTAGATAATTATTTTTTAATTTTTAATTTACTTTATTTATATTTAATTAAAATATTTTAATAAATATTTTTTTAACCAAATTTCATTTCATTAGTTTTTTTTTATAAGTTAGTATTTAAAACTAATTTTATAACAATTAATTTAAATAAATTATAAATAAAATTTATATAATAAAATATAAAATTAATTAGATAATATTTTTTGTCTCTCATATTTCATATTTCATTCGTAGTTTAATTGAATTCTTAATATTTCTTAATATTATATAATTATCATTGCCATCTGAGCCATCTCTACGTTCCTTCAAGCGAGCGTGCTAAGATGATACGAGAATCTCATTATAGTCGGGCAACGAGACATTTTGGTATAGAAAAGACAATGGTTGTACTACCAAAGCATTTTTATTGGTTGAATCTTCAACAAGATGTTTGTAAGTACATCATATCCTATGCTGCATGTGCCATTGCCGAGCCCTCCATCAAGAAATATGGATTATACACCCCTCTTCCTACTCCAAATAGGCCTTGGGAGTCCATCTCCATGGTATACATGTCCATTCTTCCTTCAACCAAGCATGGGAATGACTGTGTCTTCATGGTCATTGATTGATTCTCTAAGATAGAAATTTTGGTACCCTATAATAATAACATCACAACCAAGGCCACCACCAAGCTCTTATTCACAGTTCATTTTGGGATCCCAAAAACTATTATCTATGATTGATACAGTAGTTTCCTAAGCACTTTTTGGTCCAACCTATGGTCGATTATGGACACCAAGCTCACCAAATCAAATTCCTTCCACCCACATATTGATGAAAAAATAGAAGTAGTCAACAGGATGATTGTTCATATACTGAGGATGTATAATTCCAACCATCTATGCACATGGGATGAAACACTTCCTTATGTTAAATATAGCTACAACAGATCCCTCCACAACTCTATTGGCCACAACCCTTTTCAAGTGTTCTTGGTGTTCCAACCATTGCCCCACATTGATGTAGCTATGTCCATTGTAACCACACAGGAAGAGTCCTCCCATGCTCAGACTGAGGCTGATCAGGAAGCCAAATTTGTTGAGAGCATCTAGCACATCCAACAACAAGTTCATGATATTATGCAGAAATCCAATGCCAAGTACAAGCAGCACCACGATCAACATCGGGTACCACATAAATTTCAAGTGGGAGATAATTATGTATGATTTCATTTACATAAAGAGCACCTCACGGGACCCCATCAGAATTTGCACCCACTCTGATACAGGCCTTACACCATCACTAAGGCTATGGGTAAGAATGATTTTGAATTAAGTGTTCCTCCTTTTTTTGGCTTGCACCCAGTATTTAATGTGGAACTACTCAAACCATATTTTCCACCTCTCCTGGAAACTTCAGATGTAGTCGAATAGTTGGACCCTATAGAATGCAATCATTGCTACATTGAACATGAGACAGTTGATCAGATCATGGACACCAAGAAAAAGGACACCTACGAATAGACTATAAAACTCTATCAGGTCGTCAAAGTAGGGCAGTTTCTTCATCAGGGCAAGTGACTCACCAGGAGTCAGATTCAACAGAAGTTTCCTCATCTGATGTAGGAACTTGAACCAATGGAGACCATTTCTTCCTAAGGGGAGAGGAATGATCTAGGTGGATATCGGTGACCACCCACCTATTCCACTAGATCAAAGCCATTTTCCATTTTGAGAGTGCTTTTACAATTTTTCGGGTCCCAAACTTTCGGGGCCATTTTGAGGTCCTAAATGACATTTTTTGGGCTCGTTAGCACCTAGCATGTAGCTAGAGGTAGATGATAGGGTGAAAAAAATATGTACTCCTCATGTATTCCTTTCCAACAGTGTATCGAGTGCCCCAAACGAAGATCATATGCAAAAGTTATTCCCTTTGGAAGTTGACATATCAACTACCCCCATTGGGGCCCATAAACATTTTCGTGTTTCATCTCTTGGGGTTAGGGTTTTTGATGTTTAGGGTTTTCTCATTTATGTTTTATGTTAAAAATTCATTTGGAGCGTCATTGTACTTAGCTTCTTGTGAATGAGCATAGCTAACTTGTGTGTACTTAGCTTCATGTCTTTTTAAATATGTTGTATATGCATGAATGCATTAGTTTGTTTCTTATTGGTTTTATTGTTCCCAAGGAAAAAATTTAAATGGGTTTAGTAGATAGGGTCGCTTACAGAAGTACTCGGGGGTTTTCCCCGAGTAGTGTAACCTAGAAAAAAATAATATAAATTAACAAATATTAAAAATATTTGAATTATGATTATAAACATTAAATTTCATTTATATTATATATATATATATATATATATATATATATATATATATATATATATATATATATATATATATATATATATATATAGCTAAAAAACCAATTTTAGTTATTAAGAACTAAAAATAAATAATATTAAATATACATTAATTTGTTGTACAAACTAAAATAATTATTACATTGATGCCAAGTTATATTTCACATATATACACACATTCTTTTCCAAAATGAAAAAAAACCTATAGTACTTAGGCTTACTAGCCTAGTTTTTGTAGATGCAATCTCAAGACTTGGATGTCTAGCAACATCATGTGTAAATAAAACTTGGCCACCTAAAATAACTCTATGGTGAAAGCTAACTTCCACTAGTGTCATATGCCTCTAGGTATTAGGTTGTTAACTTGTTTCCTTATGTGAAGTAAATAAGCTCTAATGCAATCTGAAGTAATTATTGAATATCCACAAAATTTACATGAAAATTTGTTTCTTTTAGTAATAATATTTTTAAATTTTTAATATAAAATGTGCAATTTACCAAAAAATTAATTATTTTAATATAAAAAATTCTCTCGTATAGGGTGAAGGGGGATCTTCAAGAATGGAGTTGACACTTAGCATGTTCAAGGATGGAGTTGATGTTTATCGGGCTAGTGGAAAGATGGTGATTGGTCAATATAATTATTTCACATGTGAATGAGGGGGAAGGAATGATGAATTCCATTATCATTTATCTCTTCCAACTAGTGTTTAGTTCTCCACTTTTCTTGAGAATTAATCCATATCGTAAGAAAATTATGAGATTGCATGGGTAGGGTCTTGAAAAATCCATGCAAATGGTGTGAAAATAAAAGCTCTAGCTCGTTATAATTCATGAGATACATGGGAGGTTAGTTTCTTCTATGTTTCTCAAATTGGCCTGGGTATCCTTAGGCATTGTCAAGTGGGGGGAAGCATATTTGCCTCTTCTTAGATCGTCACTAGTAGTGAAAGGGAGATTTCAATTCAAACTTTGTGGTAGGTGGCCCATCAATATATTAGGTGGCTCTCGGTCTATAGAGTTGAAACTTATTAGTTTATATTCCACCAACCTGCATAAATCATATTAGGGAGGAATTGTTATAGTAAATAAATGGAAACTAGGTTGAAGGGATGTGTGTAGTGTGTGTAAGAACATTTAATATAGCTCAGAGTGGAATGCCTTGGGTTTGTAGAAACCTAAATGAGAAGGGTCCTCAAAAAAGGAAACGAAAGATAAAGCGGGTCCCATGGATGCAACATAGAAATACTATAGGAGGTTTTCTACCTCAATCACAAAGGAAGTAGAAACAATTGAAAATTTGGTTAGGGAAAAGAAGGATAACACCTCCACTAAGACTATTGATGTCGAGCTTTCAAATTGGATACTAGACATGGCATTTTCCAAAAGACGACACACCAAATACCTCAAGATAGTGGAAATGTAGTGGCACAACAAATATTTTATTGTATAGGTGTTAGAGGCAAAATGGACTCATCAACATGGTGTACTAGATAAATTGGAGCTTATGGATAGGAAATATGAATCCCAAGTCAAAGTAGATTGGGGGACTAAAGTGGTTATGGAGAAGCGAATTTTGGATAAGAGACTTAAGAAATATAGACTCAAGCAATCAGTCAATCATTCTACATATATGTAGACTTAACATTCGGGTGTAGGGACTAGTTATGCTAATCTCAAGTATGTGTGAACCTTTTATCTATATTATGAGTGTATCTTACAATGGACGATTCTTTTTCTCACTATCATAGAGTAGAATAGTTGTATAGTAGTAATATGTCTTAGGGATAGCTTTTATTATTTCCCTAATGATATATCCTATCCTTTGAAAATAATAGATTATAATACAAACAACTATGTTAATAACTTTGATTATCACATATCAAACCATGGAAACCAAAAAGGAATGATGAAGGACAAAGAAGACCAAAGACTTGGACACAAAAGAGAGATTGATATTCCCATGATTATATTGTAGCTGAGATTGGATGATGAATAGATGTAGGTAAAGTTGTGTCAATTAAAATAAACTCATGACCATATTATAATGTGAGTCACACATGTAATTGAAAAAAAGTCTATGATATTTTGATGTAGTTGTCCTAGAAAGTTTTATGTACCTGAGCCATTGTATACCCCTTAATGTGAAAAGTTCATGGTAATCTAAAAACCACTATGTAAAGGATGGTTTGTGGTCAAAACCACTTGAGAGAGCATGGTTACAGGTAATTCGAGAAAACCTGGTGCATGGTTGAGGGTAATCCGAGAAAACCCAGAGCATGTTTATGGGTAAGCCGAAAAAAACCCAGGTTTGATGATGATGTGATGAAGGGGGAGTTAAAGTTAAAAGTACAGGTATGAGTAATAATGGTTGAATGAACCATGTCGCTGAAATGGATTCTTAGAAAATTGGCGATTACAACGGATGATGACCCATGAATTCCGGTAGATGGATTTCTTTTTATGTGGACGTCAATAATCAAATGCAGGTACAAGAGAAAGCAGATGAAGATATGAGCACATATATATTTAGATAATTAGTCATTAAGGGAGAGTGTTGGAATATATAATTCCTACTTTTCTAATATGTTTCATAATGCATTGAGAGGTATAGTTAATCTCTACGTGAGTTGTGTGATCCTATTCTTAAGAGATTGTTAGAGAGTTGGATTTGTGAGATACTAGTTTGGTGTATGGTTGAGATATTTTCTCAACCTCTCCATTTATATTTGGAATAAGTTAGATCTAATATCTCAATATAATGAGTCACAAACCTTTGTACATTAATTCATTAATTCAATAGAATTGTGTATACAATATTCTACTCTCCCATTTTATCAACCATTAGAAATTAAAAATTTAAAGTTTAAAATAGGGAAAATTTATTTTTTATATATATTATTAATGAATAAAACTATTTATATATATTAAAAAATATAATTTTTATTATTAAAATAATCACAAGGACAAACTAAATTATATTCTGTGAAGATATACTTCATATATATTCAAACTATATACATGAAAAACAAAAGAAAAATGTAAAATTGATAACGACTTAAGGAACTTGATCACATATCATCGCATATCAAAACATCGAGGCTTAACCATGTCGATACTCATTTAGTGAAACGACTTGAAATATGGGAAGATTACCATTTTATTTACACGATTTATTTAAAGATTATGAAAATCTCATAATGGCCATAACTTATGAGAGAACCACTAAGAACAATACACAAAAGAAACAACAAAATAATGATAGATGCCATGCTCCCCGACCTATCTTTTCTTAATTTACAAAATCTCTAAATACAAGCCAAGGGAAACCTCAATCTTGGAAATGCAAAGAGAGGATTTTCCTTGGGCAGAGTCATTGCGTGAGCTTCTTTCATATCCAGTTGGGACAGATCACCTTCAACTCTCCAGTTAAAAATGTGCAACAACTGAGCCAATGCAAGCTAAATCATGGTAATAGCCATAGGGGGCCTGTGCATCCTCTCCTTCTTGTCCCAAACATAAGCATTCTAAAATATTGAGTATTTGTTAAATCCGTAAAATATCAGTTTTAGCTCATCCTATGACCCACAAATAGAGGTGGTAAAAAAAAGTTTGGGAAACATTTTGAGAAGCCTTGTGAATGAGAATATTAAATGGTGGGATCAAATTCACTGAGTTTTCCTATAATGACTCACCAAATAGAAGCACGAAGATAATTCCATTTCACATTTTGTATGGATTGCATCCAAAGGGAGTATATGATTTGAGAAACTTAGGGAAGTAAGAGTTAAGAAATGATCAGAGGGTTTTGCAGTGAGTATGTAGGAGTTACAATTAAAGGTGAAACACAAATTGCAAGAGAGTAGCCACAAGTATCAGAAGAGGGTAGACATGAAGAGGAGACTAGTGGATTTTGAAGTTGGTGAACTGGTCATGGAATAACTAAGGAAGGAGAGGATTCTTGTAGGGACATATAACATTTTAAAACTTAAGAAGATTGGGCCATACAAGATTCTAAGAATATTTTTTTCTAATTTTTATGAAATAGAACTTCCAATTGGTGTTGGAATTTCACCACTTTTTAATGTTATGAATTTGTATCCCTTCAAGGAGACAAAGACACTTTCAGCAGATGAACCTGTGAGTGATGACAATTAAACTATAAGATGGAAGGAACAACTTCCCAAGGCAGTGTAAAGGGAAATAGAGGCAGAAAGAATTGGATATGAAGGTGTTAAGAAAAACTAGAGGTAAGGAATATTTCCAGTACTTGTTCAAATAGAGAGGTCAACCAACAAAATATACTACTTGGATGACAATTATAGAGATTTCCAAGTATGGTACAAACCTTGAAAATCGTTCTTTTCTTCCCTAGAGTCTACGATAAAGTCTAGAATTGATCTCATGGGTCAATAAGCATTTACCAAGAGAGTTGGTTCTCTAATTTTATTTTGTAATATTATTGTTTGATATCTCCTAAAATATGTAAGAGATTTATTAGTTTCATAATTGTTAATTCTTTAGGAAATTTCAATACTTGATTCTTAGTTTAGAGATTTGTTAGTCCATCATTCCAAAGAGTTTTTTTTTGGTTGGGTCTATTCCAACATCTCTAAGATATATTTGTAATATGTAGTTTAGAAATAGGTTTTTTAGTCTAAGCATTGGAGCACATGTGTTATAGAGTTTGTTTTTGGTTGAAACTATTCCAAGAGCTCTAAGAGAGTTTGTTTTTTTATAGAAGCTTTGGATATAAATAAAAACAAAACTATGTGTGATTCCTAAATGTGTGGCATTGATTCAATGGTTTAAAATTGTGTATATGATTTGAATGTGTTCTCTCTATTTCTTGATTTCTCTCCATTCATTTATATACAGGTGTATATCTATTGGAAATGATCAAAATTAATGAGTTTTTGTTAGATATTAATGGATAAATGCTAATTATAGGATTAGTTAATAAACTTGGACTCTCCATGTCCTCTACTACTGTTATCAGATCCACTATTATAGGAATCAGTTGGCTTGAGTATCAATCTATAAATGTAGTCTTTTTGATTAATGAAATAGTTGAATCGTGAGTTCTATCTCACTTTCTGTTTTGGTATCAGAGCTTAGGTGAGAGAGCCGCCAATACCATGAGCCCGAGGGAGCTGTTTCACTGCTGTTGAGGTGCGTTGTCTATGCTACCATGGCTGCATTTCGCTGCCTATTTCTTCAATTCGCTGCTTGATGGCATTTCGTTGTTTGCTAAGGTACGAGCCCACACTGCATGAGAGAACAGAGCACTACCTGTGTGGATATCGTGAAGAGTGTGTCGAGGTGCCTGCATGGAGATCGTGAAAGGTGTGTCGTAGAGGGAAGAATCCAAGTGTTGAGAGATCATTGTCCGAGAGAACATAGAGCAGATTTGAAGTTG
The DNA here is from genome assembly GCA_009831015.1 of Picea engelmannii. Taxonomy (NCBI): domain Eukaryota; kingdom Viridiplantae; phylum Streptophyta; class Pinopsida; order Pinales; family Pinaceae; genus Picea; species Picea engelmannii. Next base: position 445,056 of record ML788347.1, on the reverse strand, counting down.
TTGCGCATGAGTTAAGTTGATGCGCCTTCTCTACCTATTTACTGGAGCGTACTGTGTTCTCTATGCATGAAGAATAAGAGAGCCATTTTTTTATTGTTGATTGTTGTTTGGTCTAGAGAATTGAAGGTGGAAGAGTCGAGTTCTTAAGGGTTCTGGGTCATATTCCAAGTTGTTTGATGTCTGAATTAAATCGCTGAGGTGAAAGTAATTAAGTCTCTTCCTGACTTGAATTAAATCACTGAATGTAAAATTCATTTAAAAAGGTATTTCCAGGTATTTTTTGAGTTGTTCAAAGATTTTCTGCAGAAATATCAACTTCATTCCCCAAAAATTATCTGAATGAAGCATCCAAGCTAAATGGAGATAATTACATTGACATGAAATTTAAGATATTGATGTTTTTTAAGCATGGAATGTGTGGGCTATTGTAAAAGGAGATGAAGCCAAGACCACAGGTGTTGCTGGTACAGATTGGGAGAAACGAGAAATGAAGGCTAAAGTGTTGTTGCAGATGTTTGTCAAGGACAGTATAATTCCACACATTAGAGACATTAAAACGTCCAAGGAGACCTAGGAAATATTGAAAGGTTTGTATGAAACTACAAACTCAAATAGAATTCTGTTTTTGAAGATTAAGTTACTATCCATAAAAATGGAAGCAAATGAAAATATTACCACCTATGCTTCCAAAATTAAAGATTTATGTGACTAGTTAAGTGCAATTGGTGAGAAAGTTTCAAATTCTGACATGGTAACTATTACGTTAAAAGGGTTAATCAGAGATCATCATGTCTTTATTTCAAGTCTAGGAGGTAGAGTACAACCACCTACATTTTTTGAATTGACAGGGATTCTTCTACAAGAAGAAGAAAGAATGAAGGTGTTTGAGATGGACTCTCATACTTCAGAATTGGTGTTAGTAGCCAAAGGGAAACAACAATATAGGGGCAAGACATGGGACAGAAACAAAACAGGTAAGTTTCAACCAAGGAATAGAGGTATGACTCAATCAAAATTTGATGCACATAATAAGAAAAATGATGATTGTTTTTATTGTGGGAAACCTAGTCATCATGCTAAAGATTGTTATAAAAGGAAAGCTAATGAATCCAAACATAAGTTCAGAAAACATAATGGAAAATATGTGAACAATGACACCTCTATTAATGATGGTTTTAGGAATCTAAAGTTGTTTATTTCCAAAACTGCATTATCCACAAAATCTGATGATGAAAGTGCATGGTTCATAGATTTAGGAGCCTCAACTCATATGTCTTGTAACAAAGAATGGTTTGATGAATATCACGAGAGAACATATGATACACACATATATTTAGGAGATAACATATCTCATATGATTAAGGGATATGGAGTAATATGTGTGAATTTACCTAGTGGGCAAATGAAACAAATTCACAATGTGTTGTATGTTCCAGGCATTAAAAAGAACTTGATATCTGTTTCCACAATAACTGATCAAAATTTGAATGTAGAATTTATGTAGTCTAAATGTTTTGTGAAGGATATTCAGAATCATTATAAATTCATAGCCACAGGAACAAGAATTGGAGGTTTGTATAAGCTTGATGTAACAAGGGGCACTCATCAAGCATTAACATCTACAACAATGTCAATAGTTGAGTTATGGCATCACAGGTATGGACATCTTAATCAAAATGACTTAGTGCTACTTCAGAAGAAATTGATGGTTGAAGGACTTCCTGTTTTGAAAAATGAGCATATAGAGTGTGAAGCTTGTGCACTAGGTAAACAACATAGGGAAGAATTTTCAGTGCATAAAGAGAAGAAATAGAGAGATAATTGAATTAATACATATTGATGTCTGTGGTCCCATGAAAACCATGTCACTTGGAGGTGCAAGGTATTATCTTATATTTGTTGATGACAGGTCTAGATTTACTTGGGATTATTTTAAAAGGAAAAATAGTGATGTTTTTGAATATTTTAAGGAGTTTAAAACTATGGTGGAAAAGCAGACAGACAAATGAATCAAGATTCTAAGATCTGATCAAGGTGGGGAATATACCTCATTAGCTTTTGATAACTACTACAAGAACAATGGGATCATTCAACAATTCATTGTGTCTCATACACCAAAGAAAAATGGTGTAGCTGAAAGGAAATACAGGACATTAGTGGAATGTGCTCGTAGCATGTTGAAAGGTAAAAACATTTCTAATGGTTTTTGGGCAGAATCCATTAATATTGTTGTTTATTTGAAAAATAGAAGTCCAACTAAGATTCTAGATCTAAAAATGCCTTTTGAAGTCCTTTATGGATATAAACCTGAAGTTGGTCATTTAAGAATATTTGGTTCCGAGGCGTTTGCTCATATTCCAAAAGATGAGAGAAGAAAACTTGATGCAAAATCTGTTAAGTGTATATTCATTGGTTATTGTTATGATCATAAGGAATACAAGTTGTTTTATATTAGTGCCCATAAGTTGATTGCAAGTAGAGATGTGATTTTTCATGAGAATACAGATGATGAGATAAGCAAAAATGATGTTTGGTATACTCCTTATGACATTGACGCTCATGTAAAAGTTGAGATAGATGATCAACATGAATAGGTACAAGAATAGTAACAGGTACAGGAACAAAGTGGAAGCATCATGGATACTACAAACACTCTTGAGTAACCCAGAAGGGATGTTATGCCACAGAGAAGAAGAAATGAAAGTGGTGGAACTCAAAGGAAGTCATCACGAACAATTCAGGTACCTTCTAGGTATAAAGATTATGCATTGATGACACAAGTAATGAATGTTGTAGAAGTTGTTACTTACGAACAAGCTAAAGATCATAAGGAATGGAAAAATGCAATGAATGAAGAATATGCATCGATAATGAAGAATGAAACATGGGAATTAACAAAACTTTATGAAAAAAAAGTTCCCATAGGATGTAAATGGTTGTATAAAACCAAATTTAACGTAGATGGAAGTGTTGACAAATACAAGGCTAGATTATTTGCAAAAGGGTATTCACAAAAGGAAGGAATTGATTATGAGGACACTTTTGCACCTGTAGCTAAGTTAAATATAATTAGATTCATGATTGCATTAGCTACACAACACAATTGGAAAATACATCAGTTAGATGTTAAATCTGCATTTCTGAATGGTGATTTAAAAGAAGAACTTTATTTGGTTCAGCCTGAAGGATTTATAAAGAAAGGACAAGAGGATCTTGTGTGTAAACTAAAGAAAGCTCTATATGGTTTGAAACAAGCACCTATATCTTGGTATACTAAGATTGATTCATTCTTTGCACATAAAGGTTTTGTGAAAAGAAAAAATGATCCTAATTTGTATGTCAAAAAGGATGAAAATGGGAACGTTGCTTGGGTATCTATATATGTTGATGATTTGATTATAACAGGCAATGCTTCTCACTTTATTGAAGATATTAAAACTCAATTATCACAGATGTTTGAAATGAAGGATCTTGGTGAAACACATTATTGTTTAGGTCTAGAAATATGGAGAGAATATGGTAAAACAATGGTCACTCAAAGTAAATACACAAGGAGAATACTGGAAAGATTCAATATGAATGAATGTAAGGTAGTGTCAACACCTTTGGAACATAATGCAAAGTTATCTATTGTTGATGAAATTAAAGAGGCAAATGGTACTCTGTATCGCCAGTTGGTGGGAAGTTTGAACTATCTCACTACTACCAGACCAGACATAGCATATTCAATCAACATTGTTAGTTAGTTCATGGCTAAGCCACTTGAAAGCCACTGGGTAGCTGCAAAGAAAGTCCTTCGATATCTGAAAGGAACTATTAATTTTGGTATTATGTATACTGATAATTGTAATGTTGAGTTGACAGGTTACTCTGATTCAGATTGGGCCAGAAATCCCGATGACAGGAAATCAACTTCAGGATATGCATTCAACATAGGTACAGGGGTCATGTCATGGAGCAGTAAGAAACAACCAACTGTTTCTTTGTCGTCAATAGAAGCTGAGTACAAAGCTCTATGCAATGCTATGTGTGAAGCTTTTTGGTTAAGGAGAATTCTTGAAGATATTGGCAATAAGAAAATGAAGCCTACTGTTCTCAAATGTGACAATCAAAGTTCTATAAAATTGGCACACAACCCAATTTATCATGCTAGAACAAAGCATATTGAATTCCAACACCATTTTGTAAGAGAAAAGATACAGCCAAAATAAATTGACTTGATCTATTGTAATATCACTGATAATGTGGCTGACATCTTTACCAAACCTCTTGGAAAGATGAATTTTGAAGACCTCTTGGAAAGATGAATTTTGAAGAATGCAGGAAGCAATTAGGTGTGGTAGAAAATCCATTTCTCCATTAAGGGGAAGTGTTAGATATTAATGGAGAAATGTTAATTATAGGATTAGTTAATAAATTTGGACTCTTTGTGTTCTCTACTACTGTTGTTATCAGATCCACTATTATAAGAATTAGTTGGCTTGAGTATCAAGCTATAAATGTAATCTTTTTGATTAATAAAATAGTTGAATCGTGAATTCTATCTCACTTTCTGTGTGATTCCTGATTGTGTGGCATCGATTAGGTGATTTAAAATTGTATATATGATTTGAATATGTTCTCTTTATTTTTTGATTTCTCTCCATTCATTTATATATAAGTGTATATCTATTGAAAATAATCAAAATTAATAAATTTTTAATTACAAAAAAGTTTTTAATAGACAAAATTTCATATACGAAAAGAATCTTGATCGTCATAATAAATAAAAAGTTGTGATGTAAAGCATTAACTTTTTTTTTAAATGACAAAAACATGTTTTACCTCTTTTCTGCTTCTATTTTTTTTTGTTTCTATCTTATCTTTATAATTGCGAGTGGGTGCACGCGGGCGTGGATGTGAAGTTCATAGGTTTTTTATTTTAGTTTTTACATTGTTTGCTTCCCCTTCTTTTTGTCCGTTTCTATCGTTTTAAATGTGAGTGGGTGCAGGGTGAGGCGTGGATGTGAACCTAGTAGGTTTTCTATTTTAGTTTTTACTTTGTCAGCTTCCCCTTCTTTTGGGCTGCGTGGATGGTGTTGGGAATTTCAATTAATTTTTATGTTTCAGTGGTGTTGGTATTTCAATTAATGGTGTCATTTCAACTAAGGCTGACATGGTAATTTTGGGTTTCAATTAACTTTAGTTGTGAAGCCTGTGTCATGATTAGAGTAGACATTTCAATTGACCAATGTGGTAATGGTGGATTTGTAATAAAATACAATGCCATTCCAATATGCATGTTGTTTCTTATTAGGAGAGGAGGGAGAACATAATTGTTGCTTGCACATATTGTTTTTTTGCCCACATCAAACAAGAGATGAGAATTGCTGTTTGTAAAGACAAGTTCCATTCCATCCCGTTATTCAAGTTGATATATATTAATTATTTATATGTTGATGCGTATTTTATTTAGAATTGATGTGCTCAACTTTATTAGATATAATTCACCATGGTTTTAAACTTGTTTTAACTTTCAGGGACTTCCCTAAATTCAATTTGTATTTTTATTCGGCCTCTGTCCTTTAATTAGACCTGTCTTTTTAATTCCGCCTCTATCTATATTTTGGCATGTGCTTATTCACTCAGGAAAAAACAAATAACAAAAAGGTCCAAATTTCAAGATCCGAAAGAATATTATTAACCGATCTTATACATTGACTGGTTTTCATTAATAATCTATGAAGTAAAGTTTTTTTTAAAGCATTGTTGGCTCTATAAATGCATATTATTTTCTCGAACTTTGATAGCTATGCAATAACAAATGTTCAAATGATTTGATCATTAATAATCTATGAAGTAAAGCTTCTTGCTGTGAAGCATCGTTGGTTTTATAAACGCATATTATATTCTTGAACTTTGATAGTTATGTAATAACAAATGTTCAAATGATTTGATAATTGCCTGGTTTTCATTAATAATCTCATTAATAATCTATGAAGTAAAACTTCTTTTTGTGAAGCAATAAGAAATGTTAAAATGATTTGATAAATGACTGGTTTTCATTAATAATTTATTTCATTAATAATCTAGGTGTACTGTGAACCATAGTGACATTGATCTGGCTGCTGGTGAAGGTGGGTGAAATTGATCCCGCTGGTGAAGCCTGATCCTAAGAGATCTAAATGGATGGGTTCAGGTAAAAGGTCTTCTGGTTGTAAATAATTTATGAAGTAAAACTTCTTTTTGTGAAGCATTGTTGAAATGATTTGATAATTGGCTGGTTTTTATTAATAATTTATGAAGTAAAGCTTCGTTTTGTGAAGCATTGTTGGTTTTATAAATGCATATTATATTTTTTGTGAAGCATTGTTGATAGCTATGCAATAATAATTGTTTAAATGATTTGATTATTAATAATCTATGAAGTAAATCTTCGTTTAGGAAACATTATTGACTTTATAAATGCATATTATATTTTTGAACTTTGATAACTATGTAATAACAAATGTTCAAATGATTTGAAATATTGGCTCTATAAATGTATATTTGAACTTTGATAGCTATGCAATAACAAATGTTCAAATGATTAACAAAGTTCAAATGATTTGAACTATTTTTCATATAGTTATTAATTTGTTTTATCATAATAACCAATCATTATTTATTGATGATTAAGGTTCATGTCCATGTAAGTTTTATAAAAATGCATTCGAAATTTAAAAGGATTATAATTACAAATGCTATATTGTGATTACTGCACACTATTTCTAACTATGTTATTGTTAGTTTGCTTTCTAGGAAATTGTAGAATCTTCATCTAATATATATAGGATTGATAAAAAATATATTGTCTAGTTTGTGGTACGCTATACATATTTGTCCACATGTCTGGGAATGTGTGAATTCAAGGAAGTCTATTCGTAAAAAGAAAGCAGAGCTCAATTTTCCCAATATTGTGTCTAACTTATGGTACGCTATAAATATTTGTCCACATGTTTGGAATGTGTGAATTCAAGGAAGTCTATTTGTAAAATAAAAGAAGACCTTAATCTGCCCAATATTATTTCTGGGCAGTCTTGTATTAAAGGGGATGAATGTATTAAATGAGTATTAATGGTTTAAGTTAAATATATGAATCTAAAAAATAATTCAATAAAATTTAAAATAAAATAAAATAAAAATAATATGGATTGTAATTGATTTATTATTAAAAAACAAAATGTTATTGATAAAAACAAAATGTTATTAATAATTTTAATATACTTCTTAAAATTAGATAGTAAAAGAATCTTTACCTAAATAATAATAAAAAAAAAACATACAAACTTCTTAAACAATCAATATTCCAAATTGAAAATACATAATAATTAAGGTTTATCTTATATTTAAGAAAATTAGGATTTATAAAAAAAAAACATATAAACTTCTTAAACAATCAATATTTCAAATTGAAAATACTTAATAATTAAGGTTTATCTTATATTTAAGAAAACGAGGATTTATTAAAAAATAGAAGCATACAAATTTCTTAAACAATCAATATTTCAAATTGAAAATAATAATAATTAAGGTTTATCTTATATTTAAAAGAATTAGAGTTTATAAAAAACAAAACATACAAACTTCTTAAACAATCAAAATTCCAAATTAAAAATACATAATAATTAAAGTTTATCTTATATTTATATTCCAAATTAAAAATACATAATAATTAAAGTTTATCTTATATTTATATTCCAAATTAAAAATACATAATAATTAAGGTTTATTTTATATAAGATTTAAAAAAAAACCATACAAACTTCTTAAACAATCAATTTTCCAAATTAAAAATACATAATAATTAAAGTTTATCTCTTATATAAGAGAATTAGGGTTTATAAACAATTAAGATTTATATTACATGAATGAGCTTAAGGTTTATATTACATACCCAAATTTAAAATATATTTATTTATTAATAAAATGTTTCGAAATGAGATTCTTTTTCTTCTTCATATGGCCTTTTAAATTTTCTTTTACTGAATTTTATTTACTTATCTGTGTGACTTTACATTGAACACTAACATAATACAGGAACCTAGAGATAATTATAATTATGGAATGTTGATCCCTATGGTTGTTCACCATCCACTATGAATGTGGATGTGCTAGTTATATTGTATCGTGTGAATCGATAGATTGTGGTTCAAGGTATGGTGGTATCAATATTTAAAGTTCACATGTTGAAATATAGCGAGATCCTCCTTCGACAGTGAGATTAGTGTAAATGTTTAGCGCGAGAGCAAGATAATGTGGATCTGATTTGAATTTTAGTGCCTAGTCATGAGATCCAAAGGAATTAATCACGATCCCGTGGTGCTTGAGGACCAGCCGGATATAATTCTGGGTGTGTTATGGACAGAGGATCAACTTTGTTATAGAAGAACAATATGGGAAGGAAAAGCTTCTTATGATAAGCATGCCTGAAATTGACACTGAAGTGTTTTATAACAGAGAATTGGAATTCTTTATTCTGAGAAGGATTATAGGCATTTTACGAAGTTTTTGAACAGTTCAAGGAACCATAACTGCATACAAATGACTATAACTCTGTTTAGTGAAGAAATTTTACCAAATTGGTCATCAAACAACACCACCTACGACTGGATGTAACATCCCGCTCTGGCGCATTGAGAACACTTATTATTTGAGGACACTTGCTCGCAAGTGATCTGGACTTTTATGATGTTAGACCATTTATACTTGATTTTGATGTGATTGACAGATGACATGATGTGTTACTATGGGATGTAGATAGGTGTTATTGACTCAGTTTTATTGAGTGTGCAGGGTTTTTGACCTTGAGGATGCAGAGGCATCGGTAGAACCCCCTTGGACTCCGGACTGAGTCAGGGAGTGTGCTTTTGGGTGATATGTTTACTATGATGTTTCATTCGATTTGATGATTTGTTGTTGACATTTCTGACATGATTATTGTTGATGCAGGCTGACGATAGCTTGCCGACCAGACTCACATATGGAGTAAAGGGACCACACACGATTTGCAGAGAGGTTGAGGGAGAGGGGTGGACAGCAGCCCTGCCACCGCCTGCTAGCACTCCCGCCGTGGCTCGAACTGTAGGTTAACGATTACCTAGTTCGAGAGGACCCACGATGCCGTGAGGGCTGACTGCGACAATCACTCACGATGATTCTAAGGGGCGAGCAATAAGGCGGGGGCCTTATTCCTTAGAACCCTTAGTCTCCTACAAGTTCACCTGGCGGAGTGTTGACTCCAGGGGTTATACAGGTCTACCAATCAGTCCAGTTGGCGAGTGGCACCCTTGGAGCACATGGTGCATCCTGAAGGGCACGTCGCACAAAAGAAACTCAGTTGGCGAGTGGCACCCTTGGAGCACATGGTGCATCCTGAAGTGCACGTCGCCCAAAAGAAATTCAAGAGGCGAGTGGCACCCTTGGCGCACGTGGTGCATCCTGAAGGGCACGTCGCAATAATGTGGTTGAAGGAGTCAGCCTAATTAGCCCTAAGTCATCAGCACTTGAAGAAAACCTTAAGCAATTCCCTTAACCAATCGTCGCCTAGCTCAGAATCTAAACCCTAAGCCTAAGACTTTTCTAGAAAAAGGGGGGGAATTTAGTGTGACCTTGACAAATGAAAATTTCAAAAAAAAAAGAAAACAAAAACTCAGACCATTGTCCTCTCATTATCCATGTCTACTTAATTAAACTATCCTCCATCGCCTTGATCTTCCAGTATCCATCTCCCTTTTACTTGTCCAGTTCACATTACTAAATCGCCATCCCTCCCCTTAATTCCACATTATTCTTTTTATGTAATACATTTACCTTTCCCATATACATGTTTGCCATCACCTTAATCTCTCATTATCCTATATATATATATATATATATATATATATATATATATATATATATATATATATATATATATATATATATATATATATATATATATAT
>ML788347.1:408531-434940 GCA_009831015.1 Picea engelmannii | reverse complement strand
CTAAAGGAAAGGGGATTTAGGGTTTGAGACTGGATAAAAGAAAGAGAGAGGGGGGAAAGGGGACTTTTGGAGATTGGTATTGTTATGTTGCCAGACTAGAGATTGGACTGATTTCTTGTAGGAGTTGGGGATTCTCAGCAGATTTGAGTGGTAGCTCAGCCTTGGAGGCGAGCTGAGAAGCTAGGCTACTGTCTGGATTGTGTGTGGCCCCTTTGTGGCTCAGGGGGCTAAGGGGGAAGGAGAGTACCCCTAGCATTTGGCTGGAAGGTACCAGTGAGTCCTCTACGGTCGGCAAGCAGGAGCAGGAGTGGCGGGAGCACAAGAATCATTTGTTGCAAGCGATAAGGGCACATGTATGTAAATCTTTGAGTGTTTTCGTCTTGCTGCGTGTGTCTATAAACTGTAGTTGCAATGGTTATTGTATATACTTGTGGTATCCAGGGTTATGGTAAAAAAAGGACTTATTTTATAAACTTAGCTTCATTGGCTATCGTTGTTATGGCATTCGTTGTTGTAGTTCCATTGGCTAGATAATAAGCTTCTATGGCGTTTGTAGACGTCGGGGTAATCATTTGTAAATTGTTCTGGACTGTGTATAGTTGATGATTATTGGAACTGGGCTGTGTATATTTTTACTTGAATGACTATTAACCTTCCGGCTCAACCAGTGTTAAACGGTTATTTGATTAGCGAATGATAAAATCCCTGCGCATTCAGTTTAAATCCGTTCTAGGAACGAGCATTCAAACCCCTGCTGTATTAGTTCTGGACTTCCACTTTTATCCTGGCAGTTTCAACCTTGAATTTTTATTGTTTAGCTATTAGTATTCCCATCCAGCATGACTAGGGAGGCTATGTAAATGCAACGAACCATCCCTGTGTGTAATGGGGAGAAAAATGGGAGTTGTGTTGGGTTTTTGGGGGTGTGCGGAGTGCAACACGCAGTGTTGTAAAACGCATTTGTGATTTTGCAGTCTGTGGAATGCAACAACTGTGGTGTAAAATGATTGAGCCTTGCTGGGTGTGGGATGAATGCTATGTTAAATTATGGATGGTTTAAGCCAAGGCCCCGAGCAGTTATCCTTCCAATTCATCATCTAACCGATTCCAGTTATTCAAAAACCATTGTATCATGATATTCCCTTCTTATGTTATCCCCTTCTTATTACTCTTTTCCTGCTCCTCATTTTTGTTGAATAACTCACACCTGGGATGAATTCTTTTTGTGTCTACCTTTCCCCTGCATGTTCTTGGGCATCCCTTCCCTAGTGAGCTTGCCTTGACAGCGTCTTGGGTCTTGTGACTTCCGGCAGTCCGGTCGGCCAGGGTTCAAGAGCCTGCGCTCGGGGCTGTCAGGAGTGGGCGGCGCAACAAGGCATCCTTCGGACACCACGCCTCCTTTACTGCAACTTCTTAACTCTTCCCTGCTACGTTTCAATGCTCCAGGCATGAGACGCTTACCACAGACCACTGCCGACACCTGTGCGTATCTTTTCCTAGGAAAGCTCTACCACCACCCGTGTGGCCTCTCCTGGTTCAAACGGGAAGAAAGGAAAAAAAAAACAAAACCCTAATCTAAGTCGAGCCTCTCCAACAGCCTCCCCTCACACTATGAACCGATTATTATTGATTTTTCCTCTGCCTTTTACCCCGACCTCTTTACAAGTTACCCTTAATTACGGTGGTGGTAATAAATTCTAGCTCCAACGTTGATTTCGAGGAGAAATCACTCGATGCGCATCAGGTATACGTATGGTTGCATGAACGTAACGCTATTTTAAATTATAGAAGGGATTGGGGGTACTAGTGGATGTAACGGCCTCATTAATACCGCCCCCTGTAACTGCCATATTCCCTTTTCTCTGCCTTGAAGAATTATGCGACTGCCAGCTTATTACTCTCCTTAATACACGTTGTATGGTGTTGGTAATTAAAAACGAATGTGCGTCTGTAGCCTTCAAGTGATGATGAAGTGTAAATAGGTAAGACGTAACCACACTCCTCCAGTATTGAGCCTGGTGCACGTGGGAAGTTGGGCGGAGTTATCAAGATGTGTTTGGATTAAACATTTCCGGTTGCGTGATAAGAGTTTCATTTCTTATCAAAATTGGTTAGAATTTAAATATTATTGTTATTACTGTATTGCAACCGGAATTATTTATGAGTAAGTTTATTTTATTCATTAAAAATGTATAGGTTATTATTTAGTAAAATTCTGGATGTGTGATAAGAGCTTATTTTTATCATAATTGATTTATGAAGTATGAATAGGTTTAAATTAGTCATGTTGGGAATGCGTGACACCGAATCCTCATGATAAGCCTGAAATGAATATGATGCTTGTGTATTAATTCTTGGGAAATAATTGTATTGCTATTTCTGGACTAACCCTAATTACGGTTTATTCTAAGGTTGTAGATTTATTATGCCCTTCGACGTTCATCAGCCACCTAATGGTGGTTGTGCTAGTTATTGTGAATTTGTTATTTTATTCACAGGTCGCCATTGCTGGTTAAACGTTTTACCTTTTGTTGTCGGGAATATAAATTTAGATAAATAGTTGCGTTGTTACTTAAACTAGGTTTTATTATATAATGGATTTATTTGCTAATTTGCAATGGAATATTTGTATAGATTGCAATAGTAATATTGTTTTAAATTGTGATGTTAATAATGAGGTTGAATTGAATTATTAATAATTGTTAATTTGCAATGAGTACACTTGTTGTTGGCATGTTATATTGTTTAAATTGAACGCAATGATAATACCTATTAAATAGTAATAGTAATATTGTTTTAAGCCACAATTTTAATATTTTCTTAATTGCAATGGTAATGCTTGATCAAATGGAAATATTAGGAATTGTTTTAATTTGCCAGGGCAATGATGATGGTTGGTTCGCAATATTAATATTTGTTTAATTGTCATGATATTATGTGTTAATTTGCAATAACAAGGTTTGTTTAATCTGCAAGGTCAATGATGATGTTAACTCGCAAAATTAATATTTGTTTAATTGCCATGATATAACTTGATTAAATTGCAATAATAAGGTTGTTTTAATTTGCCAGGGAATTGATGATGGTTGATTTGCAATTTTAATACTTGTTTAATTGCCATGATATTACTTGATTAAATTGCAATAATAAGGTTGTTTTAATTTGCCAGGGAATTGATGATGGTTGATTCCCAATTTAATATTTGTTTAATGGCCATGATATTACTTGTTAATTTGCAATAATAAGGGTTTATTTAATTTGCAAGGGCAATGATGATGGTGATTCGCAACGTTAATATGGTTTAATTGAATTGTTCGGGATGATGTCTAAGCTGCAAGGTTATTATTAGTTTAATTTGAAGGTTAATGATAAGGTCTATTGCAATGCCAATATTTGATAAATTATTATGACCTGTATCCTGTTCTTCAAGTTGTTAAACCCTTAATGTTGATCGATTCTAAACGCTGATTTAAGGTGTATTGATCGACTTATTGTGTTTTAAAATGACTCTCAATACTTACCAAAAGTCGTAATCGACAATTTGGTTTATGACCCACCTTCAGGATGTAAAACCACAATTAACCAAGATCGGTTCAGTGATAGGTGTTTATCGTCCTTTTAGATCTTAGAGATTGGCCCTCAGCCAGGAATGCTGGTCAGGTAGTTGACGAGGTTGTATTTAGCTTATGCCTTCCTATGAGGATTGTTGTTCCTTAAGCCTTGTTGTACTTGGTTGTAATCAGTCACTTGTTGCTCTGCTTGTGTTGGGAGTGACCTAGACACCTCCTGGTAAGCCTTAGTATATATGTCTGTGTGTTTTTCTGCATCAAGAATCCAGTGTCGTATCAAGAGTCTCGGGACCTTTAAAGGCAGGGTTTCCACTCTTGCGACACACCTGAGGGGCTTACTAGTTTCTGCTTGAGCAGTCGGCCAGGAGCCTATCTGACCTTCTCTCTCTTCGGAGCAGAGGAATAAGATTAAACGCCCTGCTTTCCTGTGCAGAAATAGTAACTCTAACACCATGGATTCTTCCCTCTATGTTCTGACTGTGCAACCCCAGTGTATCTTAATGTTGTGTTGTGCGCCTCATGCCTATGGTCGTATCTTGTTGCAGTTACCCCTTGTGAGCCTTCAGTCTTCTTGTGTTGAACATCGTGGTTGCGTCTTGTTGGTTGTCGAGTGGCGACGTGGAGTCCAGTGTGTCTGTTAGCCCACCTACACGTGCGCACACATGGTTAAAACAAAAAAAAAATTGCACCTGTTGTCAGAGTAGTTGTCCTTAACTAGGAGGGTTTTTACATTGGACAAACATCTCTTATATGCAGTTAGTTACTTCAACAATTCAATTTATAGATAAGTCTTTTGTTATATTTATCATGTTTATTTCCATTGTGTAAATAGTTTTATCTAAATGTTGTATGTTTGTTGAATTTATCATGTTTATTTTCATTGTGTAAATGGTTTTATCTACATGTTATGTGTTTGTTGAATTGTTGCATTCATGTGTTTTTAAATATGTTGTAGATGCATGTATAAATTAGTGTGTTTTTTCACTGATTTTATTGTTGTCAATTAAAAATTTTAAATGAGTTTGGTAGATAGGGTCGTTTATAGAAGTACTAAGGTTTCCAGCAGCTTAACTTAGAAAAAAAGTTAAAAAATAATATTAATTAACAAATATTAAAAACATTTGAATGATGATAATAAATAATAAATTTCTTTTATATTAATTTTTATAATTAAATTTTATTAATATTAATAATTATAAATAGGTAAAAATCAACATTTTTAATTTCGCTAAAAAACTAATTTTAATTATAAAAAACTAAAAAATAATAATATTAAAATACAGATTAATTTGTTGTACAAACTAAATTACTTGTTACATTGATGTCAAGTTATATTTCACATATATATACATATATTCTTTTTCAAAATGAGAAAAAACTTATAGTACTTTGGCTTATTAGTCTAGTTTTTGAAGATACAATCTCAAGACCTAGATGTGTAGAAACATCATTTTGTGTAAATAAAACTTGATCATCTAAAATAACTCATTGGTGGAAGCTAACTTCCACTAGTATTAGATGTCTCTAGATATTAGGTCGTTAACTTGTTTCCTTATGTCTAAAGTAAATAAATTCTAATGCAATCTAAAGTAAATAAATTCTAATGAAATCTAAAGTAATTATAGAATATCCACAAAATTTACATAAAAAGTTCTTTTAGTATTGATATTTTTTAATTTTTAATATAAAAATGTGCAATTTACAGAAAAAAATCAATTATTTTGATACAAAAATTTATCTTGGGGCATGTTCAAGAATGGAGTTGACCCTTTGGCATGTTCAAGGATTGAGTTGATACTTATCGGGTTGATGGAAAGGTGGTTATTGGTCGATATAACCGTTTCACATGTGAATGACAGGGGAGGAATGGTGAATTCCATTATCATTTATCTCTTCCATATGGTGTTCAGTTCTCCACCCTACTTGAGAATTAATCCATGTTGTAAGGAAATTATGAGATTGCATGGGTAGGGTCTTGAAAAATCCATGCAAACTATGTGAAACTAGAAGCTCCAGCTTGTTATAATTCATGAGATGCATGCTAAGTTAGCTTCTTCTATGTTTATTTTTTGTTCCTCGAATGGGCTTGGGTATCCTTAGGCATTGTCAAGTGGGGTGCATATTTGTCTCTTCTTATATGGTCACTAGTAGGGAAAAGGCCATTTCAATTCAAACTTTGTGGTTGGTGGCATCAATATATTAGGTGGCTCTCGGTCTATAGAGCCAATACTTATTAGTTTATATTCCACCAACTTGCATAAATGATATTTGGGGGAATTGTTACAATAAATAAATGGAAATGGGGTTGAAGGGAACCATGTAGTATGTGTAGGAATAATTAATGTAGCTCACAAATGAATGCCTTGGGTTTGTAGAAAATTGAATGAAAATGGTCCTCAACAAAGGAAAATGAAAGATAAAGTAGGGCCCCATTGATGCAAGAGAGAAATACCATAGGAGGTTTTGTACCTCAATCACAAAGGAAGTAAAAACAATTGAAAATTTGGTTAGGGAAAAGAAAGATAACACCTCCTGACAATGTTGACATCAAGATTTCAAATTGGAGTCTATACATGGTGATAGCCTTATGACTACAATACCCACATAACAAAGTTTACTACTAAATCTTTGTTGTTGAAATTTCCTTCTCATCCTTGGATTGAATCTTTGTCTCTACCCATGTTGGTCCCAATGTTGGTCACAATAGTGAATTATGTGATTGAATTTGTAGGTTTAAAGGAGCGATAATCCTCTTTTTATTTTACACAACTAGGCTCCAAATTCACGTCTTAATTCTTTACCAAAATTTGCATGCTTAAACCTTGAGTTGATTGCCAAAGTGAATTCTCCCTAGTTGTCGATCTATCCTTTAATTAGACAACCAAATATCCTATCTATGGTCGGAATAGGTTTTTGGAGTTCAAATCCCTTGGAACACTTCGATGAGCCACTCTGAACTCCAATCGATAGGGACCGTATATTCTTGAAATTCAGACGGCCAGATTTAAATCTTGGATCGTCGACCATGTCCCTTATGCAATCCTTGATCAATACCAGGCGGGTGATGGAGATCTTTTCTCGGATATGAACAAATTTTAATAACGGTCGCTAATTGTCACTAAAAGGACTATCATGGTCTATCGCATGCAAACAAACTAAGGAAAAATATTCCTTGATACCCCTGGTTGATACCCTTTTCACTAGCTCGTTGAACCAACATATGAAAAGATTGTTTTGATGAAGGGTATGTATTACTTTTTGTAGTCTCCAATGGATAGTTGCAATTGTCCTCAAATCTATTCCGACAGATTTCAACCATTCATCGGTATTGTGTTATCGGGCTCTCATCAACTTATGGGTTCTGACAGCCTTAATCCAACAATGAATAGGATGTCTCCACATATTCCCTTCATGGTCATGGTGATACACAATCGATATGGTTTCTTGAATCCAACTATGTGCACGACAAACCATTGATCCAACTATAACCATGCATAATATTTATCGATCCAATAGTCCACATTCATTCATTTCAGAAAACTATAACTTTGAATGGGTTTCACAGTTGAAAGATGGGACTTGGTGTTATAGAAATTTTTTCCACACTTCATGCATATAGATTTGGTGGCCACTCATTTCCCGTTTCTAACTCAAGTTCCTCTTTTTGCTCATTCCAAAGTTAAAAATTCAAAGTTTTATACATATATGGGGGCCAAAGTTAGACAACTTGTGCCAAAGTTAGAAAACTTGTGTATACGTAGGTTGCTCCATTACAACCCACGTATATCAGGTTTTTTGCTCAAAAATTAAAAAATATGTCAGGTTTCTATGCCATGTCATGAGATCTATGATCCTTGACCTTCCATATACTGGAAATGCTATGAATCGACCCTTCATCTCCATTTGAAGGCTATAAATTGAGCCATATGAAATCCTTGAAGAGATTCATTTCATTGAGAGAAAAGGTAGTCTAGAGAAATTTCACTTCATATTGAGTCTACATCCATTTGACCTTGAAAGTATAAACTTTGTTTGTGTTTATCCTCCAAGCTTTTCCTATCTCGAGAAGGAGAAATTCAGTTGTATACTCCTACTACTTGTGGAGGATTGAAGTGGTGAAGGCCTAGCTGGAGGGACTTAGTTTCTCAGTTTTTATGTGTTGTTATATAATTTTGTTGATCCAGGTGGATATTAGTGGCCACCCACCTATTCCAACCGGCTCCTCTCATCCATTTTTGTTCAACATGTTCTTCTGTTCTTCTGTACTTCTTGTAATTGTGGGTTCTACACTTCTGGGGATGTATGAATCCCCACACATCCTCTAGGTGGATACGGGTGGCCTCTCGCCTAATCCAACTAGCTTATTTTGTATGTTTTCATGTCATCACATATTGTTGTACTTTCGGGGCCATTTTGGATCCCTAAACACTATTTTTTTGGCTCGACACAATAAAACTATAAATAGAGTCAAATTTTGACATCATAATGTGTAGTTCTTTGAAAGACCTTTCCAACGGGATATCACGCGCCTAAAATGAAGGTCGTATGAAAAAGTTACGACCCTCGAAAGTTGAGGTACCAACTTACACAAACTTACCCATAGGGGCCCACATGAATTTCAGCGTTTCACCTTATAGGGTTAGGTATTTGGATGTCTAGGTTTTGGCATTCATGAGTAATATAAGAAGGGCCTATGGGGCCTCATTTTAATCCATTTTACTCAGACGAATGTGCATATCAGCTGCATCTCTTCTCATAGATAGGTACCACCATTCGAGTAAGTGTTTCAGCTCTACAGTTTTACAGTTTCATCATATTTCATTATTCAATAGAAGATATTGTTCATTGGATATTTTTTTTATTCTTCATATCTCTGTGTTTATTTTATTCAGTCTGTTAATCAGTTCGTTCTGCTCCTAAATCCATATCAGTGGTATCAGAGCGGTTTGCCTTTCATTTATTTTTCTTCATGCAAGTCCCTAACAAGATCTAGGTACAAGAAGTTAGGACTCAAACTAGTCGATACATTACAATATTTATCACACCGAGCCCGAAAAAAACCTATGGGGGATGAAAATAAATATAATGGAGCAGGAGATCCTATTAAAATGTTGCTTGAGGAAGCTCTCACACAACAAAGGAACAAAATGATCGACAACTTCACGAAAATCCTTCGATGGCTGCACATAGGAGAAGCATCTTCATCAAGATGCCATGCAACACCCTTCAAGGTACATGTAAATTTTGATATTACATTATTTGAAGGACTCATAGAAGCAGATGTTGTAGATAAATGGTTGAATCTTCTCGAAGGGTATTTTTCGGTCAATAATTTTTTCGATAGGGAAAATATGACTTTTTCACTCCTCAAGGCCATTCCCCATGTTAAAGACTGGTGGGATACTTACTCTGAGAAAAGGGTCGTGGAGGAATCTACAATGTTTGTGGTGGCCCCTACATGGGATTCCTTTCGAGAAACCATTAAAGAACAATACTACTTTGTTGGAAGCTAGGAAGACCAGTACACCATATGGACCACCCTATGTCAAGAAAGGGACGAGACTGTACCATATTTCACCTATATTTTCCATACCGTACGCACCAAATTGGGTATCAAAGACTCTTAGTGTCATCTAGTGCTCAAATACTGTGACTGTTTGCATAAATACATTCAAATAGAAATGGATTTCCTAGACATCACCTCATTGGGCACATCTTATAGATACGTTGTCAAGATTGAGAAAAAAAATAATCAGAAAAGGAGAGAGTTTGGATCTGCAAACCCCTCACAGTGGAAGCAGGGAAAAGGTAGCCCCAACCCACACAAAAAGGGACCAAGTCAATATGGCCTCCCTCAGGATAACCAGTCCAATCTGCAAAACAAGAAGGGCAATGAGAAGATGAAGAAGGACACGGAAAATGGTGTGAGTACCATAAAATCCCTTGGCACAACACCAAATAATGTTGCTCCAAGTAGTCCCTCATCGCCGAATTGAAGGCTTCCGAGTCATAGGTCAATTCTGATTCTGAATCAAATCCTAAAGGAGGTAAGCATATTATCGATGTTGAACCCAGTGCCACTGTCACTACCACAAAATTCCAACCAAGAGAACCAGAAGAACCATAGGAAGGGGAACGCCTCTTTCACTTGCAGATGTGGGTATAGGGGGCTCCACTTCATTTCATTGTTGATAGCGGTAGTCATAAGAACCTGATTTCAGCAGAGGTCATCAAGCGACTAGACTTGCCAATGACGCAACACCTGCAACCCTACACCATCAACTGGCTTTGCCAAGGAAGAGATCTTCATGTCAGCCAACAATGTCATTTGCCCTATGAAATCAAGCCTTTCAAAGATGAGGTACTGTGTGATATTTCTCCCCTTGAAGTTTGTGATGTTATTTTAAGACAACCATATTTGTGGAAGCTTCATGTTGTATATGAGTTTAGACCCCGGAATGTTATTATTACTTTGGGTAGACAATTGTACAGGATCCCATAGGTAGGGTCACCTACTGCTATTTCTTTAATCTCTGCTAAGAAATGCAGTAAGATCATTTCACAGACCAGGAATTTTGTCTTATTTGTGATCCGTGCTCATAGTAAGTAAAATGTTTCCACCACATCTATGGCCTCTACACAGAGCCTCTCTTGCAGAAGAAGAAAGTGGACGGGATCGTGGAAGAATATAGAGAAATTTTCTCCTCACCTATAGGGGTATCGACACACTACCAAGTCAAGAATCTAATTGATCTGATCCCCATCACACCTCTACCTAATGGTCCAGTCTATCGGTGCTCGCTGATGGAAAATGATGAAATCAAGAGTTAGATCTGAGAGCTTCTTCAAGAGGGGCACATCAAACCCATCTCATCCCCTTGTGGAAGCTCTATTGTACTGGTGTATAAGAAGGATGAGACTTGGCAACTCTGCATTGATTACAAAGCCTTAAACAAAATCATAGTCAGGAACCGCTACCCCATTGCCAGGCTTGATGACCTTCTTGACCAACTCAAGGGGGAAAAGTTATTCAGAAATATTGACCTAAAGTCTAGATACCACTAGGTTCCTATCGAACCAAATGATGTATGGAAGACAACCCTCAAGTCTAAAGAAGGTCTCTACGAATGGCTAGTCATGCCCTTTGGTTTAACAAATGCACCAACCACTTTCATGAGGTTGATGGATGATGTATTGAGACCCTTCACCAACTCTTTTGTGGTGGTAAATTTGGATGACATCCTCATCTTCAGTAGAACGTGGGAGGAGCACATGCGGCATATTCAACAGGTTTTGAGCACTCTATGACAACACAAGCTATATGCCAACTTGGAAAAATGCTCTTTTGGCATGAACATGGTCCAATACTTGGGCTACATTATTGATGAGCATGGGGTACATGTTGATCCAACTAATATCCAATTCATCTGTGACTGGCCAGACTCGACCACACTAATTGAGCTTCAGAGATTCTTGGGACTAGCCAACTTCTATCGATGATTCGTGTTGGGATTCTCACATATTGCATGGGCCCTTTGACAAGTGACCAAGGGAAGTGGTAGGGACAAGTTCATGTGGGGGAAGTAGAAACAATGAGCATTCGATGATCTGAAGCATATTTTGTGCTCATCTCCAGTACTCTCCTTGCCCGATATACAACAACCATTCAAGATTGAGACTGATGCATCTGACTATGTTGTGGGAACAATTCTCACTCAACAAGGGCATCCTATGGAATACCATAGTGATACACTCTCTAATACTGTCTGGAAATACCCCACCTATGACAAGGAAATGTATTTCATTGTACAAGCCTATCGTCAATGGAAACATTACATTCTGGGGAAAAATATGATCATACACATTGATCACAAGCCTCTGCAATTCATATAGACACAGGGGAAATTGCAGAACGACCACCATCAGAAGTGGTCCACCTACCTGCAACAGTTCCATCTCAACATCAAGTATAAGACATGTATCTCCAATCGTGTCATTGACTACCTCAGTCGACCTCCTATGCTTGCACTCACCATTGTGCTCCATTCCTGTGGACATGAAGAATCTGAGTGGCCCCAACTTTATCAGTAATATCCAGACTTTTCCACCACCTATCAGCTCTTGGGTACAGGCGCAACTGTCATCAATTTCCACATTCAGGAAGAACTCTTATGCCACCTGGGCCATCTTTGTGTGCCTACAAGCGAGAGTGAAAAGATGATTTGGGAAGCCCACCACAGTCGGGTGGTAGGACATTTTGGCGTAGAGAAAATTGTGGTTGTTCTTCAGAAGCATTTTTATTGGCCAAAACTTTGACATGACGTCAACAAGTATATCAAATCTTGCACTACCTGTGTCATTGCCAAGCCAACCATCAAGAAGCAAGGATTATACACCCCTCTTCCTATTTTCAAGAATCCTTGGGAATCCGTCTCAATGGATTACATGTCTGGCTTGTCATCCACCAAGCAAGGAAATGACTACGTATTTGTGTTCATTGATGAATTTTCGAAGATGGCCATCCTCACAGCCTGCAAGAAGAATATCATAGTGGAAGATACTACCAAGATCTTCTTCGAACGAGTGTGGGTCCACTTTGAGATACCACATACCATCATCTCCGACTGGGACAACAGGTTCCTCAACACATTTTGGTCGAGTCTCTAGTCTCTGTTGGACACCAAGCTCACAAAATCCACTGCTTTCCACCCCCAAATCGACGACCAAACAGAGGTCATCAACTGGATGATTATGTAGATCCTGCACATGTACAATTCTAAGCATCCATGTACATGGGATGAGTCTCCCTTATGTTCAACACTTATACAGCAAGGCTCGCCATAGATCCACCGACCATAGCCCATTTCAGGTGGGTCTGGGATTCCTACCCTTGGGACCCATTGATGTTGCACTTTCTCTTGCCACCGCATAGATAGAATTTTCCCATGATCAATCTGTGATCGACAAAGCCACCAGATTCATTGAGCGAATTCAGCTCATCCTCCAACAGGTCCAAGAGATTTTGAAAAAATCCAATGCTAAGTACAAGTAGTGTCATGATCAACAAAGGGTACCACACCAGATTTAGGTTGGCGACAAAGTTTGGTTACATTTGCAAAAGGAGCGTCTCATGGGGCCCCACCGAAAGCTTAACCCACTTCTTTATGGGCCTTACACTATCACCAAGGTTGTGGGTAGAAATTCTTTTGAGCTCAAAACTCCACCCTTCCTTGGCCTACATCTAATCTTCAATGTGGACCTTCTTCGGCCATATTTTCCACCATTATTGGACACCTCAAAGATCGTAGAACAACTAACACCAACAAAGATCAACCTTGACTACATGGAACAAGCATCCACTGATCAAATAGTGGACACATAGGTCAAGGGAACTCTCCAGTAGAGGATCCATCTTTATTGGGTTGTTAAGGCAGGGAAACTCCTACACCAAGGCAAGTGGCTCAGCCAGGGCCAAATCCAGTAGAAGTTTCTACACCTGATGGGGGAACTCAATGCAATGGAGACCATTTATTCCTAAGGGGGGAGGATTGATCCGGGTGGATATTGGTGGCCACCCACCTATTCCAACTGGCTCCTATCGTCCTATTTTTTTCAACACATTCTTATGTACTTCTTGTAATTGTGGGTTCTACACTTCTGTGGTTCTCTGAATCCCCACACATCCTCCAGGTGGATACTAATGGCCTCTCACCTAATCCAACTATATTATTTTGTATGTTTTCATGTCAGCACATATTGTTGTACTTCCAAGGCCGTTTTGGGGCCCCAAACATTTCTTTTTTGGCTCTCCACAATCAAATTGCATAGAAACTCATGTTTTGATGGAGGAATGTGTATTTCTCTGAAAAACCTTTCCAACGGGCTATCACACGCCTAAAACGAAGGTCGTATGCAAAAGTTACAACCCTAGGAAGTTGAGGTACCAAATGACACCAATTTACCCATAGGGGGCCACATGACTTTTGGTGTTTCACCTTCTAGGGTTAGGTCTTTGGATGTCTAGGGTTTTGGAATTCATGAGTAATATCAAAAAGGCCTCTGGTGCTTCATTGTAATCCATTCTTCTCAGAGAAATGCACATAGCAGCCACATCTCTTCTCAAAGATAGCTACCACCATTCGAGCAAGTGTTTCAGTTATGCAGTTTTATAGTTTCAACCTATTCCATTATTCAATAGAAGATATTGTTCACTGGATATTTGTCTTATTCTTCACATCTCTGTGTTTATTGTCTTTAGTCTGTTAATTAGTTTGTTCTGCTCCTAAATCTATATCATTTGTCACCTGTGCACTTTTGTTGATTACACTAATAGAAATATTCTTTTCTCATCCAATTATATGTTACAAATATTTTTATTACTTTCCATGGGTGTATTTGTTATACATGTTATGGATTATGCTATTTTATATGCTAACATTCTACACAATTTCCATATGCTTGTGTATCTTGGTTGTTGAGGACAAGTTGTAGGTATCCAGCTTTGGATCGTGAGCTCAATCGTGGTCTTCTTCGGACATCCGGATGAGGTATGATTCTAGCCTTCTCTTGTTAGCACTTCTATTTATCTAGCATACTTGAGACTAGAGTTGATTTCTAGTTTTTTTTTCCCATCTGTTGTGGTTTACCCCTAGCCATAGAGAGATTTTCCTCATAACACTTGGCTTCAATCCTGACTAGTAAACCTGTAATCAATGTTTCACAATCCACCAACCTACAACACCACTAGGTTAGGTCCAATCTATACTACATTCATATGCATGATATCAATATGACAGGGAATACTTGATTCCAACAACTGACAGAGAGCTCCAATTTCACAAACTATTCTATTAACAATCACGTACATAGTTACATAAGACCTTCAAACTCTTCTTAGGCCTGATTTACATTTAATTGGCCTTTGGCCACATTCCTCATTCTTCCAAACTCCTATTTGGAACAACTCCATATCTCTCTGTCCCAAATGTCCAATAGGCTCATATGATTAAACAAAAGGTTCCTGAAATCGAAATTGTTTCAGATCCACTAATTTCTCCACTAAAAAATCTCAGGACCTTTTAAGACCCACAAAATCCTCAAGAAACTAACTTTAGGATTTATTTCAAGCCTCTCAACTCTCAATATTTCCTATCATAGTAAGATTCGATTATATTAACCAACTCAATTTAAACAAACCCTATCCTATGCATTCTTTTTAGAATTCAACAGACATAGGAAATTGCAAACATAATAAATTAGGGAACAAATTCCCATGCTACAAGTCAATACCACTTAATACCACTTAGGCCTAGTCGACAAGTAAACATTATAAGGCAAAATGCTACTGCATCACATGGGATTTTTCAAAAGATGGCACATCAAATACCTCAATATAGTGAAAATGTAGTGGAACAACAAATCTTTAATCTTTTATTGTGCATGTGGTAGAGGTAAAATGGACTTATCAACATGGCATACTAGATAAATTGGACTTTATGGACAGGAAATATGAATCCCAAGTCAAAGTAGTTTTGGGGACTGAAGTGGTTATGGAGCAAAATTTGGATAAGAGACTTAAGAAATATAGGCTAAAAAAACACTCAACGATTCTACATTTATGTAAACTTAGCATTGGGATGTAAGGACTAACGACCTTAAAGTGAGGTCCTCATTGTTTTTGTCTATATTATAAGTGTATTTTAGAATGGATGATTATTTTACCCAATATCATATCATAGAGTAAAGTCGTTACATTGTACTAATATGTTAATATGTGTTGTGGATAGCTTTTATGATTTCTCTAACGATATGTCCTATTCTTAGAAAATAATAGTCTATAATATAGACAAGTATCTAAATAACTTTGCTTTATTACACATTAAAAAATTAAAGTTTGAAGTAGGAATTTTTTTTTTTTTTATACATTATTAATGAATAAAAATTGTTTATATACATAAAAAAAATATATTTTTTACTATTAAAATGATCACTAATTTAAAATGATCACTAATTTTTTTTTAAATAAACAAACTAAATTATATTATACAAATTTATACTTTATATATATTTAAACAATGCATACATGAAAAACAAAAGGAAAAAGTAAAATTGATAACGACTTAAGGAACTTGATCACATATCAAAACATCCAGACATTGTTATTTTTTACTATTAAAATGATCACTAATTTTCTTTCAAAGGAACAAACTAAATTATATTATACAAATTTATACTTCATATATATTAAAACAATGTATACATGAAAAACAAAAGGAAAAAGTAAAATTGATAACGACTTAAGGAACTTGATCACATATCAAAACATCGAGGCTTAACAATGTCGATACTCATTTAGTGAAAATAATATTTCAAATATGGGAAAATGATGATGTTATTTACACAATTCGTGTATTAACTTGGCAACAATTTTTCTTCTTGACTTATTTTTCTTGCAGATTTTTAGGCTGTTTATTTTTAAATTTTAGGTCATTATGGATTTTTTGAACATCTGGGTTGGTTTAAAATAGAGTATAACCTTTGAAGTAAGACTCTGTAATATATAAAACATTGCAAAATTCAGACTACTCTTAAAAATTTGGCTTAATTCAAACTCATTTTTTACCTGAAAAACTAAACTCGGGAGGAAAAATTACTCCCCAATTAACTTACTCCTAAAAATAATGCAAATCTCATAATAGCCATAACTTCTAACAGAACCACTAAGAACAACACACACAAAAAAAAAAAAAACTGCTAGCGAACACAAAAGAATGACGCAGGCCATGCTCCCTAACCTATCTTTTCTTAATTTACGAAATCTCTAAAGACAACCAGTGGTTTAAAATTGTGTGTATGAGTTGAATTTGATCTCTCTATTTTCTTGATTTCTCTGTATATATATATATATATATATATATATATATATATATATATATATATACTGCATCGTGTGATTCGATAGATTGTGGTTCAAGGTATGGTGGTATCAATTCGATACTGTGGATTTAAAGTTTGCAGGTTGAAATCGAGTGAGACCCTCCTTCAACAGCGAGATTGGTGTAAATGTTTAGCGCTAGAGCAAGATAATGTAGATCTGATTTGAATTTTAGCTCCTAGTTATGAGGACTAGACGAATATAATTCTGGGTGTGTTATGAACAGAACATCGACTTTGTTATAGAAGAACAATATAGGAAGGAAAAGAGGCTTATGATAAGCCTGGACGAAATTGACACTGCGAAGTGTTTTATAACAGAGAATTGGAATTCTTTGTTCTGAGAAGGATTCTTGGCATTTTATGAGGTTTTAGAACAGTTCAAGGAACCATAACTGCATACAAATGACTATAACTCTGTCTAGTGAAGAAATTTTACCAAATTGGTCATCAAACAACAATACCTACGACTGGGGCAGACATCTCTTATATGCAGTTAGTTAGTTCAACAAGTTATAGATAAGTATTTTGTGTAAATAGTTTTATCTAAATGTTTGTGTTTGTTGAATTGTTTCATTTATGTGTTTTTAAATATGTTGTAGATGAATGTATACATTAGTGTGTTTTTTACTGCTTTTGTTGTTTCTTAATCAAAAAATTTAAATGGGTTTAGTAGATAGGGCAGAAGTACTCGTGTTTCCCAGCAGCTTAACTTAGAAAAAAATAATTAAAAAGTAATATTAATTAACAAATATTAAAAACATTAGAATTATAATAATAAATATTAATTTTTTTTATATTAATTTATAAAATTAAATTTTATTAATACTAATAATTATAAGTAGGTAAAAATCAAAATTTTTAATTTTGCTAAAACCCAATTTTAGTTATAAAAAATTAAATAGAAATAATATTAAAACATACATTAATTTTTTTGTACAAACTAAATTAATTATTACATTGATGCCAAGTTATATTTCACATCATCATTATGTGTAAATAAAACTTGGCCACCTAAAATAACTTATTGATGAAAGCTAACTTCCACTTGTGTTAGATGTCTCTAGATATTAGGTCATTAACTTGTTTCCTTATGTCTAAAGTAAATAAGATCTAATAAAATTTGAAGTAATTATATACTAGCACAGCCACATAATTGTAACTGATTAACACCGAAAGGCATATTTACTTGTTAAGAAAGCAGTTGAGCCGTCGTGAAGAACGTAGTGGAGCCATCGTTGAAGAACGCAGTTGAGCCATCGTTGAGACATCGTGAAGAATGCAACTAAGAAGAGACACTTGGCATCATATATTACTACGCTTTGCCCAATATGAAATGCGTGGATCATTGAAATGCCTGAGGAAAATGCAGGGACAGGTGAGGAAATTTGTGGTTAATAATCCAAACGTGGTAAAATGCAGGGACAGGTGAGGAAATTTGTGGTTAATAATCCAAACGTGGTAATGTTAAAAAGTAAATAGGTTAACGGATGCATTCAAAAATACAAGGAGATTATGAAGAGTAAATCACATTCATTGATTTGGGAGGACGACTAAGAATATTCCAACATCTTTAATTGTTAGCCATCATATTATAATTTTAGATTAAAAGATGCTTAATTGTTCCCATTGCCAATAGGTATACGCCTTTCGACGTAAATATCCACAAAATTTATATGAAAAGTTAATTCTTTTTTATTAATATTTTTAAATTTTTCATATAAAAGTGTGTAATTTACCGAAAAAATCAATTATTTTGATACAAAAATTTATATGTATAGGGTGATAGGGGCATGTTCAAGAATGGATTTGACACTTGGCATTTTCAAGGATGGAGTTGATTCTTATCGGGTCCACCCTGTTTGAGAATTAATCCATATCGTAAGGAAATTATGAGATTGCATGGGTAGGGTCTTGGAAAATCCATGCAAATGGTGTGAAACTAGAAGCTCCAGCTTGTTATAATTCATGAGATACATGCTATGTGAGTTTCTTCTATGTTTATTTATTGTTTCTCGAATGGGCCTGGGTATCCTTAGGCATTGTCAAGTAGGGGGCATATTTGCCTCTTCTTATATGGTCACTAGTAAGGAAAGAACCATTTCAATTCAAACTTTGTGGTTGGTGGTATTAATATATTAGGTGGATATCAGTCTGTAGAGCCGATACTTATTAGTTTATATTCCACCAACTTGCATAAATGATATTTGGGGAATTGTTATAATAAATAAATGAAAACCCGGTTGAAGGGAACCATGTAGTATGTGTAGGAACAATTAATGTAGATCACAAGGGAAGGCCTTGGGTTTGTAAAAAACCAAATGAAAATGGTACTAAATAAAGGAAAACGAAAGATAAAGTGGGCCCCATTGATGCAATAGAGAAATACCATAGGAGGTTTTGTTTCTCAATCACAAAGGAAGTAGAAACAATTGAAAATTCAGTTAGGGAAAAGAAGGATAAAACCTTCATTGAGATTGTTGACATTGATATTTCAAATTGGAGTCTATACATGGTGATAGCCTTACGAATACAATACCCACATAAGAAAGTTTACAACCAAATCTTTGTTGTCAAAATTTCCTTCTCGTCCTTCGATTGAATCTTTGTCTCTACCCATCTTGGTCCCAATGTTGGTCACAATAGTGAATTATGTGATTGAATTTGCAGGTTTAAAGGAGTGGTAATCCCCTTTTTCTTTTAGAGTACTAGACCCCAAATTCACGGCATAATTCTTTACCAAAATTTGCAGGATTAAACCTTGAGTTGATTGCCAAAGTGAATTCTCTCTAGTCGTCGATCTGTTCTTTAATCAGACGAGCAAATATCCTCTGTGTGGTCGGAATAGGATTTTAGAGTTCAAATCCCGTGGAACACTTCGATGAGCCACTCCAAACTCCAATCAATAGGGACCGTATATTCTTGACAATCAGATGGTCGGATTTAAATCTCAGACTGTTGACAAGGTCCCTTATGCAATGGTTGATCAATACCAGGTGAACGATGGAGATATTTTCTCGTCCCTGAACAAATTTTAATATCGGTCGTGTATCGTCACTGAAAGGACGATCAGGGTCTATCACATGAAAACAATCCAAGGCATAATATTCCTCGATACCCTTGGTTGATACCGTTTTCACTATCTCGTTGAACCAACCTCTGAAAAGATTGTTTTGTTGAAGGGTCTGGATTACTTTTTGTAGTCCCTAATGAACGGTTGCGATTGTACTCAAATCTACTCCGACAGATTTCAACCATTCATCGGTATTGTGATATCAGGCTCTCCTCAACTTATGGGTTCTGACAACCTTACTCCGACAACGAATAGGATGTCTCCACATGTTCCCTTCATGGTCATGGTGATCTACAATCGATATGGTTTCTTGAATCCAACTCTGTGCACGAAAAACTATTGATCCAACAATCACCATGCATAATCTTGATCGATCAAATATTATACAGTCATTCATTTCAGAAAACGATAACCTGGAATGGGTTTCATAGTTGAAAGATGGGACTTGGTGTTATAGGAATATTTTCCACACTCCATGCACCTTGCTTTGATGGCCACCCATTTCCCGCTGCAGACTCAAGTTCCCGTTTTTGCTCATTCCAAAGTTAAAAATTCAAAGTTTTATACATATATGGGGGCCACATTTAGACAACTTGCGTATATGTAGGTTTCTCCATTACAACCTGTGTACATTGGGTTTTATACTTAGAAATTAAAAAATATGCCAGGGTTTCGTTCCATGTTGCGAGATCTATGATCCTTGACCTTCCATATACTGGAAACCCTCCGACTCGACCCTTCATATCCATTTGAAGGCTATAAATTGAGCCATATGAAATCCTTGAAGAGATTCATGACATTGAAAGAAAAGACAGTCTAGAGAAATTTCACTTCATATTGAGTCTACATCCCTTTGACCTTCAAAGTATGAACTTCGTTTTTGTCCATCCCCCAAGCTCTTCTTATATTCAAAAGGAGAAACTCAGTTACTCCTACTACTTGTGATCTTGCCTTTGTGGAGGATTGAAGTGGTGAAGGCCCAGCTGGAGGGACTTAGTTTCTCGGTTTTGATATGTGTTGTTACATAAGTTTGTCACCTATGCACTTTTGTTGATTACATTAATATAAATACTCTTTTCTCATCCTATTATATGTTGCAAATATTTGTATTACTTTCCATGGGTGTATTTGTTATACATGTTAATGGATTATGCTAGTTTATATGCTAACATGCTACATAATTTCCATATGCTTGTGTATCTTGGTTGTTGAGGACAAGTTGGAGGTATCAAGTTTTTGATCATGAGCTCAACTGTGGTCTTCTTCGGAAGTCCGGAGTAGGTATTCTTCTAGCCTTCTCTTGTTATCATTTATATTTATCTAGCATACTTGAGACTAGAGTTGATTTCTGTTTTTTTTTTTTCCGTCTGTTGCGGTTTACCCCTAGCCATAGCGAGATTTTCCTCATAACACTTGGCTTCAATCCCGACCAGTAAACTTGTAATCAATGTTTCACAATCCACCAACCTACAACACCACTAGGTTAGGTCTAATCTATACCACATTCATACACATGATATCAATATGACAGGGAATAATTGATTCCAACAATTGACAGAGATCTCCAATTTCAAAAACTATTCTATTAACAATCATGTACATGTTAGTTACATAAGTCCTTCAAACTCTTCTTAAGCCCGATTTACATTTAATTGGCCTTTGGCCACACTCTTCACTCTTACAAAAGCCTATTTGGAACAACTCCATCTCTCTTTATCCCAAATGTCCAATAAGCTCATACAATTAAACAAAAGGTTCTTGAAATCGAAATTGTTTGAGGTCCACTAATTTCTCCACTAAAAAATCTGAGGACCTTTTAAGACCCAGAAAATCCTCAAGAGACTAACTTTAGGATTTCTTTCAAACCTGTCAAGTCTCAGGATTTCCTGTCATAGTAAGAGTCAATTACATTAACCAACTCAATTTAAACAAACCATATCATATGCATTCTTTATAGAATTCAACACATGTAGGAAATTACAAGCATAATAAATTAGGGAACGAACTCCCTTGGTACAAGTCAAGACCACTTAGGCGTAATCAACAAGTAAAAATTAGGAGGCAAAATGCTCCTACATCACATGTGATTTTCCAAAAGACGGCACATCAAATACCTCAAGATAGTGAAAATGTAGTGGCACACCAAATATTTTATTATGCAGGTGGTAGAGGAAAAATGGACTCATCAGCATGGCGTACTAGATAAATTGAACTTTATGGATAGAAAATATGAAGCCCAAGTCAACGTAGTTTTGGGGACTGAAGTGGTTATGGTGCAAGATTTGGATGAGAGACTTAAGAAATATAGGCTCAAGAAAACACTCAACCATTCTACATTTATGTAGACTTTGCATTGGGATGTAGGGACTAACGACCCTAATGTAAGGTCCCAGTTCCTTTTGTCTACATTCTAAGTGTATTTTAGAATGGATGATTATTTTACCCAATATCATMGAGTGGTCCCTGTTCCTTTTGTCTATATTCTAAGTGTATTTTAGAATGGATGATTATTTTACCCAATATCATAGAGTAAAGTCGTTACATTGTAGTAATATATATTGTGGATAGCTTTTAGTATTTATCTAATGATATGCCATATCCTTAGGAAATAATAATCTATAATATAGAAAGTATGTAAATAACTTTTCTTTATTACACAAGAAACCATTAAAAATTTAAAGTTTGAAATAGGAAAACATTTTTTTTTATATACATTATTAATGAATAAAAACTATTTATATACATCAAAACATATATTTTTTACTATTATAATGATCACTAATTTTCTTTCAAAGGRACAAACTAAATTATATTATGCAAAGTTATGGTTCATATATGTTCAAACACTGTATACATGAAAAAAAAAAGGAAAACTTAAAATGGATAACGACTTAAGGAACTTGATCACATGTCAAAACATCGAGGCTTAACAATGTCGATACTTAGGGTCTATCACATGCAAACAAACTAAGGGGGAATATTCCTTGATACCCTTGGTTGATACCTTTTTCACTAACTCGTTGAACCAACCTCTGGAAAGACTTTTGATGAAGGGTATGGATTACTTTTTATAGTCCCAAATGGACGGTTGTGATTGTCCTCAAATCTACTCCGAAAGATTCCAATCATTCATCGGTATTGTGCTATCGGGTTCTCCTCAACTTATGGGTTCTGACATCCTTACTCCGACAATGAATAGGATGTCTCCACATGTTCCCTTCATGGTCATGGTGATCCACAATCGATATGGTTTCTTGAATCCAACTCTGTGCATGACAAACCATTGATCCAACGATCACCATGCATAATATTGATTGATCCAATAGTCTGCATTCATTCATTTCGGAAAACGATAACTTGGAATGGGTTTCACAGTTGAGAGATGGGACTTGGTGTTATAGAAAAAAAAATCACACTGCATGCATCTTGCTTTGGTGGCCTCCTATTTCCCGTTGCTAACTCAAGTTCCCTTTTTTTTCTCATTCCAAAGTTAAAAATTAAAATTTTTATAAATATATGGGGGGCACAGTTATAGAACTTGTGTATACGTAAGTTTCTCCATTACAACCCGTGTACATCGAGTTTTGTGATCAAAAATTAAAAAATACGTCAGGTTCCAGTGCCATGTCACAAGATCTATGATCCTTGACCTTCCATATACTGGAAATGCTCCGACTCGACCCTTCATCTCCATTTGAAGGCTATAAATTGAGCCATATGCAATCCTTGAAGAGATTAATGTCATTGAGAGCAAAGACAATCTAGACAAATTTCACTTCATATTGAGTCTACATCTCTTTGACCTTGAAAGTCTGAACTTCGTTTGTATTCATCCCCCAAGCTCTTCCTATCTTGAGAAGGATAAACTTAGTTACTCATACTACTTGTGAGATTTCCTTTGTGGAGGATTGAAGTGGTAAAGGCCCAACTGGAGGGACTTAGTTTCTCGGTTTTGATAAGTGTTGTTACAAAATTTTGTCACTTATGCACTTTTGTTGATTACATTAATATAAATACTCTTTTCTCATCAAATTATATGTTGCAAATATTTGTATTACTTTCCATAGGTTTATTTGTTATACATGTTAATGGATTATGCTAGTTTGTATGTTAACATTCTACATAATTTCCATATGCTTGTGTATCTTGGTTGTTGAGGACAAGTTGCAGGTATCAAGATTTGGATCGTGAGCTCAATCGTGGTGTTCTTCAGACGCCCGGATGAGGTATGCTTCTATCCTTCTCTTGTTATCATTTCTATTTATCTAGCATACATGAGACTAGAGTTGATAGTTGGTTTTTTTTTCCCTCTGTTGTGGTTTACTGCTAGCCATAGAGAGATTTTCCTCATAACATTTGGCTTCAATCCTGGACAGTGAACCTGTAATCAATGTTTCACAATCCACCAACCTACAACACCACTAGGTTAGGTCTAATATATACCACATTCATACACATGATATCAATATGACAAGGAACACCTGCTTCCAACAATTGACAGAGGGCTCCAATTTCACAAACTATTCTATTAACAATCATGGACACATCTACATAAGGCCTTCAAACTCTTCTTAGGCATGATTTACGTTTAATTGGCCTTTGGCCACGCTCCTCACTCTTACAAACTCCTATTTGGAACAACTCCATATATCTATGTCCCAAATGTTCAATAGGCTCATACAATTAAACAAAAAGTTTCTGAAATAAAAATTGTTTTAGATTCACTAATTTTTCCACTAAAAAAATATATGGACCTTTTAAGACCCACGAAATCCTCAAGATACTAACTTTAGAATTTATTTCAAACCTCTCAACTCTCAAAATTTTCTATCATAGCAACATTTGATTACATTAACCAACTCAATTTAAAAAAACCATATCCTATGCATTCTTTCTAGAATTCAACAGAAGTAGGAAATTACAAGCATAATAAATTAATTTTCTATCATAGTAACATTTGATTACATTAACCAACTCAATTTAAACAAACCATATCCTATGCATTCTTTCTAGAATTCAACAGAAGTAGGAAATTACAAGCATAATAAATTAGAGAACAAACTCCCTTGGTACAAGTCAAACCACTTGGGCCTAGTCAACAAGTAAAAATTAGGACGAAAAATGCTCCTGCATCACATAAGATTTTCCAAGGATAGGGTCCTGGAGGCAATCTGCTGTTGTTTCTTCTTCTCTTGTTCTGCAATATCCAGAGGAAGAATATGAGAGTCACAAATCCAATCGCTGCTTCAGTTAATATTGCAGACAGAGTCCAGACTTCGAAGAATGCTAATATTACCTTATATCAGTATGCAGTCCATACGGTTCGACGTGTGGTTCAAAATCGTTCAACCACACGTCGAACCGTCTGGACTGCATACTGATGGAAATATTAGCATTCTTTGAAGCTAAGACGATCTCAATAAAATGGAAATATCTTCGTAGAAATTCATGCTTTATGCACACAACACGCTACGTTCTTAAATACAGAAAGAAGAACGTCATTTTCTCTTCGAAATCAAAGAAGCGCGCTGAGTTTGACCTAGCACAGTTAACTTGAATCCGAATTCAATGAATATCTGGTGGAATCCATGGCCCACTGTATTGGGATCGGGATGATGAAAGAAGAATACTACATTATTTCCCATTATCGATATGTGTGTATTACTTAATTTCCCACTATCGATATATGGCTGAGTGCGCTTAAACTAACAATATTGCTTTATTTCCGAAATTCCCACTATCGATATATGGCGGCTGAGCAGGGAAAAGTCTTTCTAGTAAGATTACTACTAGGTCAGGTCTAAGTGCTCGACTGTGATTTTGTAGAAGGTGCTAATTGTTGTGATAAGGAGTTTGGCTCTGGACACTCTTGGATTGCTGGGACGAGAGGCCGTGATCTAGCAGGGCCGTAACGCAGAAGCCGAGCCAGCTGTGTATGCAGGTTGAATCGTGGATATAGGGTCGAGTTGAAGCCACATTACAGTGTGGATAAAAGGAGGGCAAGGCCGCTTCAATCCTGTAGGAGGGGGCCCCGAGTACCCACAACCATACATTCATCCAACGCTGGTAGCAGGGCTGTGTAAGGCTGTAGCTATTGAGAATGGGCATGGTAAATTCGTGTGCGCGCCCCTGACCTAGCTCTGGTTACGTTAGGGTTCTTGAGTGTGCTGCCATGGCAGCCAAAGGAGGGGAGCCGCTGCCCCCTCCCTTCCCCTCCACCTCCTTTCGACGCCTGGTAGAAGCCTGCAGCAAGAAGTCGACCGTCTCAGAAGCTCCGAGTTTTGTCAATAAATTGGATGATATACCAGAGATAAACCTTCCTCCTGAACATCCAATGAAATTTGCCCTATCCCTCTCTGAACGGGGACTTATCGGCCAGTTTATGGGACTCTGGCCC
Organism: Picea engelmannii; assembly: GCA_009831015.1. Classification (NCBI taxonomy): domain Eukaryota; kingdom Viridiplantae; phylum Streptophyta; class Pinopsida; order Pinales; family Pinaceae; genus Picea; species Picea engelmannii. The sequence continues at coordinate 408,968 of ML788347.1, read as the reverse complement.
TCAACCAGATCCACAGACAACTGGATACAGCGAAACTGGCGGCCTCTGATAACAAATAGTGTGACATGCTACGCGGTCGGGCGAGGATACTTTATTTTCGAATTTATCTCCCAGGAGGACAGAGATTTGATTTTCAGAAATGGCCCTTACTTCATGGGCACTCAAGGGCTATACCTAAACAGATGGACCCCGAATTTTGACCTTGCTTCAGAAGTCCCCAAGGAAGTCTCGGTCTGGGTAAGACTCCCCAACTTGCCGATTCACTGCTGGAACCCCTCCTCGCTTCAGGCAATAGGTAATGGTCTTGGTCGCTACATTGACTGAGCTAAACCCAGAGACCAGTATTCCTGTGCAAGGATCTGTGTGGAGGTTGATCTGGAGGTAGGTCTACCCGAAGCAATAAAGCTGAAGGTCGACAACTGGCAACACTTCCAAAA
>ML788347.1:388462-403669 GCA_009831015.1 Picea engelmannii | reverse complement strand
CCACGCCGCCCTCTTGCACTCTTCCAAATGCTAGATCATGAACCAATCCCTTAGAGTTTGGGGAGAAGGAACCATCCGGAGAGCTCCTGTCAGAAATTGCAAATGTCTGAAATTTGCTAGAAAGGAATCCAAAGTGCAGGAGAGAAGTAACATATGCTAAAATAGTGTTGTATCAAGCTGAAACACAGGGCTGTAACTCACGCTGAAACACAGTGCTGGAACAGATGTTGCAACACAGTGCTGGAACAGATGCTGCAACACAGTGCTGGAACAGTTGCCGAAACTCAGTGCTGGAACAGATGCTGAAACACAGTGCTATAACAGAGTTGGAACACAGATGCTGAAACACAGATGCTGGAACACAGATGCTGGAACACAGATGCTGAAACACAGTGCTGAAACAGAGCTGGAACAGATGCTGAAACACAGTGCTGTAACAGAGCTGGAACACAGTGCTGAAACAGAGCTGGAACACAAAAGCTGGAACACAGATGCTGGAACACAGATGCTGGAACACAGTGCTGAAAAAGAGATGGAACTTTTGCTGAAACACAGTGTTGTAATAACTGAAACACAGTGTTGTTACATATGCTGAAACACAGTGCTGAAACAGAGCTGGAACAGATGCTAAAACACAGTGCTGTAACATAGCTGGAACACAGTGCTGAAACAGAGCTGGAACACAGATGCTGGAACACAGATGCTGGAACACAGATGCTGAAACACAGTGCTGAAACAGAGCTGGAACTTTGCTGAAACACAGTGCTGTAACAACTGAAACACAGTGTGTTACATATGCTGAAACACAGTGTGTTACATATGCTGAAACACAGTGCTGGAACAGTTGTTGAAACACAGTGTTGTTACATATGCTGAAACACAGTGCTGGAACAGATGCTGAAACACAGTGCTGGAAATTATGCTGAAACAACGCTGGATCTTATGCTGAAACAATGTGCATCACAGTGCTGGAACATATGCTGAAACAATGCTGGACCATATGCTGAAACACCGCTGTAACAACTGTCGAATCAGTGCTGAGTCATATGCTGAAACAAAGCTGAGACTTATGCTGAAACAGTGATTGAAGATTCGACATTTAAATTTAGAATAAGTACAGGAACTAGGTCAGCTCACAAGTCTACAGTTTTAGAAGTAGAATGGATCAGAAAGAAAGGCCCGAAGAAATTCTAGGACATTTTGTATTTTGATTTGTAGGCCCGAAGAAACTCGGGGCCATTTTGTAACTAAATCTGTGGCTTTGCCACCCCTCTAATATAAACTATAACCGTTTTCGTAAAAAAAAAAGATATATGGTGGCTGAGCAAGTTTAAACGAAGGGCATTGCTTTATTTCCCACTATCGATATATGTTATTACTTTATTACGAAGGGTATTGCCCTATTTCCCAAATTCCCACTATCTATATATGTGAGCATGTTTAAACGAAATCGATATATGGCTGAGCACGTCTTAAACGTTTAGTATTTCCCTGTTCACTTTCAACAATTGGTCCTACTATGATTCGTCACCTTCAAATTAAAGGGCTTAAAAATTTAAAAGTTACATTGAACACGATGTTAAATGTTTAGTATTTCCTTGTTCACTTTCAACCATTGGTTCTGCTATGATTGCTCACCTTGGGTTTAAAATTTATGAGTTACATGGAGTGTGTCTTAAAAGTTATTATTAGTCACTCGACTATAGCTATCGATAATTAGTTGAATTTATATTTTTGTATATTCGAACTACATAACTAAATTTTTTTTTTATATAATAAAAAAACTCTTATATGTCATGATTTCATCTTATTGGATAAAAAGAAAACCTGTCATGTTCTCCTCTTACTTTTTGTTCTTGGAAACCATGTGTTTGGTGCATTTTTTCTAGGTTGTTCCCTTCCAATGACATATGCCAATTTCTAGGTCCTGGATATCGTGCCATAACTCTTTCAAAAATAGCAATGCAAAGGAGTTTAGAAAATGAATTCAGAGATGTCACAGGGGGCAAGCATCTGTCAGGGCCTTGTGATAGGGCATGCTTTTATTCTCTAACTCGAAAACTTTGTCCACCTGTTGCCTTTGTGTTGTCCTTTATGTTTTGCAAAGCATCTTCTGCCATTGAAAATCTTATAGGATGCACATGTGGAATAGGTTCAAAAATGATATACCTTGAGTACTCGATCTTTGTGCTTAACAAATTTTTAGTGTTATTTCATTTATGTTTTCTCTTCTATTTGGTTCACTGTTCACTGTACGTTTTCTTGTTTTTCATATGATGTATCGACTAGGGGGATTGAATTTGACAAGAAGAAGGTTGAAGGATACATAGTAGAATTGGTATGCAGTTCCGCACTAATAGTTTTTTTTTTTTTTTTTTTGCATTTAAATTGAATACAACTAAGAAACATCTTGAAAATAACATCTTAAGAGATGAAAAAAAAAATAGATGTGGAGTCCTATGAAATAGATAGAGAATCCATTGTACATGACAACATTGACCAGGTATTGCATAACAATGGTCTTTTTAGATTGGATGCATTCTCGTATACTGTAGGAGATTGCCTTTTCGATGCATTTCACGTTCTATTGCATTTCCGTTATTCCTCGACCAACCTGTGCAATGGATTGATAGATTATTTCTTGGGATGTTTAAAAAATGGCGACACTGAGGCATTGGAGTTGTATAAATACGAATTGGCATCTTATTTTTATTTGGCAATTGCATGGAATACATGATGTCACTACATATTTTTCAACGATGTGGTTGTCTGCATCTCCAATTCTACCTGCACATGAGAGGGGACTTTGGGGAGATACATTTTGTATACGGTGGTTGTCCAAGTGACCGAATATATCAATTGGAATACGGTCATTGATAAGAAAAACAAGATATCTACTATTCAACAAAACTGCATCTAGCGATCGATATTGCATCTTGTTCCGTGATGTCAATCCTGTCAGTGGTCATTATGAACCACTACTCTATAGAAAATTATCCATATGGAATCTTGGAGGACCTCATATTTACTTGTCCCTCATTTGAAAAGACCTTGAATCGCAATGGAAACGAATTGTGCATCATATACACTGCCATTGCTTGTAGATAGCGACAATTGTTGCATCTAGTTGTGGATATAGTATGTTCAATGCAATTTTCTATTTGGTAGAAACAAAGTTCGATGTGTAGTCATTGTGGCTTTACACTGTACAATCCTTTGGATTTTTAATGGAGATTTCCTATAATTGGCCAAGGAAAGGGTCCTAGAGGCAATCTGTAGTTGTTTATTCTTCTCTTGTGCTGCAATATCCAGAAGAAGAATACGATAGTCACGAATCCAATCGTTGTTGCAGTTAATATTGCATACAGAGTCAGATTTCGAACAAAATCGTTCAACCACATGTCGAACCGTCTGGACTGCATACTGATGTAAGGAAATATGAGCATTTTTCGAAGATAAGATGATCTCAATAAAATGGAAATCCAACCAGCAAGGGTAACGAGGATTTCAAGGCTCTTCCTAGAAATTCATGTTTTATGCACACAACATGCTACATTCTTAAATACAAAAATCAAAAGTAGAACATCATTTTCTCTTCTAAATAAGATAAGTGCGCTGAGCTTGACCTAGCACAGTTAACTTGAATCTGAATTCGATGAATATGTGGTGGAATCTATGGCCCACTGGATTGGGATCAGTATGATGAACCAAGGGTATTACTTTATTTCCCATTATTGATATATGGGTATTAATTAATTTCCCACTGTCGATATATGGCTGAGTGCGTTTAAACAAACGATATTACTTTATTTATGAGATTCCCACCATCGATATATGGCTAAGGACATTTAAATGAAGGGCATTGTTTTATTTCCCACTATCGATATATGTGTATTACTTTATTACGAAAGGTATTGCCTTATTTCCCAAATTCTCACAATCGATATATGGCTTATCACGTTTAAACTAACCTTACTAATTTATTTTCCACTATTGATATATGGCTGAGCACGTCTTAAACGTTTAGTATTTCCATGTTCACTTTCAACAATCAGTCCTTCTATGATTCGTCACCTTCAAATTAAAGGGATTAAAAATTTTAAAGGTTACAGTGATCATGTGTTAAAAGTTTAGTATTTCCTTATTCACTTTCAACAATTGGTTGTGCTATGATTTCTCAGCTTCAAATTAAAGTGCTTAAAAATTTAGAAGTTACAGCGAGCATGTCTTAAACGTTATTATTTCCTTCGTTCATTTTCAACCATTGGTCCTTCTATGATTGCTCACCTTCAAATTAAAGGGCTTAAAATTTAGAAGTTACAGTGAGCACGTCTTAAACGTTATTATTTTCTTAGTTCACTTTCAACCACTGGTCCTGCTATAATTGCTCACTTTCAAATTAAAGGGCTTAAAAATTTAGAAGTTACAATTTCATATATTTTTAAAAAATAGGAGTATATAATTTAATATAGTTATAGAAATTAAAAACAATGTGTATATATTGTGGGGAAAAGGTTAAATTGATTGGGTAGTATGTGGTTTTATGTATGAGATTAACTTCACTACAATTAGCTAAGAGTACACCTTTTTAGGATATAAGGAAATAGGTTGATCCATCTTTTGGTTTTATAGGAAGATCTAACACTATTTTTTATTACATAAGAGCATGTTTATAAGGAAATAGGTGAACTCCAAGACCCACAAACATCTTTAAGAGTGAAATTTTACCCCCTTATAAACCAACAATAAGTTAGGTACCAACATAAAGTTATTTTAAGTGAGGTGATTTTTCTTGAATAAAGTCAGGGGCCAATGATAACTATCATCACTTTAGATTAACACCTAAATTATGATAGATTTTAAAACCTTATGAATAACTAAAATTTATAAGTAATTTATAAATCATAGCCATCAAAAAACTTCTCTCTACTAGGTAGAATGACGACTTACATAACAACAATAAGTTAGGGACCAATAACAAGTTATTTCAAGTGAGCTGACTTTCCTTAAATAAAGTGAGCATTAGCCCACATGAGCCATTGTTGATTATAGTCACTCTAAATTAATAACTGAATTATGATAGGTTTTAAAACTTTATTAATAAATTTAAATAAAATAAAATAAATTTTAAAAGTGATATGTAATTTAAAAAGCATAGCCATCAAAAACGTATCTCTACTAACTAGAATGGGGATATATAAATTTATAATTCTAATGAATCTATGAAAATTGCAATTACTTTCCTGGGTAATATGGAAAATTAAAGTTTCTCTACATAATCAAATTTTGGAATATCCAAATTTATTTAAAATTGGACAAAGTTATCCTAAGTATTGCTCTAATATACACAATATATATTAATTCTAAGTATATATATATATATATATATATACTTAGAATTAATATAAATATATAAATATATAAACTTTCTATGGTGAGAGTGTTGATCATAAGTGCTCAAAAAACCCATAATCATCATTTTTAAATTGTGAATGTTTCAGATTGCAAACTAGATCCATCATCAAGACAAGCAGTTGAACTGAGAAGAGGTCCATCCTAGAAATAAATACAAAACAAACCAGAGAACCCTAGAAAGCCAAGATGACCCTCTTATCATATAGATTACTTGCCATGATGATGGATCTAGTTTGTGATTCAAAACATTGACAATTTAAAAAGGTGTCATGTGATTGTCTTGTTGGTGAGATTTTGTCTCTCCTAATATTTCCCCATCTCCCACTTTGTTAACTTCATTCAATAGACATTCTTAGGTCTCATGGGATCATCCCCTCTTTTCTTATCCAATTGGGGGGGGGCGAGTAATTGTATCCATCAAAGTTGAAGTAGTCGATGCTCTGGTCGATTACAATCTTTTGTTCGGACATAGCTGGACCTATCCTATGATATATGTGGTCTCCACAATATTCATGGTTCTTTTTTTCCCCCATGATAAAAAAAATTGTAACTATTCATCAGTTTTATTACTATCGTACTGACACAACTATGTCAACATGATATACTATCCCTTTAATAGGTAACTCCCATAAGGCCACTAAAAACATGGGTGTTGGAATGAATGTATCCATACCTCATGAGAACTTTCAATTTTTCATCACTCATTGTTTAGACCAATTTCAAACTTAGTTACCAACTTAATGAGAACTATGACTTCAAAATGAGAAATCTAGCTCTAGATACCCATATTTTTAGGTCAAAAACACCAAAATCAACCCCTAAATTGAAAAGTGGTGCTCCCAGAATCAACTGTTTTTTTGGAGTTAGAATTACAACATTTTTCCACAATGGCCTTAAATTCGAGTAAGCTTGCAAACAAAGACCTTAAAATTTACCCCCAAAACAAAAAGTGATGTTGAGAGTTTTACAATATTTTTCCTAAATTTTGGTTTACTTTTCTTTTTTTTAATAGAGTTATTACTTTTTAAATTCCATTTTTAAAATATTATTATGGTGTTTTCCAGTTAAAATGTCTATTTTATATTTATTTAAAAAAATCTATGATTTTTTTTATTTGTTTCATGGTTTACTCTCTATATTCATTATTGTTGTTGTTGTTGTTTTTTCCTATTCTATGATTTTGTTGGCAAGAGTGTCCATTTTTTTTTCCATATTCTGATCTAGGTGGATATCGGTGGCCATCCACCTATTCAAACTGGCTCAAAACAATTTGTTGGCAATTTACTATTTTTAGTAATTTTTCGGGTACTAAACTTATGGGGCCATTTTGAGGGCCTAAACGACGTTTTTTTTATGATCAGGAACCTCAATAGTTGAGAAAGTCTTTGATTGGTCCTATTAAATGAAGCTCCTCGTCAATACCTTTCCAACGAGCTATCGTACGCCCCAAACAAAGATCGTATGCCAAAGTTACACCCTCGGGAACTTGATACACCAAACTACCCAAAACGGGGTCCAAAAAATTGTTGGATTTTCATCTTCTGAGGTTAGGGTAACATCCATATTCTTGTGAATGAGCGTTGTCATCACATCTCTTCTTAGAGATAAGCTGCCACCATTCTAGTGAGTCTTTCACTCTGTATTTCTACAGTTTTGTATATTTCACTCATTCATAGAAATTGTGTATTACTGTATCTCTTTGTTTATCGTTATATCTCTGATATATATATGTTATATTATTGGATATATGATATATATTTGTACATTTCTTTATTATATATCTTCTCTCATTTCGTGTCGAAAATAATCTGGATCAGTGGTATCAAAGCAAGCTGCTCTTGATCATTTTTGCATGTCCCCGACAAGGTCTGGGTATAGAAATTAGGGTCTCGAGCTTGTCTCTCTTGAGGAAAATTACTCTTACATTCCCAAGAAAACATCCATGGTGGAATAAAAGAAAGACGTCAAAGTAGAAGATTCTATTAATATGTTGCTTGAGAAAGCTCTCACGTGACAACGAGATGAAATGATGGAGAATTTTCCCCACATCCTTCAATGTTTGTCGATAACAACATGTGCCTATTCATAAAAATATCACTTTGGAGGAACCCCTCCTTTAAAGGTAGAAGTTAATTTTGATATTCATGTATATGAAGGTCAGATTGATGCGGATGCCCTAGAAAAATGGTTAAATCTACTAGAAGGTTATTTCTCTATTCATAATTTTATCGACATGGAAAATATCATCTTCACACTCCTTAAGTCTCTCCCTAATCCAGGTGGATATTGGTGGCCACCCACCTATTCCAAATTCCAACTGGCTCATATGGACAATTTTCAGTTCATAATGTTTCTCTGTAATGGGGACATTTCTTTGTAATCGTGGGTTCTACACTTACGGGGTTGTCCTGAAGCCCTACACAGCATCTAGGTGGATATTGGTGGCCGCCCAACTATTCCGACTAGCTTATTTTGGAAGTTTTCAAGTCATTACATCTTTCTATAGTTCCTAGGCCATTTTGGAGATCTAAACAATGTTTTTTTTGGCTTTCCATAGACAAACTATAGACAAAGTTAGATTTTGACAGCATAATGCATATTTCTCAAAAATACATTTCCAATGTGCTATCACATGCCTAAAACGGAGATCGTATGAAAACTTTACGACCCCAGGAAGTTAATATACTAACTTACCTCAACGGGGTCCACATGAATTTTGGCGCTTCATCTCCTAGGGTTAGCTTTTTGGATGTCTAGGGTTTTGAAATTCATGTTTATCATAAAAATGTCTTCATACCCTCATTGTAATGATCTTCTTTTGAATACGCATAACTGTCACATCTCTTCTCAGAGATAAAGCTGCCAACGTTATAACTAGTCTTGGACTCTATATTTTTACCGTCTTTGTACATTTATTTCATTAATAGAAATCATGTATTGTTTCATTTATCTACTTATGGAAATTGTTATGTGTATTTCATTGTAATCTCTTCTCTTTCATTTCGTTCCAAAAATAATCTGGATTAGTGGTATCAGAGCAGGCTACTCTTGATCATTTCTCAGTGCATGTCTCCGACGAGGTCCGAGTATAGAAAGTTGGATACTGAGCTTGTCTCTCTTGAGGAACATCACTCTCAGATGACCAACAAACCCTATATGGAGGTAGAAAATAAAAACGGTGGAGCAAAAGATTCTATTAACCTGTTGCTTGAGAAAGCTCTCATGTGGCAGAGGGACGAAATGATGGAGATTTTTTCCCACATCCTTCAATGCCTGCCAATCGAAACAAGAGAATATTCATCAAGTGACCACTTTGGAGGAACCTCTCCCTTCAATGTACAAATTAATTTTGATATTCCCATATTTGAAACATAGATAAATGTGGATTCCTTAGAAAAATGGTTGAATTTGCTAGAAGGTTATTTCTCCATTCACAATTTTTTCGACAGGGAAAAGATCACCTTTGCACTCCTCAATGCTCTCCCCAATGTCAAATATTGGTGGGAAACTTACTGGGAGAAAAGTTCCACAGAGGAATATGGAATAAATGGGGCCGATCCCACTTGGGATTTTTTTGTGGATGAGGTCAAGGAACAATAATACCCTATTAATAACTATGAAGACCAGTACATGAGATGGACCACACGGTGACAGGAGATGAGACAAACAATGTCAGAGTTCACCAATACTTTCCATACCTTTCACACCAAGATGGGTATAAAAGACTTTGAGTGACATCTGGTTCTGAAATACCATGCGTATCTCCATTGGTACATCCAAACCGAAATGGATTTCATAAACATCTCATCCTATTGATATGTTGTCAAAATCGAGCATAAATTTAGGCACTAGAATAAGTGGGAGTTTGGGTTTGAAAATCTACAACAACCAAATCATGGTAAAGATGGCCCTAACCAACAGCCTCCCAAAAACCAATCCAAGAAATAGGAAAATAAGGGTAAAGGAAAGATGGATAATGACACTAAGAAGTGTTGTGACTTCAATAAAATCCCTTGGCACAACATCGATGAATGCCGCTCGAAACAATCATTGGTGGTCGAGGTCAAATATAAGGAGTCCAACCCTGATTCATAATATGATCTAGAAAATATTGAAAAAAGACATATCATCGAAACAGACTCCACTGCTACTGTTGTGACCGCAACAATTGAACCAGAAGAACCAGTAGATCTTGAAGAGGGGGAGTGCCTCTTCCATTCATAGATGTGGGTGAAGGGGACCCCATTTTATTTCATTGTTGATAGCGACAAACAGAAAAACCTCATCTCAGTTGAGGTTGTCAAACAATTGTGGTTGTCGACAAGACCACACCCACATCCATACAACATTGGGTGGCTTCACCATAGACGAGATCTTTGTGTTAGCCGGTAGTGTCACCTGTCCTATGGAATCTAGCCCTTCAAGGATGAGATATTGTGTGATGTTTCCCCTCTTGATGTCGTTGATGTTGTTGTTTTGGGCCAACCATATATGTGGAAACATCATGTTATTTATGAGTCTCGACCTCATAGTGTCATTATTTCTCTAGGGAGTCAGATCTACCAGATACCAGAGGTAGTTCAAACTATTGTTCCACTAAAACAATGTCGCAATGTAATCTCACATACTACAAAATTCATCCTCTTCACAGTATGTTCAAAGGATGCAAACAAGGCTACTGCAACCACTACAAACTCAGGACCTTCTATCGAACATAAGAAGATTCTAGATATTGTTTCTTCACCTACAATGCTGCCTACAAAATGCCCCACAAATCCCAGAGACATCAAGTTGGTGGAATAGATTCAACCCCACCAACAATAGGTTCGTGATAGCCTTCGACAGACTAAGCAGTGCAACTTCTCCAAGGAGGCACGCAGCTCACCAATATTCTGATTCAAAAAACGCTTTCCCCTCTTCCCAGAGCACTCAAAGCAATGGAGACCATTGCTTCCTAAGGGGGAAGTATTGATATAGGTGGATATTGGTGACCACCCACTTGTTCCAATTTCGAACTGTCTAATCTGGATAGTTTTCAGTTCAACACGTTTCTCTGTAATGGGGAAATTTCTTTGTAAATGTGGGTTATGTACTTATCGAGTTGTCCTGAATCCTTACAAAACATCCAAGTGGATATTGGTGGTTTCTCACCTATTCCTACTGGCTTATTTTGGAAGTTTTCATGTCAGTACATCTTCGTGTACTTCCAGGGCCGTTTTAGGGCTCTAAACTGTGTTTTTTTGGCTTGTGATGCAGGAGCATCGTCGGCAGGCACACGGAGCAGGACCTCTCAACATCTGGGAATCTGTGAGGAACCTCAACGATGGTAGTTATGGTAGATATTTTGAAGCACACATTAACTCAACGCCGAAAAAATCTTTTGAGGCATGCTTAAATGATCACGAGCGAAGTGGGAGTTTCAACTCTTGCTCTGGACTGTGACTGCACTAGGATAAGCGTCAGAATATATTTTTATGGAGACAAGTAGTCAGGGGGAGCCCTAAGATCCCTCTAAGATAAATAGAGGTTATGTATTCCCAAATGAGGCTAGCTGCAAGTTAGTAGGAGATTTCTAATTTTTCAGTTTTTGTGGTGATGATAGTTGTAGCCATTTTTCACTTATGAATATAACAAAGGAAAATTGACCCAATGCATGGTGTGGAAATTGTTTTGCAATTCTTTTTTATTGTGCTTTCATGAATGAATGAATGAATTTCGTTATGAGTAGATGAAACTGTGAATGTTAGGTTAAGTGTCAATTGTTTCTCTTATGTCGAGTGGTGCAAGGTGTGCAGACATAATGCAAGGAGTGCGTTGAGGAAATTTGTTTCGGTTCCAAAGCTCAGAAGAGATACCAAAAAAATTTCCCTTTGCAAGGAGTGCAAAGATAATAGTGCAAATCATGCACAGTCGTCTGCAAGAATTCAAACCTTGCGTAAAGATTTGGTGCAAGGAGTGCACAGATCCAAGATTCCACTAAGTATTGAAGGGACTTTGCAAGAAGTCGAAGAACCAGAAAAGGAGAATGCCAAGAGGGTGAGAGGAATATATCTTTGATAAATCCTTCAGATCTGAGTTATCAAAATCCCTGAAACGCAAGGAGTGTGCAGGAAGTTGAATTCTTCACGAGACCAAGCTCAGAAGGGATAATGTTTTTCATAAGTGTGGACGAGATCCAAGAAGCGGACTCGTAGGAAGGATAAAGGTCGAAGCCTTCGAAACTTTCAAAAATATTCTAAGTTTGAAGAAAGCGTAAGCTCATAATGAAAGATCTGGACCACCCGATCAATGTCCAGACAATGAGGAGAAAGCCTAGAGGAGGAAAGATCTCAGTCGTTCGGTCTGTGCACAAAAGAATCATAGACGCCCTATCAAGGTAAAGTGCCCTAACAAAAATATTTGAAAGTACACCCGGGGAGGAGGGTTATGAAATTCTGAAATCATCGGAGTCGTCCATTGTCAAGGAGGACATGTGGTGAGAGATCAACGTTTTGTTGATTGGTATTTTAGGATAGCTAGAGGTCAAGGTCATGAAAAATCATGAAATCTGAGTTCACGACTTGATCGCAAACGTCAATAGAAGGAGATAACGTGTCATCTAGATGGATATTGGTGGCCACCCACCTTTTTCAACTGGCTCAAAACAGTTTTCTAACAATTTTGGCAATTTACTATTTTTAGCAGTTTTAACTTCTGGGGCCATTTTGGGGGTCTAAATGAAGGTTTTTCGGGATTGAGCTCCTCAATTATAGCCAAAAACATTATTGAGCCCCAAAAATGAATCTCCTCGATGATACCTTTCCAACAGGCTATCACACGCCTAAAACAAAGATCGTATGCAAAAGTTACGACCCCAGGAAGTTGATGTACTAACTTACCCAAACGGGGCCCACATGACTTTTTGCGCTTCATCTCCTAGGGTTAGGTTTTTGGATGTCTAGGGTTTTTGGAATTCTTGTTTATTGTAAAAAGGCCTTCAGAGCCTCATTGTAATCTTATTCTTGCAAATGCACACAACCGTCACATCTCTTCTCATAGATAAGCCACCACCATTCCAACAAGCTTGTTTCCGTTGCATTTTACAGTTTCAGCTTATTTTGTTATTGAATGGAAAACTAGTTTTACTGTATCTCTATTATTTTGTGTTAAGAACCTGTTAATAATCTGTATTTTTTTCATTCTTCTCATAAAATCTGGATCAGTGGTATCAGAGCAGTCTACTCCTTGTCATCTTAATGCATGTCCCGAACGAGGTCGGAGTACAAAGAGTTGGGTATCGAGCTTGTTTCTCTTGAGGAAAGAAACCCTCACATGGCCAAGAGACCTCTCGTGGTAGAAGAAAATAAATATGATGGGACATGAGATCCTCTCAAACTGTTGATTTATGAATCCCTCATGCAATAGAGGAACGAGATGATGGATAGTTTCGAGCAAATCCTTCGACGACTACCAACAGGTGATGCATCTTCTTTGAACGAAGGTGTCGCCCCCTTAAAGGTACAAATAAACTTCAATATTCCTATATTTGAAGGTCAGATAGACGCAGATGTTGTATACAAGTGGTTGAATCTACTAGAAGGGTATTTTTATGTCCATAACTTTTTGAATAGAGAAAAGATTACTTTTGCGCTCCTCAAAGCCATTCCCCATGTCAAAGATTGGTTGGAAACTTTCTGTGAGCAAAAGGAAACAGAGGAAGCCTCAGTATTTTCAGTCACGGCCACCTGGGAATCCTTCAGGGATGATATTAAGGAAAAATACTACCCTGTCAGAAGTTATGACAACCTTTATACCAAATGGACCACACTACGACAAGAAAGAGACCAGGCAGTGCCGTATTTCACAAATATCTTGCATACCTTGTGTACCAATATGGGTATCAAATATTCAGAGCGACATCTGTTGATCAAGTATCATGGTTCTCTGCATAGATACATCTAGACTGAAATGGAATTTCTAGGCATCTCATCCTTGGGTGCGGCCTACCGATATGTCGTTGAAATCGAGCAGAAGCTCAAACAAAAGACGCTGCAATTTGGGCCTGGGAACCCCTCACAACAAAAGCCAGGAAAGGGTGGCCCCAACCCATAGAAAAAAGGAAATATCAAATCTAGACAGTATTAGGACAACCAGTCCAAGCCACAAGAAAATAAGGACACCGGAAAGAAAGAAATATACCGGGAAGTGGTATGACTTCCATAAGAGCCCTTGGCATAACACTATTGACTATCGCTCAAAGAAGTCGTTGGTGGCCAGAGTGAAAGCCTATGAATTAGATGCAGATTTTGAATCTAAGCCAGAACCAAAAAGGGGAAGATGGATCATTGACGTGGAACCCAGTGCCACCATTGCTACCACCAAGCTCCATCCTAGTGAGCCAAATGAGCCAATTGAAGGAGAGCTCCTCTTCCATTCATAGATGTGGGTAAAAGGCACCCCGTTTCACTTCATCATTGATAGCGGTAGCCAGAAGAACCTCATCTCAGCAGAGGTCGTCAAGCGGCTCGCCCTGCCAACAACGTCGCACCCACAACCCTACACCATTGGATGGCTCTGCCAAGGAAGCGATATCCACGTCAGCCAACAATGTTGACTGTTGTAGGACATCAAGCCCTTCAAAGATGAGGTATTATGTGATGTTTCTCCTCTTGAAGTTTGTGATGTTCTTTTGGGCCAACCTTATTTATGTAAATGTCACGTTGTATATGAGTCTAGGCCTTGTAGTGTTATTATGCAAGATACCAGATATCTAAAATATGCAGAACAGAAATAAAATGCTAGAAATGGCAGAATAACAGTAAAATATCCAACATAGTCTTCACAATACACAAAAATGATATACGAAATAGCAATAGAAAAGAACTTTGATTCAGAAAGCAATGTTCACAGGCCTCTTCAAGGGGGAAACCTCCAGTCGAGCAGAGCTCTGTTACAATAATCTCCAAGCTAGGGTTATCATACCCTCGCCTCTTATTTATACTAAATATGTCTATTAAGAGAAGCATCTAGAGGAAGATCCTTCTAGAAGCGGAAGCTTATATTAGGTCTTCTTACATCCGCCTTATTCTATTTTATTGAAAGGCCTTATTAATATTGACCTTTATTACGTCCGAATACATTGATCTACCTATGTGCGGGTTAGGACCTTAACATGTCCGCCCCCTTAAAAACAGCCTTGTTGTCAAGGCTTGAGATGTGGAAACTTCTGCAAAATGGTAGCTGGTTCCCAAGTGGCATCTGCTGGAGTCATGTCTTTCCACTGTACTAGCACTTCCTTGATGGTTCTCTGACGCAGGCGACGCTCACGCTGGTCCAAAACTGCTTCTGGTTGTAGCCAAATGGAGCCTTCTTCAGCTAACTCTAGAAGGTTGGTTTGAATTTGGCACCTGGTTCCAATCACCTTCTTCAAGCATGAAACATGAAAAACAGGATGTAGTTTCGACTAACTGGGCAGAGCTAACTGATATGCGACTTGTCCCACACGCTTGAGAACTATGTAAGGGCCATAGAATTTGGGTGCTAGCTTCTGAAAATGCTCGGCCTTGAGGTAAGTTTGCTTATATGGTTGCAATCTCAGAAACACATGATCCCCTTCTACAAATTGATGTTCAGAGCGACCTTGATCTGCTTGCTGCTTCATTCTATTCTATGCCATGACCAAGTTCTCTTTAAGGGTACGAAGGATGTCCTCTCGAACTGTAAGTGTTTGGTCAACCGCCTGGACCTTCGAGGTACCCGGTAAGTATGAGAGAACTGAAGGTGGCTTCTGTCCATATACTGCTTCAAAGGGAG
>ML788347.1:331761-384434 GCA_009831015.1 Picea engelmannii | reverse complement strand
AGCTTGCAAGGTGTTGAAGCGAGACTCTAGTTCTTGGCTATGAGTATGGGCCATGATGATGGGTGAACTGGAAAGGGAGCGGGCGGGGTCAAAATGTTTTGCAGAAAAATGATATGGATGAATGTGATAAGGGAGAAGAGATGAGTCTAATGGAATAGGTCTCAAATAATGGTGAAAAAATTTCCAGACTTTTTTTTTTTTTTTTTAATAGCTGCGGGGTTATACTTTGGTCTGAAGAATGTTGCAGTGTTGAAATCCCCAAATTCTGAACCAAAGAGTATTTAATTAGCAACGCGAACACAGATGCGCGTCAATAGATCTCGCCGATTTAATTTGTTTATGTTGTTGTTTATGTTCCCCAAGGGTTAGGTATTCAAGGGTTCTACAGACAAGGGTTTGCCCTGTGCTATAGCTCTCTGATATACGTGCAGGGTCCAATAGTAGTACTCGACCCAATATATTAGGGCACTAACTAAGGAGGATAGACTGTACCCTTAGCCGTACAACCTGACTACCCAGGTACTAGAGAGTATCTTCCCGAGTGTTGTTCTCGGTGACACTATGACAGTCCGGCGGCCGATAGGTTTATCTAAAGAGGGCTTCAGGAAATCTAGGCTGATCCATACACAGGTGTTGTCTGATGCGCTACCACTCGAAGGGGTACCAACAGGGGTTACAAGGGTGGCCAACAAACGTGCGCTTAAGAACCACTTGTATTTCCTGTGTGTATGAATCCCTCAACTGCGGGTTTATGCGCGTAATGACAGATCTCTGTGGCTTAAAGACGCTGGAATACATATCTACCTTGAAAAAAAAAAAAAAATACCCACAATTTATGCCAAGGAAAGTGCTCTGATACCACTTACAAGATACCAGATATCAAAAATATGCAGAACATAAATAAAATGCTAGAAATGGCAGAATAACAGTAAAATATCCAGCATAATCTTCACAATACACAAAAATGATATACGAAATAGCAATAGAAAAACACTTTGATTCAGAAAGCAATGTTCACAGGCCTCTTCGAGGGGGCAACCTCCAGTCGAGCAGAGCTCTGTTACAATAATCTCCAAGCTAGGGTTCTCATACCCTCGCCTCTTATTTATACTAAATATGTCTATTAAGAGAAGCATCTAGAGGAAGATCCTTCTAGAAGCGGAAGCTTCTATTAGGTTTTCTTACATCCGCCTTATTCTATTTTATTGAAAGGCATTATTAATATTGACCTTTATTACATCTGAATACATTGATCTACCTATGTGCGGGTTAGGACCTTAACATATTATTACTTTGAACAGAAAATTGTATAGGATACCCGAGGCAGTCCCACCTAGTGTTATTTCCTCGACCTCTTCTAAGCAATGTAGGAAGTTCATCTCTCAGACAAGGAAGTTTGACTTCTTCATGATTCGCTCAGAATAAGAGAAAGATCACAACCACATCCAGGTTCTCTGTGGTTGACCTCTACACATAGAAGAAACAAATAGATAAGGTGGTGGAAGAATACTAGGATATCTTCTCCTCACCTATAGGGGTACTTCTGTACTGCCAGGTCAAGCACCCCATTGATCTAACCCATGACGCATCACTACCCAATGGGCCAGTCTATCACCTCTCTTTGTTAAAGAATGAGGATATCAAGCGACAGATCCAAGAACTGCTCCACAAGGGGTACATTCATCCCAACTCATCACCTTGCAGGAGCCCAATCGTGTTGGTACAGAAGAAAGATGAAACTTGCTGACTCTGTATTGATTATCGGGCTCTGAATAAAATCACAGTCAGAAAAAGGTACCTGATTCCCCAAATCGATGACCTCCTTGATCAACTCACGAGGGCCAAATACTTCAGTAAGATTGATCTAAAGTCTGGCTACCACTAGGTCCCGATAGAATAGACATATGTATGGAAGACCGCCTTCAATTCAAAGGAAGGCCTTTTTGAATGGTTTCTCATGCCTTTTGGTTTGACAAATTCTCCAGCCACTTTCATGAGGATGATGGACGATATCCAATGACCATTCACCAATACTTTTGTAGTGGTGTATCTGGATGACATTCTAATTTACAGCAAGACTTGGGCCGAACACTTGCATCATATTCAATAGGTTCTGCACACCTTGCGACAACACAAGCTATACACCAACTTGGAAAAATGCTCCTTCAGCATGGACAGGGTCCATTACCTGGGATACATCATTGATCAACATGGCGTACATGTGGATCCAGCCAAGATCCAAGTCATTCATGACTCACCAACCTTGACAACACTCACTGAGCTTCAGAGCTTCTTGGGCCTTGCCAATTTCTACCGCAGGTTTGTGTTGGGAGTCTCCCATATTGCATGGGCCCTCAGCCTAATAAACAGGGGTGGTGGTAAGGTGAAATTGGTGTGGTTCCGGTCGCAACAAAAAGCGTTCAATAATTTGAAGCAATGCTTGTGCTCAACCCCATTACTTTCACTACCAGACATGCAACATCCTTTTGAAATCGAGACAGATTCTTCAGACTATGTTGTGGGCATCGGTCTCACTCAGCACGGCCACCATGTGGCCTATCATAGTGATACACTGTCATATATTGTCCATAAGTACCCTACTTACAAAAAAGAAATGTACTCCATTGTACAAGCCTACCGCTAGTGGAGAAATTACATTCTTGGGAAGGAGACAGTCATCCACACTAATCATAAGCCACTGCAGTTCAAGTAGACACAGGAAAAATTGTAGAATGACCACCTTCAAAAGTGGTCCACATACTTGCAACAATTCCACCTCAACATCAAGTACAAAATAGGAAGAACCAATTGCATCGTTGATTTCCTCAGCAGACTGCCAGTCATGACACTCACCACGGTGCTAGACTCTTGCAGCCATGAGACATCTGGATGGCCCCAACTCTATGAGACAGACCTTGACTTTGCCACCACCTACCAAATGTTGGGTGCAAATGCAGTTATCGATAATTTCCATCTTCAGGATGGGTTGTTGTGTCGTCTAGGCCATATCTGTGTTCCATCAAGTGAGTGAGAAAAGTTGATCTAGGAAGCCCACTATAGTCGGGTGGCAGGAGACTTTGACATCGAAAAGATAGTGGCGATGCTACAAAAACATTTCTACTAGTCAAAACTTCGATAGGAGGTCAGCAAGAATATCAGGTCCTGCGCTGCCTGCGCTATTGCCAAATCAACCACTAAGAAACAAGGCATGTACAACCCTCTTCCTACTCCTGACAAGCTGTGGGAATCCATCTCAATGGACTAAATGTCAGGCCTCCCGTCCACCAAGCATGAAAATGGCTGTGTTTTTGTGGTTGTTGATTGCTTTTCTAAAATGGCGATTCTGGTTGCCTGTAAGAAGAGCATCACAAGAGAGGCCACTACCAAGCTCTTCTTTGAATGCGTTTGGGTACATTTTGGAATCCCACAAACCATTTTCTCAGATCGAGATAGTCGATTTCTCATTATATTCTGGTTGAGGCTCTTGTCACTGCTAGACAACAAGCTCACCAAATCCACAACCTTACACCCCCAGAAAGATGGCCAAACCAAGGTTGTAAATAAAATGATTGTGCATACCCTTCGCATGTATAATTCAAAGCACCCTTGCACATGGGATGAGAACCTTCCCTATTTCCAACATAGCTACAATCGAGCCCTGCATAGCTCAACCGGCCACAGCCCCTTTCAGGTGGGGTTGGGATTCCAACCATTGGGTCCCATAAATGTTGCACTTCCCCTTGCGGTCACCTAGACCAACTCATCTCCTGCTCCAAATGAAGCTGACAAAGCCATCCGGTTCATTGAGCGGATCCATCACATCTGCCAATAGGTTCAGGATATCCTACAGAAGTCCAATGACAAGTACAAGAAAAGCCATGATCAACATTGGATGCCACATAAGTTTCAGGTGGGCGACAATGTTTGGTTGCACTTGTAGAAAAAATGATGCAGGAGCATCTCTCCACGTCAGCCAGCCAGCCACGCCGACGAATTCAAATCGCACGCAAAAGAGAGAGGCGCAACCTCATTTAAATTTGAATTCAATGTAATTTAAATGCTTAAGCTGGTGAGATGTAGCCTGTAGAGCCGTGCCTTTGTGCAGGTTGTAGATAAGAGCGACCATTAATGTTTGGATGGCTGAGATCTAGATCCGATTCTAGACTAGACAACCCATTCAATGTGATTGAATAGGGTAGGTAGGTTGGAGGGAAGTGCTCGAAGAGCCCCTCAGGTAAAAGAGGTTTCATATCTCATTTTGTAAGTAGTGAGGAGAAGTGGTAATGGTTGTTGAGTAGAGCCATAGAGAGCTCGAGAACACCATTGTAAATTCAAACATTTGCCATTTTAATACAAAGAGCAGTTTTTCCTGCATTACTGTGTGTTGAATGAATTTCTGTGAGTGTTCTTTATATGCTGTAGATGTATGTTATGTTTATGCATTTGCAGGTTGTTTTTTATTTCAGGCATGAGAGGTTCTCTGTGGTTTCATACCAGGAGGGTGTGACAAAGTGCCGCGGACTCTGAATACCAGTGCACTGAAGCACTTCTGAACTCTGCGGAGTCAGACAAAGACGTGTTGCGGCACTGAAGCTGAAATCATTAACTTAGGGAAGGCCTCAAGGTTGTTGAATACCTTGGAGGCAAGACTGTATATGAGAGACATAGTTGCAGACAGAATTCTGCTGTGAATTCTGTAAAGCTCTGCCAAGTGGGCATTGAGCATATGCACAGTGGTGCTGAGGGAGGAACTCTGTTGTGAGTTTAGACAGAAGCCAGAATCACTGAGGATTCTGAAGAGCTCTGCCAGGTGGGCATTGAGCGGGTGCAAGGAGTGCATGATAGAAGACAAAACTACTGAATGTTCTGTGGAGAAGATACTCCGCCAGGAGGGCATCAAGGAAGTGTGCAGATAGGCACAGAAGTGAAGAGAACTCTTTGAGTTCTGGAACTTAGAGGAAGAATCCACTGAGAGATCTTCGCTGGGTTACTGAATACCCAGAAGCGCTCAGCAAGAAGTTTCCAGAGCAGAAGGATAATCTCAGGAGGGCAAGTGCTTTTACGCACAAGGTCGAACTGCAAGGAGTGCAGAGACTGAGGAACTCTTTGGAGAGTTCAAAGTTCCTAGAAGCTGAGGAGTTCGCAAAGAGAAGAGAAGCAAAGGTCGAGGCATTTGAGAACTTGGAAACTTTTCCAAGTCTGGGACTAAGCGCACAGGGAGTTCAGGATGGATCTGAGCCGTCAGATCTAGAGCGTAATACCTGATAGCTGTCAGATCGGTTGGGAGCTGTATGAGGTTTAACTTCTCAAACAGGAGAGTGAGAATCCTGAAAGGCATCAGCACTCGGGATATCAGGGATATCGAGGACGTGAGGAGAGTCACTCGACACCAGAAACCCCGAATTAGCAAGACTTGATCTGGACCGTTCGTTTGGGAGCGGACGCGTGTCACGAGATTACCCACATCGGGGACTCAGGCACCGGAGGTTGGAAGAGGAAGTCATTCGACTTCACGAGTGGCGAAAAGGTGAGAGCTCCATGTTGTGGGGCCTAGTTGATGTGATATCGGGATATTGACACTTGGGATATCGGAGTTCTCAAGGTCGAGGAGTCGGGAAATCAGGAGCGAAAGTCCTGAATTTACGAGGATTGATTTGAGCCGTCCATTTGTTTGGACAGGTGGCGATAATCCAAAGCCCGTCAACATTTCACATGTCGGAATATCGGTACCCAGGAGGACGAGAGTACAATGGTATTTGAAATCGTGAAATGTGATACTCCGACAGGCAGAGAACCGTGTGGGGGCCACAGGAGTCGGTGGAGGATAGGTGGTAGATTACATCGGGGATCGGCATATCGCGAGTCCCGTGGACATAAGAGTTTTGGCATCGGAAAGCCCGAAATCCTGACAAGGGATTATATGGCTGTGGTCATATTATTGGTGGTCACGTGGACCTTGGCATAGCCGAGAGGGGCTAGTGCATAAAGGAGCGCATCGGTGATTCAGAGGATCGGGGATTCCAGAAGCAACATATTTACGCTTTCCGGAAATGCGAAGACCAAAACCCTGATACGAGACAAGGCTGCGGTCTTGTGGAGTTGTGTCGTGTGGATCAGGGGCTGAGCCAGGAGGGCTAGCGCGTGGAGGATCGACGCATCGGGGATCGACATATCGCGAGTCCCGTGGACATACACATTTTAGCATCGACAGGACCGAAACTCCGAAAAGGTATATGACCGCGGTCATACGGAAGATGGTCACATAGGGCCATAGTATAGCCAGGAGGGATAATGTGAAAAGGGTCGTATCAATGATTGGGAGTTGGAAAGAGTAGAGAATCTTGAGAATGGGGAACACGAAACCCCGAGACTTGAAAGTAACATCGAAAAAAAAATCCCACGGTTACGTGTAGAAAGTCGTGAGCAAAGGTAAAGGCCTGTGGATCGGGTTTTTACTAGGGATTCCATTGGGAGTCCAAAGAGACGCTTTGGCTCAAAGAGAAATTGAATCGATCCTGTAAGCGGGAGAGTGCGACAGTGTGTGGTTGCGTAGGATCACCTGTGTCAAGTGGTATCAGAGCCTATTGCTTGTTTGTATATTTCAGGCAAGAGAGGCAAGAGGTAAAGAGCACTCTGATACACATCAAGTGGTATCAGAGTAAGAAATTCATCTGTATATTTCAGGTGAAGCGAGAAGGCTGAAGAAGGCAGAGTACTGAGACTCTGTAAGGATTGTTTGTAGGTAGGAAGTAGTCCATAGACAGTCAGGGGGACTGTAAGATGAAGCTGGAAACACTCTTAGTGCGGAGTGACAGCAGTAGGTCTGCCAGGGAGGCAGATAGACATGGCAAGATGGCTACTGAAGGCCATAGAAAGAAGAGCAAAGCAGAAGAGCTCGCAGAAATAGATGAAGAGCTCGCTGATATAAAGAGAGACGTGGAAAATATTGAATTGAAGATACGGCAGGATAGAAAGCCAAGATGGGTATATGAGTGGCCCATGAAGAAGCCGAAAGCGAAATGGCCAGTCAGGGAGCTAATGGTCAGAAGACAGCGTAGGTTGTTGAGAGAGTGGTTGAGGTACGCTGAAAACCTCAAGACCACGAAAGTGATGGTTTAGGTATGCGAACCAGAGACTGGGAGAGGTCTCAATGATGAAGAGGATGAAATGATATTGGCTGAAGATCTCAAGAACTGCCAGGAGGGCAAAGAGGAAATTCCAGTTTTCCAGGAGGGAAAAGAGCTAAGATCACTACGGGATCTCATGGACTGTCAGGAGGACAGTCAAGGAATTTCAATTTTCCAGTATGGCAATGATACAGGATCGCTGCAGGATCTCGAGGACTACCAGGAGGGCAGCGAAAGGTTTACAATTTTCCAAGTGGGCAAGGGAACAGAGATGGATAAGTTGATTTCATAGAATATCAGGAGGGCAGCAGAGACATCCCATATTTCCAGGTGGGCAGGGATGAGCAGATGAGTTGGGATCAGCCAAAGGAGCTGACAGAGCAGGTGAGCTCGGAAGGGGATCAATAGGTGCAGCTAACAGAGGAAGATATGAGAAGTCGTGTGATGATTGGGGGAATTCACATATTCCTACCATTCACCCAAGAGGAGGCAGAAAACTGTGTTGTCAGTGCAGCAACAACAACAGAGGAACAGTTGGCTGAGACTGTCAAGGAAGAATCGGAGCAGATATTTGAAGCTACCCAAGAAGAAGAAGATAAGAATGAGAATTCTGAGGAATGGCTCAATGATTTCAGCCAGGGAGCTGAAAAGAAGGATGTTGTAGCACTGAGGGTAGCAACAAAGGAAGCCGAAGAGCAGGCATGGAAATTTATCACTCCATGGGAGATAGAGCTAGAGATGTTGGAGGATTGGTTGAACAATCCAGAGCCAGCAAGAGAACTGACATAACTTGAACTATTAGAGAAGATGATTGAACAACAGGTCAGTCAGGAAGAGACTGCAGAGATGAAGTCTGTAGCAGTGTGGCAACTTGAGGCCACAAATGAAGATGGAGAAGATGGCATGGGAGATCATGATGATCCGCCCAATTGAAAAAAAAATTGCAGCTGAGGAGACTGCAAAAACAGGACCAACCACCGGAGCAGCTGGATGCAGTGATCGAGGAGATCAGAAGGTTGTTGTTAAGGTCATCAGAAACTGCCAGCGAGGAGAGGCTAAGCAAAAAGGAAGCAACAGCAGTAGCAGCGTAGAAGAAACAACAAAATGGAGCAGATGGGAAGCTCCAGATATTTGTTTGGGATCCAGGAGGATTTCCAACAGCTGAGAGGGGAAGCGCATGAGAAGGAGCTCATGATTTTGCAGCTGAGGAGTTTGATGCAGGAGCATCTCTCCACGTCAGCCAGCCAGCCAGCCAGCTAGCCAGCCACGCCAGCGAATTCAAATCGCACGTAAAAGAGAGAGGCGTAGCCTCATTTAAATTTGAATTCAATGTAATTTAAATGGTTAAGCTGGTGACTTGTAGAGCCATGCCTTTGTGCAGGCTGTAGATAAGAGTGGCCATTAATGTTTGGATGGCTGAGATCTAAATCCGATTCTGGACTAGACAACCCATTCAATGTAATTGAATAGCGTAGGTAGGTTGGAGGGAAGCGCTCGAAGAGCCCCTCAGGTAAAAGAGGTTTCATATCTCATTTTGTAAGTAGTGAGGAGAAGTGGTAATGGTTGTAGAGTAGAGCCAGAGAGATCTCGAGAACACCATTGTAAATTCAAGCATTTGCCATTTTAATACAAAGAGCAGTTTTTCTTGCATTACTGTGTGTTGAATGAATGTATGTGAGTGTTCTTTATACACTGTAGATGTATGTTATGTTTATGCATTTCCAGGTTGTTTTTTATTTCAGGCATGAGAGGTTCTTTGTGGTTTCATACCAGGAGGGTGTGACAGGGTGCTGCAGACTCTGAATACCAGTGCACTGAAGCACTTCTGAAATCTACGGAGTCAGACAAAGACGTGCTGTGGCACTGAAGCTGAAATCATCAACTCAGGGAAGGCCTCAAGGTTGTTGAATACCTTGGAGGCAAGACTGTGTATGAGAGACACAGTTGCATACATAATTCTGTTGTGAATTATGTAAAGCTCTGCCAAGTGGGCATTAAGAATATGCACAGTGGTGATGAGGGAGGAACTCTGTTGTGAGTTCAGACAGAAGCCAGAATCACTGAGGATTCTGAGGAGCTCTACCAAGTGGGAATTGAGCAGGTGAAAGGAGTGCACAATATAAGACATAACTACTGAACGTTCTGTGGAGAAGATACTCTGTCAGGAGGGCATCGAGGAAGTGTGCAGATAGACATAGAAGTGAAGAGAACTCTTTGAGTTATGGAACTTAGAGGAAGAATCCACTGAGAGATCTTCGCTGGGTTACTGAATACCAAGAAGCGCTCAGCAAGAAGTTTCCAGAGAAGAAGGATAATCTCAGGAGGGCAAGTGATTTTATGCACGAGGTCGAACTGCAAGGAGTGCAGAGACTGAAGAACTCTTTGGAGAGTTCAAAGTTCCCAGAAGCTCAGGAGGGACAGTGATTTTACATGCGTGCAGTGAAGCTCGGGGTGAGGAGTTCGCAGAGAGAAGAGAAGCAAAGGTTGAGGCCTTTGAGAACTTGGAAACTTTTCCAAGTCTGGGACTAAGCACTCAGGGAGTTTAGGATAGATCTGAGCCGTCAGATCTAGAGCGTAATACCCGACAACCGTCAGATCGGTTGGGAGTTGCACGAGGTTTAACTTTGCAAGCAGGAGAGTGAGAATCCTGAAAGGCATCGACACTCGGGATATCGGGGATATCGAGGATGTGAGGAGAGTCACTCGACACCATAAACCCCAAATTAGTGAGACTTGATCTGTACCGTTCGTTTGGGAGCCGATGCGTGTCACGTGATTACCCACATCGGGGACTCGGGCACCAAAGGTTGGAAGAGGAAGTCATTCGACTTCACGAGTGGAAAAAAGGAGAGAGCTACGTGTTGTGGGGCCTAGCTGATGTCATATCGGGATATCGACACTCAGGATATCAGAGTTCTCGAGGTGGAGGAGTTGGGAAATCAGGAGCGAAAGTCCCGAATTTGTGAGGATTGATTTGAGCCATCCATTTGTCTGGACAGGTGGCGATAATCCAAATCCCTTCAACATTTCGCATGTCGGAATATCGATACCCAAGAGGATGAGAGTAAAATGGTATTGGAAATCGTGAAACACGATACTCCAACAGGCAGAGAACCGTGTGGGGGCCACAGGAGTCGGTGGAGGACAGGTGGCAGATTACATTGGGGATCGGCATATCACGAGTCCCATGGACATAAGCGTTTTGGCATCAGAAAGCCCGAAATCCCGACAGGGGAGTATATGGTTGTGGTCATATGGTTGGTGGTCACGTGGACCTTGGCATAGCCAGGAGGGGCTAGTGCATAAAGGAGCGCATCGGTGATTCGGAGGATCGGGGATTCCGGAAGCAACGGATTTACGCTTTCCAGAAACGGGAAGAACAAAACCCCGATACGAGACAAGGCTGCGGTCTTGTGGAGTTGTGGTCATGTGGATTAGGGGTTGAGCCAAGAGGGCTAGCGCGTGGAGGATTGGCGCATCAGGGATTGGCATATCACGAGTCCCGTGGACATACATATTTCAGCATCGACAGGACCGAAACCCAGAAAAGGTATATGATCGTGGTCATACGGAAGGTGGTCACATAGGGCCATAATATAGCCAAGAGGGATAATGTGAAAAGGGCCGTATCGGCGATCGGTAGTTGGAAAGAGTAGAGACTCTCGACAATGGGGAACACGAAACCCCGAGACCCGAAAGTAACATCGGAAAAAAAAAGCCACGGTTACGTCCAGAAAGCTGTGACCAAAGGGAAAGGCCTGTGGATCGGGTTTTTACTAGGGATTACATTGGGAGTCCAAAGAGCCACTTCGGCTCAAAGAGAAATTGAATCGATCCTGTAAGAGGGAGAGTGCGACAGGGTGTGGTCGCGTAGGCTTGCCTGCGTCAAAGAACACCTTACAAGACCCCATCAGAAGCCTTGCCCACTCCGTTATGGGTCGTACACTATCACCAAGGCCATGGGGGATAATTATTTTGAGCTCAACATTCTTCCATTCCTTGGCCTGCACCCAGTGTTCAACGTGGATCTCCTTCGCCCTTAGTTCCCACCATTATTCGACACATCAGAAGTAGCAGAACAAATGACACCAATAGAGATCAACCTTGACTACACACAATAGGAATCCAATGATCAGATTGTGGACACACAGATCAAGGGAACTCGACAACAAAGGATACATCTTTATCGAGTTGTCAAAGCACGGCAGCTCCTGCACCAAGGCAAGTGGCTCACCCGGGGCCAAATTCAACAAAAATTTCCTCATCTGATGGGGGAAATCAAAACAATGGATACCATTGATTCCTAAGGAGGGAATATTGAACCATATGGATATCGGTGTCCACCCACCTTTTCCAACTGGCTCAAAACAATTTTCTGACAATTTTGGCAATTTACTATTTTTAGCAGTTTTAACTTTCGGGGCTATTTTGAGGGCCTAAATGAAGGTTTTTTAGGATTGAGCTCCTCAATGATAGCTGAAGGAATGATTGAGCCCCCAAAATGAATCTCCTCGATGATACCTTTCCACTGGGCTATTACACACCTAAACGAAGATCGTATGCAAAAGTTACGACCCCGAGAAGTTGATGTACTAACTTAACCAAACAGGGCCCACATGACTTTTGGCGCTTCATCTCCTAGGGTTAGGTTTTTGCATTTATATGGTTTTTGGCATTCTTGTTTATTGTAAAAAGTCCTTCATAGCCTCATTGTAATCTTCTTCTTGTAAATGTGCAAAACTGCCACATCTCTTCTTAGAGATAAGCCGCCACCATTCCAACAAGCTTGTTTCCGCTGCATTTTATAGTTTCAGCTTATTTCATTATTGAATAGAAAACCAGTTTTACTGTATCTCTATTATTTTGTGTTAAGAACCTATTAATAATCTGTATTCATTTCGTTCTTCTCATAAAATCCAGATCAATGTGGATTGTTGATTGTCTGGGGAAGTCCCAAGTTTCGAAATCATCGGGACCGTCCATTGGAAGGGATGTGTGGCGAACAATCAACGTTTTGTTGACTCACACATTAGAGAAGTCAAAGGACATAATTCTACGAATTCACGAGGCCCAAGTTCGTGACTTGATACTGGCTTTCATATCCATAGGAGTGCAAGCCGTTGATTTGGCGCTTCGAAATATCAACATTTAGGGAGTTGAGAGTGAGCACAATTTGATCTGAGTCGTCGTATCGAGGGAGGATCTGGGCCATCAAATCTGAAGGATCAAGAGTTCAAACCTCGATAGAATGGAGTTAAATCACATCGAGAGTTAGCAATACGTTAAATCATGACATGCTCGGAAGATTGGCCCACGGTCATAGAGAAGGGTCACATCGATGAAGGAGAATAGAGGGACTAGTAGGCGCTAGGCTCCTGTCAAGCTTTTAGAGGTTGGGAGAGTCAGGGTGAGCCACATGAGAAGACCCGATATGCAAAATCACGAAAAACCTTTTGAGTTAGGCGAGTGGTCATAGTCGTGGTCACAATAAGGAAGGGGCGTAGCCAGAGAAGAGCTAGTGCCTGATTGGCGTAGAAGTTGAAAAATGCTCAGGGGAGAACCCATGGGTCTCATACGGCCTGCTTCTTTAGAGAAACGACCTATATAAGTGGGTTTGGGGTCTAGAAAAGACCTGAAGAGTCAATTAGACTTAGTTTCTTGATCGATCCTAGACTGGGAGGTCACGCAACACTTAACAGAGAAGGGGGATCTGCATCAAGTGGTATTAGAATTGAATTTTTTCTTGTAGACAACAGGCAAAGGGAGGAGACAAAAGAAATCGAATTTGTACTATGTATGTGACAGACAGTCAAGACAATTCCACCAAGGAGACGAGCGGAAGCACCTTTAGCCAATCGAGATGTAGAAAGGGAGATGTGAGAACTTCGTGCAAGATTAGAGGTGATGGAGGTAGTGCATAGGAGAGCACCTGATGTTGGAAACATCAACGATGCAGAGATCGAAGAAGTAGAAAACGAAGAAATTGCAGGAGAGGATGTCGCCGAAGAATGCTTGTTGAGAGAAGTTTGTATATTGGGAGGTAGATCCAATATAGAGGTCCCAATGTATGAAGGCAATTTAGATGTTGAAGAGCTGCTGGATTGGATAATATCCATGGACAAAAATTTTGACTATGAAGAGGTCGATGAAGAGAGAAAGGTGAAATTGGTTGTCACCAGGCTAAAAGGACATGGAACATTGTTGTGGGATGAACTGCAGGTTGAGAGGAGAAGAAATGGCAAGCAAAAGATAAAGAATTGGGATAGAATGGTAGCCAAGCTGAAGGCTAGGTTCATGCCCAAATATTATTAAATCAATCTGTTCAAGAAGATGCAAAACCTGAGACAGAAGGGGATGACAGTTAAGGAGTACACAGAGGAGTTTTATAAGGTGAACATCAGAACTGGACAAAGAGATAACGATGAAGAAAAAATTTTCATATATAAAAATGGCCTGAGATATGAAATAAAGGATGAGATTAGCATGATGTCAGTAAGGACAGTGGAGGATGATTATCAGTTTTCACTGAAAGAAGAGGAGAAGTTGGCCAAAAAACAAAGCCAACGAGGAAGAGGAAAAATCCCAGCCCCAAGCAAAAGCAATGGAGTTACCCATGACAAGGCACATAATTCTAATGATGAGACGAAGAAACCACATAGTCGCGTGGAAAGAGGAGGAAGTTCCCAAGGAAAACAGAGTGGTGGAAGAAGTTCTTCTAGAGGAAGAGGAAGAAGAGGAGGAGGATAAGTAAGATGCTATGCATGTGGAAAGATAGGGCACATGTCTTGGGAATTTCTTGAGAAAAAGAAAGAAGGAGGAGGTGAAGCTCACATTTCAGAAGCACAGAGAGGGAATGTTGAAGTAGAAGGAGAAGAGGATGGAAGATCCTTTTCACTTGATGTTGAGGAAGGTTCTCTTAAAACCAGAGGAAGAAGTTGAAAATCTAGTGCAGAGGAACAGTCTCTTCAGAACATCTTTCAAGACTAAAGACATAGTATGCAAGTATATAATTGACAGTGGGAGCACTGAAAACTTAGTATCCACAGAGATGGTGGAGAAATTGGAGTTGGATACAACTGCACATCCGAATCCATACAAAGTTTCATGGTTGCAGAAAGGACACTTGGTAATGGTTACTAAATAATGCTTGGTTGAATTTAAGATAGGAGGATATAGAGATGAAATTATATGTGATGTAATTCCCATGTATGTACGCCATATTTTGTTGGGAAGACCATGGTAGTTTGACAGGAATGTCATTTATGATGGGAGGAAGAATACATACACCTTAGAGAAAAATGGTAGAAAACACATGTTGCTTCCAATAGAGGAGAAGAAAGCAAAAGAGGAAGCCAAAATGAGCATACTTCTCATGAGTGGGAAGGAACTCCTAAAAGAAGTTAAGAAAGAACAAGAGATGCAGTTTGTTGTGGTGAGGAAACCCAAAGTTATCCTTACAAGTACTTCAATGGATGATTTTCCTAAAGAAGTTTAGGAATTGTTGGATAATTTTGCTAACATAGTGGTGGATGAGCTTCCAAACTCATTGCCACCCATCAGAAGTATCAGCCACCATATTGACTTGATACCAGGAGCAAGTCTGTCAAACAAAGAAACATATAGATTGACAACTCGAGAGAATGAGGAAGTGAAGAACCAAGTCTAGGAACTGTTAGTCAAGGGTTTGGTAGAGAGAGTTTCAGTCCATGCGTAGTACTAACTGTGTTGAGTCCAAATAAGGATGGAGGATGGAGAATGTGTATAGACTCAAGAGCCATTAACAAGATCACCATCAGGTATAGATTTCCTTTACCAAGAATGGATGATTTAATGGACTATTTAAGTGGAGCCAATTTATTTTCTAAAATAGATTTGAAAAGTGGATATCACCAGATTAGAATGAGAGAAGGTGATGAGTGGAAAATAGCCTTTAAGACAAATGAAGGTTTGTATGAGTGGCTTGTTATGCCATTTGGCTTAACCAATGCCCTGATTACTTTTATGAGGTTGATGAATGAAATACTGAAGGATTTCATTAGCAAGTTTGTGGTTGTATATATGGATGATATATTGATCTTTAGCAGGACTAAAGGGGACCATTTGAGGCACCAAACACTAGTGATGAGGAGACTACAATAAGAGAAGTTGTTGATAAATCTGAAGAAGTCCTCTTTTATGAAGACATAACTCATTTAATTGGGTTTTTTGATCTCTTCAAATGAACTGAATATAGATCCAGAGAAGGTGAAAGCAATCAAAGAATGGCCATCACCAAAGAGTATGTTTGAGGTAAGGAGCTTCCATGGATTAGCAAGCTTCTATAGGAAGTTCATCAGAGACTTCAGTGGAATTTGTGTGCCAATGATGGATAACATGAAGAAGCACAATTGTTTTAAATGGACAGAGGAGGCCGAGAAGAGATTCAATATATTGAAGGGGAAAATAACAAAACGACCAATTCTGGTCTTGCCGAATTTTGAAAACACATTTCAGGTGAGATGTTATGCAAGTGGAGTTTCAATTGGAGCCATTTTGAGCTAGGATAATAGACCTATTGCATATTTCAGTGAGAAGCTAAATGAGACCAAGAGAAAAGACTCCACATATGATAAGGATTTTTATGCCATAATTCAAGCATTGAAGAAGTGGAGACACTACCTTGTCCCATAGGAATTTGTCTTATATAGTGATAACTAGGGCTTACAATTAATACCCAGATAGGAAAAATTGAATCAGAGGCATGCAAAGTGGATTGAGTTTATGAAAAAATTTACTTTTGTCATAAAACGAATTACTGGGAACGCTAACAAAGTTGTTGATGCATTAAGCAAGAGATGTTTGATTCTATTTGAATTTCAAGTGAAGACCTTAGGGTTTGAACACCTTTAAGGACATGTATTGTGGTGATACAAATTTCAAGGGATTGTTGTGATTCAAGAGGGATTGTTGTTCAAGGGAAATCAATTGTGCATACCAAAGTGCTCAATGAGGGATAACCTTTTGAAGGAAAATCATAGTGGAGGATTGGCTGGACATTTTGGCCATGATAAAACATTTTCATAGTTGAGCAGTTCATGTTATTGGCCAGGTATGAGAACATAAGTGATAAAGTTTGTGATCAAATTTAGAATCTTCCAACATGAAAAAGGAAAAATACATAACACTGGATTGTATCAACCATTGCCAATACTAGAGAGGCCTTGGGATGCAATAATAATGGATTTTGTGTTGGGACTACCAAAAACACAAACATGATTTGATTCCATATTTTTGGTGGTGGATAGATTTTCAAAGATGGCACACTTTATTCCATGCCAGAAGACCAGTGATGCAAAACATGTTGTAAATCCATTTTTCAAGGAAGTTGTGAGATTTCACGGCCTACCCAGAAGCATTGTCTTGGACAGAGACACAAAATTTGTTGGTCACTTTTGGAGAACACTGTGGAATAAGTTGGGGACAAATTTGTCCTTCATCTCAACTTATCACCCTCAGACAGATGGGTAGAGTAAGGTGGTAAGTAGAAGTTTGAGAAACTTGTTGAGGAGTCTGGTTACTGAACACCATAATCAGTGGGATCAGAATCTTCCACAAGCAGAATTTGCATACAATAACTCACCAAACATGATCAATGGAAAGATCCCATTCCAAATATTGTATGGAATGCAACCCAGGGGAGTATCTGAGTTGAGATACTTGGAACAGAGTGAGATCAGGAGTGCTGGAGCAAAAGATTTTTCTACATAAATGAAGAAGATCCATAGCTAGATCATAGGAAAGTTGCAAAGTTATAACCAGGAGTATAAGCACAGAGATGATCAACACCGCAGAGAACTTCAATTTGAAGTAGGAGATCAGGTTCTGGCACATATCAGGAAAGAAAGGTTCCCTAGGGGAATATAAAACAAGTTAAAGATCAAGAAGATAGGACCATGTAAGATCTTCAGGAATTTTGATGCAAACACCTATGAGATTGAGATACCATATGGTGTGGGCATATTGCCCATATTCAATGTTTCAAACCTGTATCCTTACAAGAAAGATGACATCGAAGGATCATAATATCAAGAGAAGATCCAGTGGGAATAAAAAATTTCTGTAGCAGAAAAACCATAGATGGAGAAGATCGTTGATCAGAGGATCAGAAAAAAGACCAGGAGGAAGACCTATCTTGAATATCTGCTCAAGTGGAAGGGACACCCAATAGAATATGCCAATTGGGAAAATGAAGCTTCTATTTAGAAGCATGGAAATTCCGTGCAGGAGCTCATGGAGAGGAGTCCATGAATTTTTTTCAAGGGGAGTATGATGCAGGAGCATTGTTGGGAAGCACACAGAGCAGGACCTCTCAGTGTCTGGGAATATGTAAGGAACCTTAACGCTGGCAGTTATGGTAGATATTTTGAAGCATGCATTAACTCAGTGCCAAAAAAATATTTTGAGGCATGCCTAAACGATCATGAGGGAAGTGGGAGTTTCCACTCCTGCTCTGGACTGTGACTCAGAATAGGTTTGGATGTAGACAAGTAGTCAAGGAGAACCCTAAGAGCCCTCTGAGATAAATAGATTGTATGTACTCCCAAATGAGGCTAGCTGGAAGTTAGTAGGATATTTCTGAGTTTTCAGTTTTTGCTGTGATGATAGTTGTAGACATTTTTCACTTATGAATATAACAGAGGAAAATTGACCCAATGCATGGTGTGGACATTATTTTGCAATTATTTTTTATTGTGTTTTCATGAATGAATGAATGAATTTTGTTATGAGTAGATGAAATTGTGAATGTTAGGTTAAGTTTCAATAGTTTCTCTTCTGTCAAGTGGTGCAAGGTGTGCACTTAGAATGCAAGGAGTGTGTTGACATAATTTGTTTTAGTTCCGAAGCTCAGAAGAGATAGCACGAAACTTTCCCTTTGCAAGGAGTGCAAAGGGACTGGTTCAAGGTGTGCACAAATCTGATATTCGACTAAGTGTCGAAGGGACTTTGCAAGAGGTTGAAGAACCACAAAAGGAGAACACTAGAAGGGAGAGAGGAATTTATCTTCAAGAAATCCTTCAGATCTGAGTTATCGAAATCCCTCAAATGCAAGGATTGCACGGGAAGTTGAAGTATTTACGAGACCAAGCTCAGAAGGGATAATGCTTTCCTTAAGTGTGGACGAGATCCAAGAAGTAGACTTGCAGGAAGGATAAAGGTCGAAGCCTTCAAATCTTTTGAAAATATTCTAAGTCTGAAGAAAGCGTAAGCTCAGAAGGAAATATTTGGACCGCCCGATCAACATCCAGAAAATGAGGAGAAAGCATAGAGGAGGAAATATCTCAGTCGTTCGGTCTGTGGGAAAAAGAATCATAGCCTCCCGATCAAGGTAAAGTTCAAAAATGATAAGCTTTGAAAGTACACTGGGGGAGCGGGGTTATGAAATTATGAAATCATCGAAGCCGTCCATTGTCAAGGAGGACACGTGGTGAGATATCAACATTTCATTGATTTGTAGTTGGGATATCCAGAGGTAAAGGTCATGAAAAATCACAAAATCCGAGTTCATTACTTGATCGCAGTCATCGATCAAAGGAGAGAACGTGGACCATTGATTGTCCAGGGAAGTCCCAAGTTCTGAAATCATCAGGACCATCCATCGAAAGGGACGTGTGGTGAATGATCAACGTTTCATTGAATCACACATTAGAGAAATCAAAGGGAAGAATTCTAGGAATTCATGAGGCCTGAGTTCGCAACTTGATAGTGGTCGTCAGATCTAGAGGAATGCGAGTCATTGATTTGGGGCTCCGAAATATCGACATTTCGGGAGTCGAGAGTGAGCGCAATTTGATCTGAGCCATCAGATTGAGGGAGCATCTAGGCCATCATATATGAAGCATCAAGAGTTCAGACCTCTGGAGAACAGAGGTGAATCACATCGGGAGTTCCTGATACATGAAATCACAACACGCTTAGAATATTGGCCCACGGTTGCAATGAAGGGTCACATCGATGAAGGAGAATAGAGGGACTAGCACGTGCTACACTCCTCTCGAGATTTAGGAGGTTGGGAGAGTCAGGGTGACTCACATGTGAAAACCCGATAAGAGAAATTGAAAAATTCCTTTTGAGTTAGGCGAGTGGTCATAGCTGAGGTCGCAAGAAGGAAGGGGCGTATCCAGAGAAGAGCTAGCACCCGATTGGCGTAGAATTTGAACAATGCTCAAGGGAGAACCCGTGGGTCTCATACGACCTACGTCTTTGGAGAAAGGACATGTATAAGTGGATTTGGGGTCTAGAAAAGACCTAGAGAGTCAATCAGACTCAGTTTCTTGACTGATCCTAGACCAGGAGGTCACACAACCCTTAGGAGAGAAGGGGGTTCTGCATTAGCTTGCCACAGTCAAAATGTAGGCAGAGTTACATTTTTACAAAATAATGTGTATTTCTCGATAATACCTTTCCAATGGGCTATCACACGCTAAAAATGAAGATCGTACGCAAACATTACAACCCCAGGAAGTTAATGTACTAACTTACCCCAACGAGGCCCACATGACTTTTGGTGCTTCATCTCCTAGGGTTATTTTTTTGTATGTCTAGGGATTTGACATTCATGTTTATCATAAAATTTCCTTGAGAGCCTCATTGTAATGATATTCTTGCGAATGAGCATAGCCTTCACATCTCTTCTCAGAGATAAAGATTCCACCATTCTAGCGAGTCTTTCACTCTGTATTTTTATAGTCTCTATAAATTTATTTCATTAATAGAAATCATGTGATGTTGTATTTCTCTATTTATGGAAATTTTTACGTGTATTTCATTGTAATATCTCCTCTTTCATTTCATTCCGAAAATAATCCAGATCACTCCCCCATGTCAAAAACTAGTGGGAAACTTACTAGGAGAAAAGTTCCACAAAGGAGTATGGAATATATGGGGCCGAGCCCACTTGGGACGTTTTTGTGGATTTATTCAAGGAACAATATTACCCTATTGGTAACTATTGTTAGCTCCTGAAATGTTCCATTTCAGTTTGCTTTCAAAAATTTTAGTACTAAATCCAAGAGACGGTCAGTTTGTAGCACCAATGATGTTTTTTCCATTCAGTACGATGCAAACACCTAGTTTAACTGTTTGGGCCATGATTACCAGATTGTAATGGGTTTCATTAGAAATAAGAAGGTTCAAGTGTCACAATTAACAAACATGTATAAGGAAAACCTCCTTCTCAAATAAAATCTCAGAATGTTGAATGAAGACTTGGACTTAGCGAAAAGAATTCTCACATGTAGTGAAGGGTTTTTCATCACAATTTCCAAATAATTGACAATGCTTGTATCATTTTCAATAGGATTTGTTCTTTTCCAATGCACTTGAGCTTCATGTGTAATGGTGAACCCTAAAATTTTGCAAAGGAGGTATAAGTAAGATTTGACGGTGAGATTCATGTTTATTCAGGGCGTTTGATGTTTTATTATGTGATATGGTGCTCATGGAACACTCTCCAACCTTCAAAACTCTTCCAAGGTGGATCAATAAGAATTAAGCTAACAAATTCACGCTATAGGAAGTTTGTAGTGCTGCATTTTCCTGTGTTACGTGCTGGAAACTTTCCTGTGTGTTGGCATTAAAATTTTGGGTCAAACCAAACTTCATTTTTTAGCATCCATGGAATTTCTTATGGGCCATATGTGGACTACAACCTTAATATATTCACCTCTCCTTCAAGAACATGAAAATATATCATCTCAACTTCATAGAGTTGGAATAAATACTAGTTTTGATTACTTAAAGTTTATGATGCTAGGATGGATGAATTGTTTCCTTATGAAGATATTAATCATGAAAGAAGGTTATCAATCAGTTATGAGTAATGTTTCAAGTGTGCACTATCATCTACATCAACAACTCACAAATTTCAAGAAAAAGAAGTCAATTTGGGCAAACTTTAATTATATTAAGCTTTTAAGTTTTCTTTACCAAAGTGACCTAATAGGTGATTCGTTCAGTTGGAATATATTACTACAATTATAAGATATTATTTAATCAATTTCCAACCTTTGAAACACTTCCTAGCATGCATCTATGCTTAAAAGGCACAAAACAGAGTATTCAATAGTTTGCAGTGCAAACCAATGATTTTACACTAAGCGCGCTACAAATTTTCCTGTAGATGGAAGTTTTCAAACATTTTGGAAAAAATGTCCAAATTAGACTCGGTTGGAGTATTTTTAGGGGAAAATGATGACTATTATTCAAAGAAATCATCAAATATCATCCATGGGTGCAGGTGGCACTTCATTTCATCAATGGAAACATTCTAGGGATCAAATCCTAGAACGTAGGGATATGACTAGATTTTGAAATCTGTATTTTCCTGTTTTAGTCGTATTTTTTGGAGATAGATTATGATGATATGGAAAGGTATTTATGGAAAGTGAGAGATTTTTTCCAAAATCACGTGCTCCTCATTAAAAACCTCTCTCCTTTTTCCAAAATTAGTTTGTATTTGGGAGATATAGGTAAATATTTTAGCAGCATGTTCCAAAAATTTGACACCTTGTATTTTCCATCCACCTCATAAATTCAAATTTGACTTGGATATCTAAAGATAGGTAAAGAGGTTATAAGATCCATTTATTGTGGATCTAGATGAGCACGTAATATCTATATAAATATCACCAAAGGGAGGAGCTTAAAGAGGTTCGATTTTGAGGATTTGAGAGAACTCTTGTGTAATGGACACTTTGAATACATATTGGAATATAAGTTTGTTTTACTGTATATGTTCAGACTTTCAATTTATTTTCTATTCTATACATGTTGCTGGATACATATTCATTTTTTCTATGTTTATTCAGTGATTGATAAATGTCATTTTTTCCTTGCATTGGTAAACAAGGATCATATGTATTTTACCTGTTATAGCTAGCCATTCATATATACTATTGTGTGTGTGATTATGTTGGTATAATAAGTATTCTCCATCCATTTTCATGTTTAAAAACTATCTGAACAGTATAGTTGAAAGCCCTATCTGTCTGAGTGTATTCATGTATGTATGAAGTGAGAGAGTTCATGAACAAATCATTCAACTTGATCCATTTTATACCTTTTATTTGAGCATTTGATTAAGTTACCAATCTCACTCGATCTACAACCTAGAGTGAATCTTGGAGTGATAACAAATTGGCGTTGTTGCTGGGGAGAGGAGTTTGAAGCAAGCTTCCCTGGGAGACGACATAGTCCCAACTTTTGATGATAGACAGAGGATGGGCATCATATTGGTTGTAATATTCTATCTGGCGACTCCATGAAGGACGAATTCAATGGTGACTCTACAATCTTCAAATGACAAAGGAATTTTCTACTCTTTTGGCTAGTAGGTTTGCACCTCTTAACTTTTATGCAGTACTTGGTTTCCCACATCCATTGCCTCTTATGGATATTTGGGGAGACTTCCTTCCATGGTTCAGAGAAAGAAAAGAGGATAATGCTTCAGATCAACTCATCAGATTTCATAAATGCATGACTCAGTTAAATATACATCAAGAAGATGTGCTCGTGAAGATGTGTTTCTATTCATTAGAAGGGGATTCTCATTAATGGTACTGATCCTTACCACCTTCTAGTATATATTCTTTAAAAGAATTTCATATATCATTCCATCATCGATGTGAAATGTATTTTTCTCATAAACTTCTTTTTTAGGATTGTTGTGAGGAGTTTTATTCAAATATTGAACATGTTGTTTGTTCTAGTAGTGAGGATGAAAGTGAATATATTAATGAAGATACAGATGAGGATGAAATTCTTTCTATTGTTAATTCCCAGGACGAAGATCTTCAAGATATAATTGATAGTAATATTGATGATTGCATAGTTGAGGATGCTTTAGATCTTGTTCCTTATGTACTCATTGCTTCAAATTTAGATGAGAAGGATGATAACAATGAGGAAGGAGGAGTTGTTGTTTCAAATCTGTTTCAAAATCATATTGTTGATGATTATATGCAAAAATATTCATCTTTTCCATTAGGATTTTATCCTGATGTTCCAATTTATGATGAATATAGTGACGATGAGAAAGAATTCAAAGTTTATGAAGGCTTGTTGACTAATGGAATATCATCTAGTTCTACTTTTCAACAAAGAGATGATCAACAATGTATGCATGCTATGGTTGCTGATAGTTATGAATATGTTGTTCAAAATTTCAATGAATATATCCTTAGTTTTGACACATCTTTTAAAGATATCATTGTTAGGGAGAGTAATCAACAATCCTCTTATGATATATATTTTAAAACTAATCCTTTATTTGATCATTATGGAGACAGTGATGTTGAAGATCAAAATATATTTCTTCCTTTCTCTCAAAAATTGTAAGAAGTAATGGGTCAACACATCACAATTATTGATCCGAGTCACAAGGATATGGTAAAGGAGAACATAAATGATTATATGAGAAATTGATGATGCATTTTTCTCTATCAGTTGTTGAGCAACAACAATTTTTGCATGAGTTTCAAGATCCATTTGCCACTTATATGGAGATGTTTTGCAGTAATGAAGCTTCAGTTGTTGCCATCTTTAAGGCCAAATTTTTGGATTGTGAGTATGATTTACAAGTTTATGATTTACATATTGCAGTCCCTGTGTTTGTGACTTTGCATAAAATTGGAAGAAAAGTTCAAGTTGTTAGTAAATTACTTGCATGGCTACATTGGAAACATGAATTTACTTGAACCAACAACAATACAATTGATCAGGGTAGGTGTGTGTATGAATAATCTCAGTACTTGAGCATTTTTTTTTTTAGTTTTCAATAAATAAGTAGAGTTTTTCTCAGTACATCAAGAACATAATGCAAGTGATAGATATCGAAGGTTTGCAAAGGATTGGTTGTACATGTTTAATACTAGATGAATCCATAACCCAATGGACTAGGCACTATAGAGTCCAAGATGTATATTTTTGAAGAGTGGTTTGATCTTTGTAATCAGAGAAGGTTGTAGGGTTTTCAGATTCACTGAGCAGGCACTGGGTCTGCTAGGTTCTTGGAGCCTCATAGGGAGGTTTGCATCCCATTTGGAGCTATATGTTATCTCATTAAATGTCCCATTTCAGTTTGCTTTCAAATTTTTTAGTGCTAAATCCAAGAGACAGTCAATTTTTAGTGCCAACAGTGTTTTTCCCATTAAGTACACTGCAAATACCTAGTTTAACTATATAAGACATGATTATCATATAGTAATGGGTTGCATTAGAAAGAAGAAGGTTCAGGGGTTGCAATTAACAAACATGTATAAGAAAAACCTCCCTCTCAAATCAAATCTCAGAATGTTGAATGAAGACTTGGACTTAGGAAAAAGCATGCTCAGATGTAGTGGAGGGTTTTTCATCACAGTTTCCAAATAATTGACAATGATTGTATCATTTTCAAGAGGATTTGTTCTTTTCCAATGCGCTTGAGATTCATGTGTAATGGTGAACCCAAAATTTTGCAAAGGTGGTATAAGTAAGATTTGACGGTGAGATTCAGGTTTCTTCAGGGTGTTTGATGTTTTATTATGTGATATGGTGCTCATGGAATAGTCTCCAACCTTCATAACTCTTCCAAGGTGGATCAAGAAGCATTAATCTAACAAATGCACACTATAGGAATTTTGCAGTGCAGTGCTACATTTTCCTATGTTACGCACTGCAAACTTGCTTGTGTGTTGGCATTAAAAGTTTGGTCAAACCAAACTTCCTTTTTTATCATCCATGGAATTTATTATGGGCTTGGTGTGGAATAAAAACTAAATATATTCACCTCTCCTTCAAGAACATGCAAATATGTCATGTCAACTTCATAGAGTTGGAATCAAGACTAGTTTTGATTACTTAAAGTTCATCATGCTATGATGTATGAATTGTTTCCTTATGAAGATCTTAAGCATGCAATAATGTTATCAATCAGTCATGAGTAATGTTTCAAGTGAGAACTATCATATACATCATAAACTCACAAAGTTCAACCAAAATAAGTCAATTTTGGCAAACTTAAATTTTATTCAGCTTTTAAGTTTTCTTTACCAAAGTGGCCTAAAAGGTGATTCTTTCAGTTGGAATATCATTACTATAATTATCAGATATTATTTAATCACTTTCCAACCTTGAAACAATTCGTATAATTCATATATTCTTAAAATTCACAAAACATAGTATTCAATAGTTTGCAATGCAAACCAACGATTTTACACTAAGCAGGCTGCAAATTTTCCTGTAGATGACAATTTTCAAAAAATTTGGTCAAAAAGTCCAAATTCGACTTGGCTGGAGTATTTTTAGGGGAAAATGATGACTATTATTCAAATAATTCATCAAATCTCATCCATGGGTGCAGGTGTCACTTCATTTCATCAATGGAAACATTCTAGGGATCAAATCCTAGAATGTAGGGATAGGACTAGATTTTGAAATCTGTATTTTCTTGTTTTAGTCATATTTTTTGGAGATAGATTCTGATGATATGGAAAGGATTTTTTTTTTAAAGTGAGAGCGGTTTTTCACAATAACGAGCTCCTCTTAAAAAACCTCTCTCAGTTTTCCAAAATCTGTTTGAATTTGGGAGATATAGGTGAATTTGTGAGCAGTATTTTCCAGAAATTTGACAGTTTGTATTTTCCATCCACCTCATAAATTCGAATTTGACTTGGATATCTAAAGATAGGTAAATAGGTTATAAAATTCACTTATTGTGAATATATATGAACATGTAATCTCTCTATAAACATCACCAAAGGGAGGATCTGAAAGAGGTTTGATTTTGAGGATTTGAGAGAACTCTTGTGTAATGGACACTTTGAATACATATTGGAATATAAGATTCTTTAACTATATATGTTCACACCTTCATTTTGCTTTCTATTATGTACCTGTAGATGAATATATATTCATTTTTTCTATGTTTATTCAGTGACTGATAAATGTCATTTTTCCCTTGCATTGGTAAACAAGGATCATAGGTATTTTACATGTTATAGCTAGCCATTCATATATACTATTGTGTGTGTGATTCTGTTGGTATATTAAGTATTCTCCATCCATTTTCTTCTTTAAAAAATATCTGAACAGTATAGTTGAAAGCCCTATCTATCTGAGTGTATCCATGTATGTTTGAAGTGAGAGAGTTTGTAACGATCAACCCGTTCGTCACGACGACGAACCTCTTATAACAAGTACAATTTTTTTTTTGTGTGTGCATGTGTACAAGGGTAATGAATACATTAAACTTTGCGTAGCATCACGACGATGAACATGTCACGTGAAACGATGACAACAACATAATGACCTAAGACACGCATCAAGTATCTGCATGCAATGAATGACAATCAATCGACAAATAAATAAGACTGACTACCTGCCTATCCTACCCTGTAATGGTTAGGACCTCCAAGACACATAAGCAATGCTCAAGCCCAGGTTCCCATCGATTTTAACCATTTAAGGTCTTAGGGTTGGCGACTGTTCTGAGGAACATGGAGGTGTCTACACCCCATCCGACACAACAGACCAAGCCTTCTAAGCTAATGACAACAACATAACCATCAAGATTGCAACAACAAGGTTATCCACATTAAGGCATTTTACGATAGTGCATCATTATTAACTCCTTAAATTGCTCACTACTATTACAATATTGCATGGGAGGTGTATTTTTGATCAAATTACGAGACAATGACAAATAATCTAGCATGTAAGGTATTTAACACAGTCTATTCCGACCTCCATTACAAGCCCGACTTCACATGTCTAAAGTGAATAATATCATTAAGGTACAATCTAAATTAGTCTTGAAAACATTTCATTGCACAATTTCTAATTTTCCAGTGACAACAGAGCATCACCTAAATTGTCATTTAAAGAACATTACTAAGCATGCCTAAATATTCGACGGGATTATTAACTAAAAATATAGTCATCATTAATTAAAATCTATCTAGTCTGTCAATTATAAACTATCCATTTATTAAAAACTTGCAATATCCTTAATTAGAACTGAATGATGCATGTTCTCAACATTTGTAAAGATGACAAGGTAGGTTAGAAATTGAGAGATTGAACTTAGCTTGAAAGACATTACAATTGGTAAGCATCACATTTTATCCTTCTACACATTCCAAAAGGGCAATTATAAATTAATCCTATTCTCAGTCTCCTAGCCATTAGCATTAATTTGAGGCATTAACTAAATTTAAGTAGCTTACTTTTATTACATACTAACTGAAATAAAGTAATTGCTTGTTATGAAATATTAACTAAAAATAGATTTCTTTTATTTAAAAAGGGTAGATTGTTATTTTTAAAGACTAACATAACAAGGTAGTGCTTCTATGAAATGTTAACTGGAAAAAAAAACAGATGGCTTTTATTTTAAAAAGGGGTAGATCGCTATTGGAAATTACTAACAAATAAAGTAGTTGCGGTTATAAAAATATTAACTGGAAAAAGTAGATTGTTTGCCTTTATTGCTATTTTTAATTAGAACTCCAACTATCATCTAATCCTAAGTTCGTCCTGTCCCAATCCACTATCCATTATCCTTATTGAACCAATACCGAAAAGGGGAATACAAAATTGTTGTTGGAGCCGCACCGTCAGCAAAGGAGGGCGGTATGGGGGTGGACAAACTAGAGTGAACCTACCCCTTGGTTAAGCATTTCTAAACACCAATACCCAATACAATAAATGACAGGATTGGAAACAAATAAAATAAAACAAGCACAACCAATACAACCTAATCCAATCATATGGTAAACATGCAAGTTCGTTAACTGCAGTTAATACTCTATAGTTCAAGGCACCCCTGGAGGTAAATCGCAATGATAATTGTTGGCGCGAAGAGTGAGGTGAATGCACCAATATTACTACAGGTAATG
This sequence comes from Picea engelmannii, assembly GCA_009831015.1. Lineage (NCBI taxonomy): Eukaryota > Viridiplantae > Streptophyta > Pinopsida > Pinales > Pinaceae > Picea > Picea engelmannii. Next base: position 356,395 of record ML788347.1, on the reverse strand, counting down.
CGCCACCGTTCACGGGTCTGGAGGTAATACAACTTCTGACCATAATCATCTCCATGAGGGCAGGCACCGTCGATGGAGCGTTGTCCTGTACACCATTTTGCTCTTAAATAAAGGCCCAAAATCATGAGAAAAAGGGGTAACATCTATTTAAAAAACAAGGTGGGGTAAGGGCCCAAGGTTGATACGCTGCACATAGATGTTTTATTCCAGGTGAGGTAAGGAGTATGCATGGCATCCCTTTGCGTGCTAAACAATGCATGTCCCAACGCCTTAGAAATGTACAAGACGGAATGGTGGGTTCGCTGGCCAGAAAACATGACAGAACTAGCTGGCTTCCAATAATGGGGAGTGGTCAACAGAAGGAGAAGAATGGAAGGATCGCCAAATGGAAGCAATAATGACACCCAAGTGATATCAAGGGTCGTGCGAGAGAATTAATTGAACTGATAAACATTTTTAAAGGAGAGCCGCAAACCCCAGAAGCTGACACTATAACACTTCCTTGTACAACTGTAACAAAACAATTGAAATCAAAACTGATGTCTTTTCACACGAGGAGGGCTGGGACTGTGACCGTGCTCAACAACACTTGAACTACAATGTAGTCTTTAGATCGAAGAGAAATGGAAACGGAGGTGAGTCGCATTTCGAGAGCTCTCGGGAAAACAAATGGATATAGCAGATTTAGATAAAATAGGACTGGCAGACAATGCATCCAATCATGGGATTTATAATGATGAATAAAACAACCTCAAGATTGCAATGAACGAAAACATTGATATGATTACAGTAAGAAAAATGGACATAAATTACTGCATGTAAAATTTCGCTAACCCTCATTCACATTAGATATAATTTACAGTAAATAAACTCTCATCTGTTGCATCATTCGCAAACTTTTATTATCCATCAAGCAGAGGAAACCTTTTACATCTGTTACATTTTTCACCTATTTACCAATGTTGGAGTAATAAAAATAGTCAATCCAACAAGAACTAAGCACATATTAAAGTTAATGATTTTCTACTCAATACAGATGCCGATCTAAATCGTCAATCCTACAACATTCTAGCATTCAACAAGAAGTTGCATGTTCGCCTACTCCGGGTGTCGTCCGCACGCTCTGTGCAAATCCTGCTCACTGACAGTCGAGACTACACCGGTACCTCCCAACCAATGCTAGGGGTAATCTGCTTCCCCCTTAGCCCCCCGAGCCGCAAAGGGGCCACACAATATCCAGATGGTACGTCTAGCTCCCAGCTCGCCTCACAAGGTCGAGCTACCACTCCTCTCTGAGCTGGGAAAACCCAACTCCCCACAAGTAATCAGTCAAGTCACTAATCCGACAATGTAACGTTACGCTAACATATGATCCCCTACTTCATCCTCCTTCCTCTCTTTTATAGAGTTTTAGAACTTCCAAACTTTCCCTAAATCTCATTTAATTTAAGTTTTAATAAAAAAGATTCTAATAATTCTCCTTTGTACAAGTGTCGTCCATTGCCCACTTTCCTCCAATAATTATTTTCTTTAATTTATTAATTTATCTTATTCCCTCACCGACCTAGAGTTACTCCTATTTTTACTCCTAGGTGTCCCTAGATTCCCTTACAGGTTTTAAATACTTTCCCTAAAATGAAGTTGCTAATTTAGTTCAATTTAGAAGGTTCTTAATTGCATATTCTTTACTAAGTTGACCTCGCATTTTACCATAAGTTCCCCTCCTTCCTTTTTTAAGTTACCTCCATTCCCTAGTTTCCTAAATGTTATAATTTCCCTCTTTCCCCTTTTTATTAGAGCTATAAACGACAGTGACAATTTAACCCCCTTTCCCTTTTATTATTAATCGAACATCTTTTTAAACTATCAAAAATTAAAAATAATTAATTTCCTTCTTTATATTTTATATCCACAGCTTTTAATTAATTTTTTACTCTCTTCATTTTACCCCAAAAATTTATGAAGACCAAAATTATTACTTAAAGGGTTTTTATTTTATATTTTACTATTTAAAATTTTTAGAGATGTTTTCTCAAGGGTAGACAAAAACTTTTACCCCTAGCAAGGTTTTAGACTTAGGACTTAGATTCTAAACTGGGTGACATTTAATTAGGGGAGTTGTTTTAAAATATCTTAATGTGTTAAATGTATTAGGGCCATCTAGGTTCAATCCTCTATCATCATCAACGCGACGTGCCCTTCAGGACGCACTATGTGCTCCAAGGGTGCCACTTACCTCTTTTGTTTCTTTTGCGTGAAGTTCCCTTCAGGATGCACCACGTACTCCAAGGGTGCCACTCACCCTTTTGTTTCCTTTGCACGACGTGCACTTCAGGATGCACCACGTGCTCTAAGGGTGCCACTCACTTCTTGATTGATTGGTAGACATCAATAACCCCTGGAGTCAACACTCTGCCAGGTGAACTTGTGGGAGACTAAGAGCTTCTAAGGAATAAGGCCCCTGCCTTATTGCACGCCCCTTAGAATCATCGTGAGAGACTATTGCAGTCTACTCTCATGGCATCGTGAGTCCTCTCGAACTAGGTAATCGTTAACCTACAGTTCGAGCCACAACGGTAGTGCTAGTAGGTTGTGGCAGGGCTGTTGTCCACACCTCTTCCTCAACCTCTCTGGTAGTCGTGTGTGGCCCCTTTAATCCATATGTGAGTCTATTCGGCAAGCTATCATCAGCCTGCATCATCAAAAATCATGTCAGAACATGTCCACATCATATCATCTAATCAAATGTACTAAAATCACAGTAAACAATCAAACCCCAATAGCACACTCCCTGAATCGATCCGAAGTCCAAGGGGTTTCGTCGATGCCTCTGCATCCTCAAGGTCCAAAACCCTACACACTCAATAAAACCGAGTCAATAGCACCTGTCTATGTCAAAGTAGTAAAACATCATGTCATCTACCATAACGCATCATAATCAAGGATAGATGTTTTAATATCATAATAGTCCAGATCACTTGCGAGCAAGTGTCCTCAAAGAATAAGTTTTCTCAGTGCGCCAGAGCGGGATGTTACAGAGTTCATGAACAAATAATTCAACTTGATCCATTTTATACCTTTTATTTGAGCATTTGAATAAGTTACCAAGCTCACTTGATCTACAACCCAGGGTGACTCTTGGAGTGATAAAAAATATGATGACCAATACATGAGATGGACCACACTGTGGAAAGAGAGGGGCCAAATAGTGCTAGAGTTCATAAATACTTTCCATACCTTGTGCACCAAATTGGGTATCAAAGACTCCAAGTGACATCTGGTTCTAAAATACCATGGGGCTCTGTATAGGTACATCCAAATTGAAATGGATTTCCTAGACATCTCATCACTAGGAGTTTCCTATTGATATGTTGTTAAAATCAAGAAAAAACTTAGGCACCAAAAAAAATGGAAGTTCGAGTCTGAAAATACGTAACAACCAAAGTATGTTAAATATGACCCTAACAACCAACCTCCAGAAAACTAATCCAAGACACATGAAAAAAAGGGTAATAAAAAAACAAAGAAGGAAATTGAAAAGTGGTGTGATTTCCACAAAATCCTATGGCACAATAATGATGAATGTCGCTCAAAAAAATCATTGGTGGCTGAGAGAAAAGAAAAGGAGGTGAACCATGATTCAAAATCTGATTCAGAAAATAATGGGAGAAGGTAGATCATCGACGCAGACCCCACTACTACTATCGCGACCCAAAAAATTCAACCATAAGAACTAGTAGATCTTGAAGAGGGGGAGTGCCTTTTTCATTCATATATGTGGGTGAAGGGGACCCCACTGCATTATATTGTCAATAACAGAAGCCAAAAGAACCTCATCTTAGTAGAGGTCACCAAACAATTGGGATTTTCAAAAACATTGTTTATGTTTTACTTATACGGCTAGAAATTACGGTTCTTCTTTATTATTACAATAATTTATCACATTAGTGGTATAAATAAGATCATTGAAAGAGAGGAAATCAAAAAAACAATATAGAGACATAGATTATCCTCAGAAACCCTCATGGGGAAGAAAACCCAACAAAAACTTCCTCAATATAGATAGACCAAAAACAAAGAAAAATATCCTCCTCTACTCCTTCACTAGGAAAGACTAGTGCACCACTTAACCAAGAGATACCAAGATATAGACCGAAACCCTCCTTGACATCACCCCTAGTTGCAACAACTACTCCTCCAAGACTTGTGAACTTTTTCCTGTTGTTGCAGAGCACATGAGTGAGTGTGCAAATGAGGTGCTAGCCTACTTTATAAATAGTATTCTAACATCCCTTAATTAGGTATGGGCCGAACTATCACTTTACCCTTTTAATTTACATTTAAATGTCAAGGAAAAAAAGGGTCAACTTTTACAAAGGCACAATAAGGCCTAATTAATAAATATAATATAATAATATTATTCAAAACTCCCTCTTAGGTAGAATATTCATCAATGTTACAATATTTAAACACTCCTACTTAACAAGAAGGGTATTCTACTAAAAAAATCAATAACAACTAACTGGACTCGGTGCAACATCAAGAGGAGGAGGCATCATCATCAACATCTCAAACAATGTCTGTCATATCTATAAATCATTAGAAGTTTTTATCATCATCAACATTAGTAGAAATTGAGCATCATCATCATCTGCAGCGTGGAGTTGGAGTAAAATCATCATCATCAAAAACATGAAGTTGGAACATCAACATCAATAGCATGAAGTTGGAACATCAATAACAAGAAGCTAGAACAACAATGTCAATGGCAACATAATGATGAGACAAGAGCATCATCATCATCAACAACAAAAACAACAAAAATGGGCACTCTGACAGACCATCCATCCGCACCTTACGAGATTTGTCCATGGATAATACAATCGCCTAGGATATAAATCCTAATGAGCTTCTACAATACTAACCAAAACAAGTATATACATACATAGGCACTCCAACAGACCATCCATCCATACCTTATAGGATTTGTCTAAGGATGATCAATCCCCTAGGATATAAATCCTAATGAGATGCCACACTACTGACCACATCAAGTATATACATATATAGGCACTCTGATAGACCGTCCATCCGGACCTTACAAGATCTTTCAAGGGATGATCAATCCCCTAGGATATAAATCCTAATGAGCTACCCTGCTGGTGGTCAAGATACCATAGTATCAACAATGTCACTCCCCCTTTCAAGGGAAGTCCTTTTGGATTACACCAAGCTTGTCTTATAAGTACTCAAGCTTCATGCGATATAGATTCTTAGTCAACACATCTGCTACCTTCTCATCTGTGCCAACATACTTGAGCTTCAAATCTCCCTTCTGTACCATATCACGAATGTAGTGGTACCAGATATCAATGTGCTTTGTCTTATCGTGGAACACTGGATTCTATGTCATCTTTATGCAACTCTCGTTATCACAAAAGATCATGGTAGAATCCATATCTAGGTCAAATAGACATTTCAACATCTTCTGAGGCCCTATGGCTTCACAACTGGCGGAGCATGCTGCATAAATTTATGAAGAAATTAAGTTGAGATTATGAATAAATTTATGCACTTGTTAAAGAGGGGAGTCCAATTTGTGTGGGATGATTTTGCACAATGATTTGAAAAAGGCCCTTGTATCTACCCCCCTTCTTATTCCTCCAAACTATAGTAGATATTTCTTATTATATATTGTAGCATCATAATCAACCATTAGAATGGTTCTAGTTTAGGAAGATGATATGCTCTAGGAGCATGTAATCTATTACCTCATCATAAGCTTAACATGACATGAACTTAAGTTTTCCCATGTAGATAAATTGGATTTGAAAGAAATTCACACCATTCAATGACTTAATGATTATATCCTCCTTAGGAAAAACACCATTATCGTTGATGTAAATCCATTCTAGTTTGTCTTGACCCACCAAATTATTCATGGAAAGTACAACAAATGGATTGTCATTTTGGAAGAATTTGATCTTGAATTTGCATCAACTAAGTCTAAAAAGTCGATGGTTTTTTGTAAGTTAATGTTGGAGTTCCATCGAGAGGATGAGGGTAAAATTGGTAGGTGGGGAAATTCAACTCACTAATTTATGATATCATGGGCTTAGTACAACCACTTTTTTGGAAATGTGAGATTCAAGCTTGCATTAGAAGAAAAGAAAATTTAAGTTCATTTTTGGGTCAATTTTTGCTTGCTAATTTTGGAGAGAAAGAAAGGAATTGGGTGCTAGAAAAGAGAACCGACCATGGTATGGTTGAAAACAACCATGAGAGGGATGATTTTTATGTCTAGAGTGGGGATGTATGTTGGTAATGAAGGTTGTATGTCTGTAAGTGACATTTCATGTTGAGGAAATGGTTAAAGATATTTGTAAAGGATGTTGTGAGCACTCCTGAAGCAAATGAGAGTTCCTGGAGTCCACAACTATGATGTTTTATTTCCAACAAATTGTTGGAGCCCTAGAGGGAAGTGGGAAGGCATGAGGGAATGCGTGGTAGAGAAAGGGGATCCCTTTTGTTTTATGTTGTGCAGGTTGAGGGAAAGACAAATGATGGATTGAACTATTTTTGGAGTAGAACTTGGGCTTTGTGCTACTGAATATGGAGAGTGGAAAACCAAGAGGGACAAAACTCCTTGTGGACTCATAGCCTCAACTCAGGGGTGGACCACTAATGAGAAAATTGGAACAAAAACACCTACGGATGGAACAAACTTCTCTTATATGCAATTAGTTAGTTTAAAAATTTAAAGCTAAGTCTTTTGTTATACTTATCATGTTTATTTCCATTTTGTAAATGGTTTTATCTAAATGTTGTGCGCTTGTTGAATTTTTGCATTCAGGTGTTTTTAAATATGTTGTAGATGCATGAATAAATTAGTGTGCTTCTTATTGATTTTATCGTTCCCAAGAAAAAAAATTAAATGGGTTTAGCAGATAGGGTCGTTTACAAAAGTACTCAGAGGTTTTCCTCGAGCAGTGTAACCTAGCAAAAATAATTAAAAAAATAATATAAATGGACAAATATTAAAAATAAATGAATTATAATAATAAGTATTAAATTTCATTTATATTATAATAATAAGTATTAAAATTCATTTATATTATATTATATTATTAAATTTGATTAATAATAATTATAAATATAAATAGGATTTTTTTTTTTGTTAAAAAACCAACTTTAGTTATTAAGAACTAAAAAGAAATAATATTAAAATATACATTAATTTGTTGTACAAACTAAAATATTTATTACATTGATGACAAGTTATATTTTACATGTATACACACATTCTTTTCCAAAATGAGAAAAAACCTATAGTACTTAGGCTTACTAGTCTAGTTTTTGTAGATGCAATCTCAAGACTTCGGTGTGTAGCAACATCATCTAGTGTACATAAAACTTGGCCACCTAAAATAACTTGTTGGTGGAAGTTAACTTCCACTCATGTCTCTATATATTAGGTCATTAACTTGTTTCCTTATGTCTAATAAAATAAGTAATTATATAATATCTCCAAAATTTACATGAAAATTTAATTTGTTTAGTATTAATATTTAAAAAATTTTAATATAAAATGTGCAATTTACTGAAAAAATTAATTATTTTAATATAAAAATTTATTCACTTAGCATGTTCAAGAATGGATTTGTTTATCAGGTAGGTGTAAAGGTGGTGATTGATCGATATAATTGTGGGAATGAATGATGAATTCCATTATCATTTATCTCTTCCATTTTGGTGTTCATTTCTCCACCTTGCTTGAGAATTAATCTGTATCGTAAGAAAATTATGAGATTACATGGGTAGGGTCTTGAAAAATCCATGCAAACAGTGTGAAAATAGAAGCTCGAGCTTGTTATAATTCATGAGATACATGGGAGGTTAGTGTCTTCTATGTTTTTTTTTGTTTCTTGAATGGGCCTGGGTATCATTTGGCATTGTCAAGTTGGAGGAGCCATATGTTCCTCTTATTAGATGGTCACTAGTAGGGAAAGGACCATTTTGATTCGAACTTTGGGGTTGGTGGCATCAATCTATTGGGTGACACTTTTCTACAACGCTAATACTTATTAATTTATATTCCACCAACTTGCATAAATCAGATTGAGGGTGAATTGTTACAGTAAATCAATGGAAACCAGGTTGAAGGGAGGCATGTAGTACGTGTAGGAACAATTAATATATCCCAGAGGGGAAGGCCTTGGGATTGTAGAAACTTTAACGATAAGGGTCCTCAACAAAGGAAAATGAAAGATAAAGTGGAGCGCATGGATGCAATAGAGAAATACCATAGGAGGTTTTCTACCTCAATAAAAAAGAAAGTAGAAATAATTGAAAATTTGGTTAGGGTGAAATAACGAAGTTGGGTAAAACTTTCATGACAATCTGATCTCCAAAATTACAAAAAACGTTGTTTCGGCCGAACTAATGTTATTTTTCGGTTGAAAGATAATTTTTTCGGTCGAACTGTTTTTCGTTCGAACTCTGGAACGTCAAATAGAACGGTACAGTGACGACACCCTCGATTTTCATGTAAAAATTTAGCTGGACGGATTTTTTCCGTCCAACAATATGTTTTCGACCGAAAGATATTCATGCCGAAAAATTATTTTAGTCGAAAGAATAGATTGGAAGAACTATTCTTTCAACCGAACTATTCTTTCAGTACGACTGAAAAATTGTTTATATATTAATCACACATCGTTATTGTAATGTTTTTCTCAGCTCTTTCTGATTGTGATAGTGAGTGATTGTGAGTAGACGTTGTGTTGGCGCGGACGTCATGTTGGCGGGCGTTCCTACAGGCGGTCGAGCTGTTGTGTTGGCGGGCGGTTGGGCGGGCCGAGTTTCAGGTAAGCCCAAAACCTGTAAATTTAATTTATATTTAAACTGTAACTTTTAATTTTTAAATTTAATTGTAATTTTTAATTTTAAATGTAATTTTTTATTTTTTTATTTTTATTTTTATTTTAATTTTTAATTCAAATTTTAATTTATATGGTGGCCCCTATAGCCAAGTTGTGGGAATGCCAACGGCTTGGCCATAGGATTGGGCCCCTGTGGCCAAGTCACAGTCCACTGGACTGTGACTTTACTTGGATGAGGGGGGCTAGGCCTGTGGCCAAGCTGTGTGGGCGCTAACAGCTTGGCCACTGGGCTGGGCCCTCGCGGCCAAGTCATAGTCCACTGGATTGTGACTTAGTCGCAGGGGCCCAGCCCTATGGCCAAGCCATGGGCACACCAATGACTTGGCCATAGGGATAGGCCCCCGCGACCAAGTCATAGTCCACTGGACTATGACTTGGTCGCAGGGGGGCAGACATGTGTCCAAGCCGTGGGCACACCAATGGCTTGGCCACAGGGTTGGGTCCCCTGCGGCCAAGTCACAATCAACCCTAGAGAAGTAAAGATATTACTATGGGAGAAAGGATACACACATGATACATTCTTTAGGAATAGAAAGATTAGCGCCTACCCTGAACCTATATAATGAACATTTAGAGGATTAGCGGAAATGAAGGGGTCTAATAATCAATGAGTGGAGTGGACCTAAATAAAAAGGTATCCATTTCTACTTCCAAAGGCACCGTAAGTGTATCATTTGAATTGTGACTTGGCCATGGGGGCCCAACCTTGTGGCCAACCCATTGGTGTGCCAATAGCTTGGCCACAGGGATGGGCCCCACGTGGCCAAGTCACAGTCTACACTAATTGTAGAATTGTTTAACAATGAAAATATTAAAAACCCAAGTGTTTGATGAAGTTTTCAATTTACCTTTAGAATTTGCTTAAACATTCAGAATTTAAAAATAAAAACTTATCTTGCCTCAAAAAGATAAGAGTTTTATTTCCCTTATGCCTTGTCTACGTGTAACCAAAAGAGATGTGAGGATATTTATAAAACTCATAATAAAATAAAACTCATAAGATAAAACTCACAAAATAAAACTCATAATAAAACTCATAATAAAATAAAAATAAATTTGCATAGTTCATTCTTAACCGTCTATCTCTAGACATCTAAAAAATTATGTAAATATTTATTGAATCCAAGTTTAAAATGAATTTACTATGATGTGTAATAGTTCAAAAGGTTACATTCTGATTATAACAATGTTATAAAATTCTGTGCATAAATGTGTTATATAGTTTGGTACATGTAGAAGAAATCTTTATATTCATTTCAAATTTGTTAATATTTGTACATTCTGATTATAAAAGTGTTATAAGTTTCTCTGCATAAATGTATTATATAGTTTGGTACAGGTAGAATAAATCTTTATGTTTATATTTATGTTTATTTTAAATTTGTTAAAATTAGTATTTAGATTTTAGATTTGGTATGTGCGCATTTGGTTTTGTCCAGTTTATATTTAAAGACAATATTTTATGGACTGGTAATAGTTTTGGTCTATTGTTTGACCACATAATTTATTAAGTGGTTTAATTCAAATAAATTTATGCATAGAAATATTTTTCGTTCTTTCGGTTATATTCAAATATTATTCGACGAACATCATCTTAATCTTTTTAATAAATTATATTTCTTGTAAATATAAATCTGTTCTTATATTTACAAATATATATATATATATATATAAATGGAAATTTTTTTAAACATATATTTTTAATTTTTTTTTCATAAATTTAAAAATAAAATAGAAAGACAATTTAAAAAGTACATGTTTATATGTTCAAATTATACGTGCACAAACAATAAATTTATAAATAATATGGAATTACTTGAAAATGGGAATTTGATATTGACATTAATAAATAATTTATAAACAATATGGATTTAGTTAATTTGATGTAGACATTTAACAATCAAATATTAAGTTTTAAAATTTGATCTAATAGACATTTAAAAATCAAATATTAAGAATAGATTAAACATTTAATTGATTAGTCTGTGCATGAGCAGTCAACCAGGAGCCGAATCTACTGTCTTTCACTCCGATGTTAAAGACTTAGATTCAAATGCCCTGCTTTTCTGTGCATAGATAATCTCTTATTAAAATTGGTTGTGACTTGGCTGCGGGGGCCATCCCTGTGGCCAAGCCATGGGTACTCCCATGGCTTGGACACATGGTTGGTCCCCGTGACCAAGTCACAGTCATTTCAAACGTTTTGTATTTCATAAAAATTTCAAGCTGTCCAAGTTTTAATTTTAAACATTTTTTATTTAATAAAAATTTCAAATCTTTAGGAATTCAATTTATAAATCCATTTTTACATATGTAATATTAGATTATCATAAGTTATAAATATTATTTTACAGATTGTTGATTCTGGAATTCCTTGCTATACATTACTATCTATCTTATAATTTGAAAACGAATATTTGTGAAATATACATACAATGGAAAATATTTAAAACATATATATGTAATTTTTTTTTAATAAATTTAAAAATTAAATAGGAAGACAATTTAAAAATTACTTGTTTACATGTTCAAATTATACACACAATCAATAAATTTATAAAAAACATGGATTTACTTAAAAATGAGAATTTGATATAAAGACATTAATAAATAATTTATAAACAATATGGATTTTGTTAATTTGATATAGACATTTAACAATCAATTATTAATTTTTTAAATTTGATATAGACATTTAACAATTAAATATTAATAATAGAGTAATCATTTAAGTGATTAGTATGTTCCTAGCAGTTGGCCAGGAGTTGAATCTACCGTCTTTCACTCTGGTGTTAAATACTTAGATTCAAATGCCCTGCTTTTCTGTGCATAGATAATCTTTTATTAAAATTGGTTGTGACTTGGTCATGGGGGGCTAGCCCTGTGGCCAAGTCGTGGGTATGCCCAGGGCTTGGCCACATGGCTGGCTCCCCGTGGCCAACTCACAGTCATTTCAAACGTTTTGTATTTTATAAAAATTTCATAAGAATTTCAAAGTGTCCAACTTTTTATTTCAAATGTTTTGTATTTTATAAAAATTTCAAATCTTTAGGAATTCAATTTCTAAATCCATTTTTACATATATAATATTAGAGTATCATAAGTTTCTTACAAAGTTTATTTTACAAAGTTTCTTACAATGCCTTGTTTACCGTTAAATTATATTAACTCTTTCATAAGTTAAGTTGTTTTCAATCTTTTTGCACTTGATGCTACAAAACATTGGTTGTAGGTTTTTAATAATGTGAATCTAGATTATAAAATGTTGGTTGTATGGTTTTAATAATGCAAGAAGATTATAATGTTTATTCAAAATATTGATGATATTGAAGGAGTCCTACACATGAAATGATGTCCTTATTAGATGAGATTCTCATATTATAAATAAAATCCATGGGATCCCTTGATCTATAACACCTTGAATACCATTGCACCACTTCTCAACAAGTGAATGCATATGTTATGTTTGTTTCATGTACAAGGATAAAATTCCCTCAATCCCTTAGACACCTTGCAATTACAAATGTCAATTTTCCCCAATACATTTGATTGTTGATGCAAGGAAAATAACATGGAATGAATTTCATCCAACCACACTACTTTGGGCATGGATGACCCTATATTGGATTTGATTCCTGGATATATGCTCTCTTCGTTGAGTCCTCAAACAAAAATTTCATTCAAAAAATCAATGATTAACATGATTATGTAATTAACGCCAAGTTTTTCATTTTTCCGTGTTCTTCATTTTATAACAAGAGAAACAAATATTCATTGCTAAGAGTCATTTATATTTGGATTAGATTGACAAAACACATCTTGAAACCATCTAGTGAGACCTAATGATAATGGGTAAGTAAATCTCCCCCTATGCTTCACATGTCCTACATATTGTCATGAGTCTTGGTCACATCTCTGTGTAAGACATGAGTGACCTACTTGTGTAGATTTGGTTTTTCCTTGAAATTCATCCGATCAACATTTAATGTAATACGATTGGAATTTTAGTCAGTAACTGACTGAATTTCACTTTTTTCAGTCTCTAGAACAACCAATTTCATCACTCACTTTTGATATGGCTTCTCTTCCAAACCATAGACTCTTATCATAATAAACTGCTCAAAAAGGAACCAATCTCCCACTTTGGTTGTCTTTTGCAATTGTAGTGACCCTTTGACTAAAGGAATAATTATAAAGAATACTTCATTTTGGATAATAAAGTCTAATATAGAAATAAAAGAGTTTACATACTACAAAAAACCTTCACTGGTGACATGATCTTTTTACCATAGGCAACCACTCAATGGTTGGGAGAGCAACATGTTGGTTGGTCATTCACCATCCTAGACTTAAAATAACCCATATGTGAATAGTTTTGATGGATTAACATATGGATCAAGTGAGATTGGTATCTGAATGACCTGGTACCCATGAAATTTAAAAATTGTTGGTGCATTATATTTGCCAAGAACTTGTAGAAGTCAAACTTTATGAAGGTTTGATTTTCAAGGTGTGACAAGGCTACTAGGAAACCTAAAAACAATGATATACATTATAAAACTATTATAAATATAAACAAACTTTGAAACATAGGATGTATATTCACTGAAGTCATTCCCTCAACCTCCAGAACATATACACCAAAACATAGGTAGTATATTCACTGGTATAACATTGGAATATGTTATAACATATTACAATGTAATATGTTATAACATATTACTATAACATATAATTAAATTGTAATATGTTATAGCATATTACAATGTAATATATGTTATGACATATTACATTATAATATGTTATGAAATATACATTGTAATATGTTATGGAAAATCTGCATTAATATAGCATATCAAATAGAAAACAAACAGTGAAACATAGGTAGTATATTCACTGTAGTCATTCCCTCAACCTCCAGAATAGATACACCAAAATATGTAACAGTGACTTCGCATTGATAGTGAAAATGATAAACACCATCAATATTTCATGTCAAAGCCTCATTTACAAAGCTAGCAGAAATGCAATTTGAACTTGCATCATCATTCTTGTGATTAGTTTCCTATACCTTAGATTGAAACTCTACACTCTTAACTATATTGTAATATTCATATAGCTCATATGGGTAAGCTATGAAGCTAATTCCATTGCTTTAGCTCTCTCTTAATCAGAGTAAGTAAAATCCATATGTATTGGATAAGAGTATATACCCTTTTAAAGACCCTTGTTAATGATCTATTACCCTTTGTATTTACACAAGAATTTAGTTGAAGATGAGCTTATATTAACCTTTGGATAAGATACTAGTTGAATATGGTGATGTATTACCCTTTGTATTTACACAAGCATTGGAATCACCCAACCAAGTCCTGGTTGTCCACAAGGTTTCTGACAGGATGGATCTACCAGAATAATTCAGAGGCCATTCTCATCCCCTGTATCAATGAGGTCACTGGAAGAAGGTCGATAGGCATATAAACAATGATTTGTAACCACATATAAATGAATGTTTAACAACGTCAAATCATCTAATCACAGACACTTGGTATACTAAAAGGTTCATCATAAACATAATTCCAACAACTTGCAATCATATAATACATTTTCTCTATTAATGCCCCCTCCAAGTGTAATATAGACATGTTGATACTTAGTGCCATTACTTTGTAGATGGAAGATTTATTCCATCCAACCAAACATGACATAAAGTTAATCGTTGTTTTTCATGGACTATGCTCCATACTTGTTGGATGCATGAAATCTGATTGCCCATATAGATAACCACTACGCCATTACTAGACTTTGACCCATGTACTATTGGTGGATTTACCAAGGCTATTTGTGCTAATATTAAGGAACTAAAATATATTTGAAATGGGCATGGGTAGTGGATTTATGCGTCACCCTATTATAATTGTGTCTAACATAAAGAACATTTCTATTAATTTTGTCTTATTTTTTTTCTTTCTTCATAATGTGTTTTGGTCAATGTTGGAGATATTAACTCATACTTATCTTGTGCTTAACTTTTCATGAATTTCCAAAGGATAGATATTGAGGAGATATGTCGACACGAGATTCTCCAAACATTCCTCGCAAATGCTCTAGGCTCTCCCAAGAAGGAAGAATATGAGCTCCTTCTTCGACTAAGACTCCGAGTGACCAGCAACAATCTCGTCAAAGGAGATTTTCAAATGAGTGTGTAAATAGATCAACTGCAGAATATTCTCAAGCAAGTGCTATGGATGCAGTCTTCTTAGATAGGTTGCGCATTGATACTACTACACCTGAGAATCTGTAACAACCCTACTTCAATAGATGTATAGGATTATTAATTATAATTAATTTAATAATCTAACTGTCCTAAAAGTTAGCTAAACAATAATTATTTCTTAAATAACATTAACTAATTAATTATTATTAATTACTTGTTCATGATTGTCAAAGATTAATTAATTATTAATTGACTCATTAATTAATTAAGTAAAGAATTAAAGGGGGTTAATAAATTGTATTGTTAAATTAAAGCTTACGTATTCGGGAAGGGATAAGACATTAAATATAGGATAAAATAATAAATAAAGGGGATAAGGAACATGAATAATGGGATAAGGGGCATTAACTATGAAAGAATAAGATAATTAATAAATGGATAACGAAAGTAATGAGGGAGGGGGAAGTCGGTGAAGGGGCAATATGACGGGGAGAGCCTTACGGTGGAAGACATTCTTTTGGGGAAGGGGATTATCATTCTACGGGAAATTTTAGGGGAGGCTTCTATTGGATTTCACAGAGGAGAGTTGAGTTCTGTAGTCGGATTGGATCAGTACAGACACCGGTTTGCTGGAGGTTTTGGGCACGGGGGCCAGGATATCCATATGATATCCTAGAGCTAGGAAGTTGTCCTAGTTGGCAGGGTGGAACAAGGTTTGGGTAGTGTTGTATCCAGTTCAGCACGGACAACCATATAGACGGAGGAATTAGCATCAGACTAAGGTATTTTAAAAATTATGTATTTGTTTTATTCTGTTATAAAATTTTATTATTCATTGATCAATTTAAAATGTGTATGTGCTCAATTAAAAGGAATTATTGAATTTTCTGAAATCAAGTAGCGTTCACTGTTTTGTTTGTAGAATTAATTGATGTTAAATAATATGGCCACTACACATGGTATCAGAGCCCCTCGTTCACAATCTGGAGCCTTATGGGCCAAATTCCCAGCTCCAACTCCAGCTCTGCCTAACCTGCAAACCAAAAGCACTATTATTTTGAATATATATAAACAAATCTATATATATATAAACAATACGAATTGAAAATGTAAAAACAAATTGACCAAAGTAAAACAAGTGAAATATGAATACAACTAGGGTTCTTACATTCAAGTAATGATATTTGAAAAGAAAATTTCTAGGGAGATAAATGCAATATAATACATATTGAATAAAATGTGGTTATGATGCTGCATAATTCAGTTTACAATGTACATGTATACTATAGGTATTGTTAATGCTAACAGTCATAGAAAGTTTCTTCTAAAGCAAATAGAATATTAGAATAAATTGTGCCTTCAAATTGTTAATAGCAATACTGGAGAAAGAATTTGACAGGGATGATAGCACAATCATAATTTCCCCCCAAAAAAGAGAATTGTCATTACCATTAGTAAAAACTGTCCATGCAAAAAAAAAAAAAAAGTATGATAAAATTGTTATCAATTTCGCACTGTTTCAATCCCAAAAAAAAAAACACTTGTTTGCCCACTGTGTGAGGGAGATTACCCAAATTTTATGAGACAGTGGCATAATCTAGACCTTGGCATATAACATTTTGTGGCCAAATCTGGAATATAACAAGGTCCAGATTAAATTACAGAGGTCTAGTCCTGGCGAAACTAGGTCCAGTATTGAAATGGCAAGTCTCCTATTAAATTCGCTGAATTTGGCAATATAATCCCCAGTCCTCAAAATTCACCAAAATTCTAAACTTTTTCAATCAAAATCAGCGAACAAGGTAACCATGGATCTATGCATCCAAGGTAGGTTGTCAAATTATTTGTGACGGGAGGTAATCCATCGATTATTTCAATCTCTAATGCTTTTCCATATTTTAACTGCAACTTTTTTTTTGACATGCCAAAAAAATAAGGGTTCAAATTTGTAAAAGGTTGACAATTTTCGGCTATGCACACATACCTTAGTGATACGGTTGACCCCAACCTTGGAGGTAGCATAGATCATTGATCCTGGAAGGTTCACACGGTTAGCACTAGTTGTAGAGGATATTAGATCTTGTACTGGCGCAATATCATTTAGCTGAGCCCTAACGCCAAGCATGACAATAAGACCACACATAGCGTATAAATATAGACTTGAATTTCCCATTTCCTTGGTCTTTGAATGCAATGAATTCGAGGTCGCAAGATGATATAGCTATGTAATTTGAAATCACAGGTTCGATTCCTTCTCTGTTCGAGAAGAAATCATTTATATTTTCACAGATATGCCGAGAAAATCCATGAAACTTTGGGCTTAAGGGATTGAAGGAGTTCAAGATGGGCACTGAAATATTCAAGGCCACGTGCCTTGAAGTGTAGAAAGTCTCAAATTTCTTCATATCTGAAGCCGCCATCCCTCCTTCAGCGATTGGAATCGGTCATGTTCATGTTTGTTTTATAATTTTTTTTGGCATGTATCTTATAATATTGTTGGCCATACCATTTTATGACCTCGCCATACTATTTGATTCTTTGGCATCTTTTTTGTTGTAGGAGTTGACCAACAATGCAAATCTTAATCGAAGAAATAATCCATGGTCCTTACCAGGTATTATGCATTGTTAGCACTGGTTGTAGATGAGATATTGATGATGGAGACCTTCTTTCCAGCATCTTGCATGCGCTTGGCAACACACTTGGAAACGATCCACACACCCCTCATATTTGTGTTTATCATAGTGTTCCATTCTTCCTCATCATATTGCAGCGGTGACTTTACAGTGCCTCTGTATTTGGCATTGTTGACGAGGATGTCTATCGCACAAAAGCCTTGCCAGGCCTTTTCTACAGCAATATCAATGTCCTTCCCAGAAGCGCTAACGTCAAGCTGAAGCATCATGGAATTGGATGGTTGAAAGTGGGAGAAGGAATTGAGTAGGTTGATTTCATGGCATATAGAACGAAGGAGGTCCTGCTTGAGAACAAGCTTTTTCAGGGGATGTGGAATTCCAATTCTTATCACACAACGCTCATGATTCGCCCGTGCCCACTGATCTTTCATCTATGTGGGAGAAAATATAGAGTACAAGCCCAAATGTAGAAGAATTCCCCAAGATCTGTAATGATGAAGATTGAGAGAGCAAGTGGGCTGGGGGCGTGATGCCGGTTAGACTACTTCCTGCTTCACCTGGTGCTACTTGGAATTACCCTGGAACTGCCCTGGTAACTGCGACTGCTATGCCAATGCATTCCTAAAAAATGTTTTTGAAATCGGAAAATACACCTGCGCAGTCTGTAGAGGAGTGATGTCCATCCTTGACCGCCACGAGTTCGAAACCCCACACAAGTGCCTTCTTCCTCTCAAGTCAGAGTTAGAATTGAACGTTAAAGCTGCAATATTCTTTCTTTGCATGAGAACAATGATGCAGAAGAAGAGTGAAGGGCACGTGGGCCGCATGCAAGCCCCACGTTGCTGACTTAAGAGTCTTGGGGCAAGTGGGCGGCATGCAATCCCCACATTGCTAATACAAAGTCTTTTTTAAAATTGGTTTAATTTTAATTTTAGTTGTAAATATTATATTTTATTTATTTATTAATTTTTCTTTTATATATATGTTTTTTTAATTTGTTTTAAGTTGAAATATATATAATATTTTAACCCTGATATAATAATGTAAAAAAAAAAAAAAAATTGTTGAAAACTTATCTCAAGTCTAATTAAATATCATTTTCGAAATATTATATATATATATATATCATTTGATAAATTAAAAAAAAAAAAGATCAAATCAAAGATTCAATTAAAGTATAATTATGAAGTTAATAAAGTTTAATTAATAAGTTTAAGTAAAGTTAATTAGTTTAATAAAATAAATTTAAACTACATTAAAAGTTAATTAAAATATTAGTTAAGTTTGAGTAATATAGGGTTAAGTATAAAATTTAGAGGTCCAAGGGTTTTGAACCCAAGACCACCCACCAAGCGACGCGCCTTAAGAAGATCAATAACACCAACGCGCCACACATATCACTTTTACAAATAAATTCGCATATAAATAGTTTAATTATCAATAATAGCAAGGTACTAGCCTGAAGAATAATCTCCGATTATCCAAGCGTCAGGCTCGTGAGACCTTACACACAACTCATCAAGCCAAGTGCCAAGTCCCTCCACTCCATTCCACCAGTCAAAGTCAACACTAAATCTCAAATGAAGCAATCGACAACGCCAACACTACACACCAAGGAAAAGCTCTCGATTCAAGCATCGGAGGATATTTAGTTATAAGCGAAAAGTTAAAAGGGCTTAGACTAGCACAAGCGGGAAGGAGGCGACATATGCACTAGGAGAGTAAGCATAGGAAGTGGCGAGTATGGTGCAAGGCTAGCGTAGCTACAAAGCAAGGGAACCAATATCTTTTTTCATAGGGGTGAAGAAATCAAGCTTAGATGCTTAATCCTAATCCTAACCTAGCCAATCCCCTAATGGATTAATGTCTGTTTACAGACAAGTAAAGAAAACTTACGCCTAACCCTGTTTCTAAGTTTAAGTAGCACCAATTTGAAACATCCTTGAACTCACCCTGACAACATTGGTTGATGCAGGTTAAAGCATACAGTATGGTCAGGACTCGAGAGAGCCGAGGCAGGGGAGTGTCATCGCAAGCACTGCCAACACTGCCAGTGCCACCACCACCATCACCCGAACTAGCCCTCATACTGCGCTCGTTGGAGGCCATTACTGAGACTTTAAAGGGGCGACAACCGATAGGGACTGAAGTGGAACCCCCACCGTCTGGAACGGGTAATCCAGAAGCATCAAGGGATTCAGGGGGAGGACCTCCACCCGAAGACATCACGCGAGAATTGCAGAAGATCAAACTTATGGAGTTTGTCGAGGGTTGTGCCAGTGAACACGTGGAAGCATGGTTGGAAGGCATGACAAGGTGTTTTGCCTTAAGGGACTATGCGTCCAACTCAAAGGCAAATATCGCAATTTTTCAGTTAAGAGACAGCGCCTTGAACTGGTGGGGCAACCTGAAAAGACAATTGTACCTAACCCCAGACACAGTATCTTGGGAACTTTTCGAGGAGAAGTTCTGAAGGAAATATCTACCAACATACTACGAGGAACAACAGGTAGGGGCATTTCATGCCTTAGTACAGGGAAATAGAACTGTAGAAGAATATGAGATCAGATTTATGGAACTAGTCAAATATGTTTCATATATGGACAATGACCAATGATAGGCAGAGCGCTTCGTCTATGGATTGAACCCTAAGATAAGAGCTATGGTGCGGATGTGGAAACTTTCTTCAGTAGCAGAAGTGGTGGAAAATGTGTGTTATGTGGAATAACACATCAACTTAACCGGGGGTACAAGACCGACATTTCCGCATCGCACGGGATTCATAGGAAAGGCCCCAAGGACATTTCCTAGGGGAGGGGGCTCAAGGCCACTACCATATGGTAACAGAGTTTCACCAAGGACAGTAGCTGTAGGGATTTCAATGGAAGTGAGTGCAGCATCTCATTCATCGCCAACGTCGCAGACAGGTCCACGACCATCTCAGGGAACAATGACTAGGGACAGGGGTTCCAGGAGAAGGAACTCATTTCAGAGACAGTCACATAACAGTACACATGTTCAATCTCATGTTACCTGTTGGGGGTGCGGAGGAACCCATTACCAGCGTCACTGCCCGGAGTTACAATCAGGGTTTGTGCATAGAGAAGGAAAGGCATTGATCAGGAGATCAAGTGGCAGCCACCAGATTTACGCAGCGGTTAATAATCGCCAGGTCGAACATCAATCCACGGTGGTGGAGTCATCAGGTACGCTAAATCATATCAATGTCAAGATTTTGTTTGATTTTGGTGCGACAAATAGTTTCATTTCACCATGTGCATTAGAAAAGAGTGGGTTGGCAGCCTACAAACACGATGACTTTAAACAAGTCGAGATGGCTTCGGGGGAAAAACAAGCGGTAGGACCTAGTGTTGATAATTGTATAGTAGACCTGGGAGTGTGTACTACTAGGTTGAAGGTATACATCACTTCTCTTGGGGCATATGACCTAATCATTGGAATGGATTGGTTAGCAGCTCACCGAGCTTTGGTAGATTGTTTCGCAAAGAGGGTGCTTTGTGTCGACGATGAAGGAAGACCAGTAGAAATCTAGGGTGTACAAAGAAAAGTGTCATTATTCTTTATATCAACTATGAAGGTTAAGAGATTCTTGAGACAAGGGTGTCGATTGTATGTAGTGGAAGCAGTGAATGAAAAGAAGGGACCCTCATGGGATTAGTACCCGGTATTGTCAGAATTTCAGGATGTTTTTCCGAACGAGTTACCAGGGTTACCTCCTGAGAGGGAGCTTGATTTTACTATTGAGCTAAAACCTAGTGCAGAACCAATATCCAAGACTCTGTATCGGATGACAGCGCCAGAACTTTGTGAATTGCAAATGGTGTTGAAAGAGTTACTGGACTTAGGGATAATAAGGCCCAGTGTCTCACCCTGGGGCGCATCAGTAATTTTTGTAAAGAAGAAGGATGGATCCTTACGACTGTGTATAGACTACAGGGACTTGAACTGTGCTACAGTGAAAAATAGGTACCTGATGCCGTGAATAGATGACCTCTTCGATCAGATGAAAGGAGCAACGATATTCTCAAAGATCGATTTGCAATCAGGGTATCATCAGTTAAGGATTAAGGAAGGTGATATCCCAAAAACTGCCTTCCGAACTCGGTTTGGACATTACGAGTTTGTTGTAGTACCTTTCAGATTGACCAATGCACCAAAAGTATTCATGAGCCTCATGAACAATGTATTTCAGAAGTACTTAGACCGTTTTATAGAAGTCTTTCTAGATG
Source organism: Picea engelmannii (assembly GCA_009831015.1). Lineage (NCBI taxonomy): Eukaryota > Viridiplantae > Streptophyta > Pinopsida > Pinales > Pinaceae > Picea > Picea engelmannii. Next base: position 334,350 of record ML788347.1, on the reverse strand, counting down.
ACATCCTCATCTATTCCAAGAATGAAAGAGAACATGAGGAACACTTGTGAATAGTGTTGTCTTTCCTTCGAGAGAACAAATTGTATGGGAAGATGTCGAAGTGTTCCTTCTTCCAGAAAGAGATCCACTATTTAGGTCATATCATTTCCGGCGAAGGAATCTCTGTGGACCCAGAAAAGGTAAAGGCCATTATGGAATGGCCAATGCCAAAAAATGCCCATGAGGTGAGAAGCTTCATGGGGCGAGTAGGTTATTACCGAAGATTTGTAGAAGGGTTCTCAAAAATAGCGAAACCCATCACCACCTTGCAACGCAAGGGGGTCAGGTATGAATGGACAGAAGAATGTGATAGTGCATTCATTGAGCTTAAGAGGTTACTAACTAGTGCACCAATTCTACGAGTGCCGGATATGGAAAAGGACTTCATAATCTGCACGGATGCCTCAAAGAAAGGGTTGGGGGCCGTGCTAATGCAGGATGGAGGAGTGATAGCCTATGCGTCAAGGAAGTTGAAGAAGCACGAAGAGTTATACATGACTCATGATTTAGAGTTGGCAGTTGTAATGCTAGCTCTGAAAATTTGGAGGCACTATCTTGTGGGGCAAAACTTTGAGCTCAAAATGGACCATCAAATTTTAAAACATCTCTTCACTCAAAGAGATATGAATGCCAGGCAAAGGCGATGGAGTGAGTTTATGAGTGAGTACGATTTTGGTATTTTGTACATCAAGGGAAAGGAAAATGTGGTCGCAGATGCCTTGAGAAGGAGACCACGTATCTTCTCCTTGGTAACCTTAAAGGTCAATCTGAGGGAACATGTGTTGACACAACTCCCAGAAGACAGTTGGTATTTAAAGGTTGCTTCAAAACTCCAGAGCGGGAGGCAGTTAGATCCAAAGTATGAAGGATATAGTCTGGAAACCGATGGACTATTAAGATATCGAGGAAGGATGTACATCCCTGAGAATGGGGATATTCGAAGCATCATACTGATGGAAGCCCATAGAGCACTTTATTGTGCACATCTGGGTGTGAAGAAGATGTACGCAGATATGAGGAAGCTCTTCTTTTGGGTAGGAATGAAGCACGATGTAGTCCATTTCGTCGCCAAATGCCTAGAGTGTCAACAAGTGAAAGATGACCAACATCACCTGGAAGGCCTCCTACAACCACATGATGTTCCTATGTCCAAATAAGAAGTCATCTCTATGGATTTTGTTGTGGGGCTGCCGCTCACATCCCATAGACACAATGTCATTCTTGTGATAGTGGATAAGTTAACCAAGAGCGCTCATTTTATTCCGGTTAGAGACACTTATGATGTCACTGATGTGGCACGTGTGTTTGTAAGCGAGGTTATCCGTTTGCACGAGATACCTAAGAAGGCCATTTCAGATAGGGACTCCAGATTCACTTCTAGGTTTTGAACAAGTTTACAGTCAGCATTGGGGACTCAATTGAACTTAAGCACAACTTATCATCCTGAAACAGATGGGAAAACTGAGAGAGTAAATCAATTCATGGAAGACATGCTTAAGATGTATGTAATGGATAATCAAACCCAATGGGAGAAGTACCTACCTTTGGTAGAGTTTGCCTACAATAACAGTTATCATATATCCATCGGAATGCCACCCTATGAAGCTTTGTATGGGAGGCCATGCAGAACACCATTGAGTTGGGATAGACTAGAAGACTGAGTAACAGTTGGGATAGAATTGATTCAGGAAATGGAAGAACATGTGATTCAGATTAGGCAGAGACTAAAGGAAGCACAGGATATGCAGAAAAGTTATGCGGATGCACACAGGATCGACCGAAGTTATGAAGTGGGAGACCAGGTTTTCATTCGTATCAGGCCTAATAAGAGTACCATATGGTTTGGGAAGGGGACAAGGTTGTCACCTCGATTTATAGGACCATTCAAGATCCAAGAGAAAATTGGACCCGTTGCATATCGTCTCGTACTGCCACCCCACTTGCATAAAACTCATAATGTATTTCATGTATCTGTTTTACGTCATTATGTTGCTGATGAATCACATAAAATAAATTCGAAGGAATTGCAGGTATCGGACGTGGGAACTCTCACGGTAGAACCGTTACGCATATTGGACTGTAGATTCCGACAGCTCAAAAATCGTCTGGTAGACCAATTTAAGGTCCAGTGGGACAAGTATAGTCCAGGATCTGCTACTTGGGAAGATGCCAAGACACTACGACGAGACTATCCCTCACTATTTTGACCACCTCGAGAACATGTTTCTCGAAGGTTGGGTGTATGTAACACCACTTTTTGACTTAGACAACCAGGATTACCTAAGGCCTATATACTTTATTTTCTAGTCACAGTGAAACTATTAAGTGATACACTTAAACTTTAAAATTTATGAACTTTTATGAATGTTTAAATGTTATTGATGATGATGTATATGATGCGATCTAATACGTGAATGTAAATTTTACGAATGTTTAAATGTTATTGATGATGATGTATATGATGTGACACATTGTGAGAATGAAGAATTTTATGAATGTTTAAAATACTATTAGGATGATGTTGGATATGATGCAATCTATTTTGGGTAA